>CM017467.2:1592766-2079965 GCA_007827005.2 Populus simonii
TTTTCAGAACTAAGGGAAAATAATTAACTGACATGGTGACCATTGCTTGCCTGTAAGACACTGTCACAACCTATTTGAGTTTTCAGCCAGAATTATTACCTTGTGTGTGTGTGTGTTGCCAGAATTAATAGCTAATACATTTGTTACATACCTTGTGTCATCTGCTCATGCTTCATGCTCCTGTACATCTGACCACAAACATACCAAAGCTTTTACTAAAACCTCTAAAGAAGATTCAAAGGCAAAACATTTTTCTCAAGGCAAATTTGACCATAGCCAACCTGAAGATGGCTCTTTACGTGAGATATGGTAAGGCCCTTCACATCCATGATTTGCAAAACCATCTTTGGGGTGGCCCCTGTATATGAGAATTCAATATTTTTTACATACAATTAAGAACTAGAAATTAATAAAGTGAAGTGAAGGGCTTGTATATAACAAGATAACTTACGATCTTCTCCACCAAGCCTTTCAACTGCATGCACAAAGCAGTGATGAAGATCAGGTGCCCAGCGAAGCCTGGGCATTTTCGATCGAACATAAGGCCTAACAGAGGCTGATTTCATGTTTTTTTCTTGCAAACTACCAGCTACACCTCTCTTAGTAACTCTTATATCAAAAGAAGATGATGGAGACCCTTTATTTAGAGAGCTCTCAATTTCAACTTTCTTCATTGCCTGGATTCATCAAGAAAGAAAGATAGAGATATATAGAGAGTGAAGATGAGTTGGTCTATGCCAATACAAAAGAGAATAAATACTAAGGAGACTCAGTTGCATAATTTCGTCACTATGTGCAGCTTTTTTTCTTTTTCTTATTATTATTATTATAAGGTGAGTTTAGGCATTGCGGGGGGTTTTTTTATTAGAAAAAGAAGAAAGTGGGCTCGGAATATCAGAGAATTGCGTTCAAAAATGCGTTGATGATTGGGTGAAAATGAAAGGTGAAAAAGAAGTTGAAAAGGCACTTGTATCCAAAAGTTCATGATGATATCATTTTGTGTGCATGTATGACATTCTTTGAGCCATATCTAGACATTCGTTACAAGTTTTTAAAATAAGAGATATACTTGGATGAGGGATTATCTTCTGGGCTCAAAAGTTGCAAAGGGATTTTGAATTTATTCAAGAAATGGAAAAGGGGAGTAATTAGACTTACCATAAATTACATTTTCATATCCATGGTGATTAAATTTTCTTCCTTAATGAGGAGGTTTGTTAGATTTTAAGTTACAAATAGGAATATTGTAGATATTTTTTCTTTGAATCTAATCATCTATCTTTCATTATAACTATTTAGAGAAATAAAAAAGAATAATCTATTTTTTAAGTATATATAAAAGGAAGTTATTATTTATTTACTATAATCAAAGAGTAAAAATAAAACCCAATATCTTAAGGGCTTAATTACACACACACACACACACACATATATATTAAGATAGATTTTCGAAAAGAAAATAGATAAATTACGAAAGAAAAAAAATCAGACTTATACAATGCTTTTTTTAATAATAATAATAAAAAAAGCATTGATACAGGTGAAGTTTGCTTTCTAATTACAATGTTGATCACAAGACTCTTTTCTTTTAAAGATTTCCTAACATCATACTGAATCTGATGAAAAATTAAATGATTAAATAATTGAAATTAAATCTTGGACCTTTTACGTACAGTCTTCCTTAATTTTTTTCCCCTGTTTTATGTCATTCTTATCGCTGCTTGTATTGTTGCAAATCAAGATATTCTTGATGAGATCATCTCCAATATTTGGTCAAATAAAACAAAAGGTAAGCCTCTTAGAATAGCAAACTAAGCATGCCAGCAGCCATTCCCAGAACAAATTCCCACGCCCAATTGCCTAAACCAAACGTTATAGCAAAGAAACGTACAAGAAGAAAATTCACAACAAAACAAGGAAGACATAGGCATTTGAAAGTGAAAAACATGGGCTCATATTGACCTAAGCCTTTGCATGACCTTAAGGAAACATACCAAGAAACCCTCCCACACCGTGAAACGTTCTCTCTTCTTATCCTTTTTTAAAATTAAAAAAAAAAACCATATATAGCTTTAGCTTCCCTTTATCTTGCCTCAAAACCCGATAATCAATGCTCCATTGACAAGACTTTGAACACTAGTTTTATTGTATTTTTCAAAAATATTTTTGGTAAACTAGTAGTGATAGAACATCTGGTGCCACGTAACATGCTAGGAATGTCGAGCAAATTTCCATGCACATGACACATAGGGTTTAAAACGTCGCGCCAATATTGGTGGTGGGATTTTTCTTTTCTTTTTTCTTTCAACGTTGAGAGAGGGCATTGTGGGAAGCAACACTAAGTGGGTTTTTTCATTGCCAATTGAGGCCAAAAGTGGTGAAACAAATTATGAATGTCGGGATGTGACTAAGCTGACAAAGGGTTGGAGAATTCGGAAGACGGTTTCAAATTGGGAAATATTCCTTGGATGGATTTGCCACAAGCATGGACAAGTGTTTTATGATTTCGTAAGCATAATTAAATTAATGATAGAATGTAAAAAAAAAAAAAGGAGAATTCTTGGAATTTCTTTTTTTAAATAGCATTCATAAAAAAAATATAAAATATACACCAATTTTTCACCATTACGTACCATTTGTGTTAAATATTGGTTGCATGAACTCATATTAATTATCAAGAATTTTTGTTTAATGGGAAGATAAATTATATTTAGCTTAAAGTTGGGAATTACCTAGGTAGCCTCTGTTCATGAAAGATTGGGGAAAAGAATACTACTGTTAGAGTGTTAGGGGAAAATGCTAGGATTCCTAGAAGGGCAAGAGCTTCATTAATTAATTCTTGGATAAAATGGTCACGAAATCCATGCATGTTTCTTAGTATGTTGGCATCTTGTTAAATTCAGTATTGTTTAATTCAACTCTCTTATAATCCGTTACATATCGAATTTTGAGGTAAAATACTAAAATAGATAGCAAGTCCACAGCATCCAACAGTTACAATAAGTTCAAAATATTTTAATCCAAATTCAAGTAGTTAAAAAGAAAAAGAAAAAGAAAAGTTCCCTTTCCTTTTTCTCAAAGGAGTTAAAGAAATGATCGTTAAAGATCATCCCACCATTGATGATGATAGATAGATTAAAAGAAACAAAAAAAGTTCTTGATCTTGAGATCTTGAGCATGAAGCTGAGCCGATCACCTTTACGATTCCAAGCTTTATTGAACGTTAATGATGGTGAGAATGATTATAACCAGGGTGACGACTATGACAAAGAATTAAGCTTCCTTTACCAAGACAAGACCATCATTATCATAAGCTAGTGTTGTGGTTTCATAAAGTAGGAGCTAGCTAGCTAGCTATCAGAAGAAGGGCACCATTGGACTAGAAGCCAAGAATTGTTTTATAAGATTGTTCTATGATGATATCAAGCAATATTACTTTCCCTGCACATGCTATGAAACTTACATGTATTTATGCATCAAATAACTTTAGCTTGGGCTATATTTGTAGCCCATGTTTGGTTACCGGGTTTTTCAACTTCTTGTTCGGCCGTGGCTTTGTATTTCGGCTCCTTTGGACCAAAGAGTATTTAAAATAATAGTAAAAGTTATTTTATAAATTTAAAGATTATTGAATACTATATTCTCATTAATTTTAGAATTTATAAAATTAGATGAGGTATATATAATTTGTCTTGAATATCCATAATAATAAATAAAAATATTTTTTAAAATGATTTTTTATTTGAAAATATATTAAAATAATATATTTTTTATTTTTTAAAATTTAGTTTTTCAAGATGATCTAAAAATAGTTTGGCATAAAATTAGTGAATCTAGGAATCTGTTGACTTGAGCCTTTGACCAAGTAAGGTTTTTATTCATATTGGCCATGTAATTGAGCTAGAAAATTCAATTGAATTGATGAGTGGACCGTGACCTAGAAGAAGATCAAAATGACTTTTTCATCTTTTGTTTTCGTTCAAGTTGTGTTTAAAAATTTTCTTTTTTTTTTCTAGACAACACCATTTTGAATTAAAAAATTCATTGACCTAGGTTCACTCGCTTTTTACTTTTACCTCGCCAGCTTGGTGTTTTTTCTTGACAATATTCCAATTCATTGACCTAGGTTCACTCGATTTCACAATTTATTAGGCAACCATTAATTCAAATATTAGAGTACTATATTCTAATTTATTGACCCAGCTAGATATTGATTTGTCATGATAATCACTATGGATTAAGCTTTTATGCTGTATATATTTCAAATAAACATATGAATCTCAAATAAAGATCAGAAAATTGTGTTGCACTTGGGATGATATGAGCCTTGTCCACACAACTCAAGCAAGCCTTCAACTCCTAATGAGGTTCAAGGTTGTTTTACCTTTTGATGGAAACATGGTTAAAGATTTTGGTTTTTCTCTAGGCTTGTATCCTAATAAGGTTCTAAGCAGTAATCAAGCTCAGTATAGAACCAGAAGTGCTGCACATTGAATTCATAGTTATTTTAAAGTAGCACAGCAACAATTAGATAAAAATAAGCCAGACAAGAATGAATGAAAAACGACTCAAAAGCTCAAGTTGAGCTTCTGCATTAAAGATTTCCGCAGGGAACAGTTAGCCCTCCTCTGCAATAAGCACAATGTCACCCTCTCGTGACAAAACTCAATGATCTAGCTACCTCACTCAAAGAGGCCTCGTGTGACGACCTCTTGCCCGGCCGCAAAGGAGAGCATTTTTTGGAATTGGTAATTCATCTCTCCATGAGTGTGCTGGAGAGTAAACCCTGAGGTAGAACTGCTGACCTAAATATTGCCTAGCCCAGTTTTCTGACCTTATGTTCCACATTCCTACGTTGTCCAAAGCCATGTAAATCGCAGTCCATGACTTGGGATAAACCTACATTCAATCAAAATATTTAGCAAAAACTACAAAAGCATCTACAGCTTTCACACTGAACATGTTTAGATCGAATAAAAAAAATAACAAAACCAAAAGGTTGTTTTGTGCAAACCTGAGTGGTGCAACGAGCTACCGTGTCTCTTAAATTGTAGCGTGCTCTACTTGCTGGTGTCCATTGCCCTCCATCCATACTGATCACATACAAATCTTCAACAGTTTTTATGACTGAAACATTGTACAGTATTCTGTACCATGGAAGCATAAATTCTGAGTATTGAGAGTGATAAGCTTACCCGACAACAAAGAAGGAATGACCATCAATGTGCCATGACTGAACAGTGTCCTCCCAATTTTGGAAAACAATCTCAATGAATTCACGGAAGTTAGCAGACATGACTGCAGTCTGGAGGTAAGCATTATTACCCCAGGAGGGGCTGCTAGGCATACTTCCTAGGCTGAAAACCCCAGGAATATTGAAGTAGTCTGCAATTTTTAATGGGGTGTCCGCAGGAATATATGAGACACCATTGACAGCATACCGCTGCTTGCGGTTGATAATTGGACCAGAGTTTGCGAGGGTGATTGTGCGGCTGGTCTTGATCAATCCATAGTGGTAAGACCCTTGGGGATTCGGCCTAGGTCCACTTGCAGTCAGATTCCATCTGGTTTGAGAGAATATGAGATAAGATTTGTGTTCATTAACCACAACCCCATCTAATACACGTTGTTAATATATACAATAAGTCTCATAACAGCTGAATACCTAAAAGATCGAGCCTGGTTGAGGGACCAATCAATCTGAGTAGTAGGTCCACCAGGAATAGGGCCAGAAACTCTTTGCCATGAATTACTGTAGTGAAGAATGGCAGTTGTGGTAAGCACAGGCTTGGTGAAGCGCGAGGAAACAACAATGTAGTAGTCTTTTGCTGGCTGATCGGCTGTGACGAGGACAGAATAAGATTGTCCAAGATGGATGTCGAGGTCAGAGTATGTGTTCTGTAGTGTATGGGATCCTTCTACCTCCACCAGTTTCATCTTGTGCCCCTGGATTCTGAAGTTAATGGATGTTGTAAGGCCAACATTTGATATCCTGAACCTATATGTCTTGCCTGCGGATAGATATACAATACATAGATTGCCCTCAGTTACTGGTGATAAATTAAATCAAAAGATTAAGCATATTTGCAGGGATATTTATAAGTTCAAGGGCAGGAACCTGGATCAACTGTGAATGTGTATCCATTCCATCCACGACCATTGATGAGAAGGCCATCAGGGAATGGGAGATTGTGGCCGCCATCCAAGATTCTTCTCAATTGCTACATAACCAAAGAGAACCTGGTATCAATACTAATAAATAAGAAGATATTAGACTAAAGTCCGTTAATCTATGAGAGCTCTTACATAATGATTTCTCTTGTACCAGTCTCCAGCTAATACAGTGAAATCACCGGCAGGGGGAGGAAAAGGCACAGGAATACGAGGCCGGCTCCAGATTCTGATGCCACCAAATGCACCAGCTGCCTTGTGGAATCCTAGTGATGGGAAATAGAAAAAGCTACCAATCTGGTCCTTCACTTGGAGAGCATAAGTGAAGTTTTTTCCTGGTGGGATTGGGCAGTTAGTGCCATAGACTCCATCTTGCCATGAGTTCCTTCTTTGCTGTATGCCATTCCTGTTATGCCATGACAGCCAAATTCCACATCAACAGTGTTTGACTTAAGTGCTTGACTTTATAGACATAAGCGCAAGCTCAAAAAAATCAGTTGAAGTCTCCAATATTGTGCTTGAGTCAAACCCAGACATTTAGAGGATGAGAAACGACTACTTTCGTTGTGAGAAGCAATGGTCTATCTCACACCAGGAAAACTCATGCAAAAAGTCTGCACTTGAACTTCAGGTCATATACAGTATCAAGAAATTGGAGATCATCCGAGGGCTCAATGTTTGACCATGAAAATCAGCTCAAGGTTTCAGATTATATGAAAAACACCTCTTATTTATCCTTAAAATCATGCTACTTGTCTTGTGTAATTTTAATAAATCCTTCAATATCTTTGTCCTTTTCCTATACAACTTTACTAATAAATTATTCAACATCTTTTCCTTAATGCACTCCTGCACACTTCCATCATAATGGCAGAATGGCAGAAAGCACCATGAACGCAGATGCTTGTGGTTCCCCATGAAACAAATAAGGTTGAAAAAATGCATGAGAGCTGAGGATGATAATGGGGTCTCAATCCACCTAGGACTAAGATTAAAAACCAGAATCATACTCATAAAAACATGTGAGGCAAACATTTAACTCTGGCCAACCACCACCAAGACATTAATAATATCATATGCAAAAATGTGGGCATAGTCAAGATCCAGAGATCTAGCATGTGAGTAGTGGAATTAATTTCAAGGGCCAGTTGCACAATTGGAATATTTTAACACCGCGTTCAGTGTCGGCCAATCAGTGAGTCGTAAGTGAAAGTAATTAGTTAGAGAAACTAGGATTTAACCATGGCATTACATCGTTCTTAACAGTGATTCTGATGTGAGTGTCAACTGTAAAAACCCAGACCATAGGAAGCAGCTGAAAAGGGACCGTGTTTTTCTGCCCAACATTTTCTATAGATCTGTGTGCAAAACAAATATTTTTGTATACATGCTATCCAAGAACGCAAGGACAGAAATCCAAATAAAAATATCTTCAACATGCAAATGGCCAAAGCAACCCCATGATTGATAAAATTGATGGTGACTTTATACATCAAAATCTAACAGAAAAGAAAAAAATCCCACATTTCTTACAATGGAAAGCTTTTAGTCACAGATCTGGTAAGAGAATTTAAACCCAAAACAGAAAGATATTAAGAGTGGCAATCTGCTTGGTTGACAGGGAAATGCAAGAAGAGAAAATGGCATGTGATTGAGGAGCTTCATGCAAAGTATGAGAAACAAAGAAATGAAACATCAAGACAAAAAAAAAATATATATATATATTTCTTTTCTTCCATTTTCCTACATTTTCTAAGCAACCAAGCAGAACCATGAAAACATCAAGATAAAAAAACAGAAAGAAAGAAAGAAACATTGCTGGATAGTTAAATTTACCAAGAAATGAGGAATGGCTCTCTCAAGTAATTGTAAACACTGATAATGAGGTTCTCATTAGTAACAGCATCAATTTGTGGCCCTGGAAACTGCCCATTTATCAAGATCCCCTGAAACATTCAGCCCACAGAACTAAACACATTACTTCAAAACCTTAAACCCGCTTCAAAAATAATTTCCGAAAGCAAGAACACTACTTTCCAATCCAAAAATTACAAAGAAAACAGGACAAGAAACTAGCAGTACTCTACCTGTTGCTTAACACCAAGAGGGTAGATATCACCATAAGTGATTTTCCAAGTAATGAATCTATAAGGGTCTTCACAATTAACACCATTGCCAAGAAACAACAAGAAAACAACGAGAGAAGCACAAAAGGCCCTGTAGTCTCCCATTTCTTGCAAACTCTCTCTCGTTATACTCTATGTAGCAAAAATTATTTGACGAGTGTTTGTTTGGATCTGTTAAGCAAAGAATTAAGGCTGCATTACATTACAAAGAAACTAAAAGGGGTCTCTCTCTGTATCTATCTCTTCTGTGCTCGGTCACTTTTAAGCTGAGAGCTCTGTTTTTGTAAGGCAACCGAGCAGAGACAGTACGGCAAGGATTAGCTGTGCTTTGGGTTTTTATCACATACATGCGTAAAATCTAGTGAACTTCAGCGGTGCAATCAAATCATAGACATCTCTCAGTGTCAAAGTGGGCCAGCACTCAGCACCAAAAGTGGATCACTTCTAGATTCTTTTTGATTGGATGATAAAAGAAATCTTTGATTAGTGGGTACTAAAGAATTACTAAAAAATATTCATGGGCTTTCTATTTATTTATTTAAATTATGTTTGATTAATATTTTAAAATAAATAAAAAATATAAATTATGGTATTATAGTAAATAGTTATTTTAAAAAAACTAACTAAATATTGAAATTATGGCGTAACATATTTTTAAAAATATTTTTTACTTTAAAATATATTAAATTAATTTTTTCAGATTTTTTTATTTTTAATATAAGTATATCAAAATTATTTAAAAATATTATTTTTTAAGATAAATATATTTTTAAAAAAATCTAAAACTAAAAATTATTGTACTCTTAAACAAACCTAAATATAATAAGTGTTATAAATAAATAAAAATGTGTGATATGAGTGTTATGTTTTTGCATTAAAAATTAAAATAAACCACTTACTTTCCATTTCTATGTACCAAAAAAATGATTTGATCCATTTACTATACCAATTTGTTTGATATCTTACTTTTAGTGATAATATAAAACATGTGATAGTTGACTTATTGTGTTTTCTTAGTTATTTGATTTTTTAATAATAAGACACTGCTTTCAAAATCTGATAATAAAAATAAAAAAAAATTAAAAGAAATAAAAATGTCAAGAAAATATTAATGGCCATAAATTACTTTTATGGTATTGTTTATTTTTACATTTTAAAAGTATTTTTAAAATAAATTGAATATTTTAAATTTTTTTATTTTAAATTAATATTGTTTTTTAGTATTTTTAGATTATTTTGATATATTGATATTAAAAATAATTTTTAAAAAATAAAAATATTATTTTAATATATTTTTAAATAAAAATATTTTAAAAAACAACAAACTTATTAAAATAATGGAATGTTGATAGATGGAGAGAGGTGGAGAGAATGAGAGAAGTGAGAGAGGTAGCTCATTCACGTGAAGCCTGGAATCACATGGATGGATACATGCTCTGCTACAGACCGAGAACCCCCCACGGGTGAGATTTAGGGTTTCATTACATACGTGGCCAGTCTTACACCATGGATCTATCTTCTTCTTCTTTATAATAGAAAGATCAAGCGGTGGAGCCCACAGTTCGAGCAATTACTTTCAACGTCAGCATCTTGACCTGAGGTTTAAACAGAGCAGCTTGATGTCATCAAAAAAATGTACAAATCTAACTGAAAAATATAAAAGCACTTTCAGTGCGGCTTTTTGGGAACTAGAATCTCAATATAGCCCCTTGTGCTCCAACATTCTCCATGAACCACTTTCAGTTATTGTTATTTTTTAAAAAAATAATAAATCTTATTAAAAAAATATTCAAAGAAGAAATGTTAGTTAAAAAAAATCAAAAAAAATCAAGTAAGTCCAGGTAAACCTTGTAAAATCAAGTTCAACTCTCAAACCTACAATTTATTAAATTCTTCACCCAAGCTAAATTCTGGAGCTCGACATCTAAAAAAATAAATATTGAATGATAAAATTAATCGATGTAACTTAATTAAAAATAAAATTCTTTTATGAAAGCTAAATTTAACAAAGATCAACAACATAAAAATCAAGGCAACCTAATTTATTTTCAAAACAACTAAAAAATGCTATAAAAAATTAAAAAATAACAAAATTAAACAACCTAATTTTTTCTTTCTTCTTTTCTCTCTCTTCTAGGGAAAGTACATGCCCTGTCATTTTTTTCCAGTATTTATGTTTTTTTATTGCTTATTTTAGTCCTTAACCATTTTATAAAAGTTTTTTTTTATGTTTTCAATTTAGTCCTTAAATTACAATTTGTCATATTTTTTTTTTCCTTTGGCTTTTTTGTTAAAGTTTAGTTGGTTTTCAATTTCATTCTTGAATCAAAGTTTACGTTGTTTTATTTTTATCAATTTAGACCTCATTTGATTTCTTTTTCCTTCTATTAAATTTTTTTTCTTTTCAATTTAAATTTTTTTGATGCCCTCTTATTTATTTTTTATTTGATTTTCACCCTCACTTTTCTAATCACAATTTTGTTTTTTTATTTTTTTTTTTCAGTTTCATCATTCAACATTTGATTTGTTGAGGATTGGGCTTCATGTTTTTTTTTTATTTGTTGTGCTTCCGATTTAATGACATGAGTAACAAATTTAGAAAGTTAATGTAATTTAACATCCTTTTTTTCTTATTTTTTCTTATGATTTTATCATTTTACGTTGTTTTTTTTTTAAGATTGGTTTTATGATTATTATCAAATTTTGTTTTTTATCAATTTATTCTGGTTTCATGACCCAGGCCATAGGCTTTGCAGGTATTTTTTGAATTGAGGTTTTTTTAAAAAAAATTATTTTGTTTGTATTTGATTTTTGAAGATTATATTTTTATTTTATACAGATGAGCTTTATTTTTTTAAAATATATATTTTGTAATAATATTTCTAATTAATATGTTTGGCCTTACATAATATTAATTTTCTTTTATCTTATTAAATTAGTTTCATATGTGTTTCTAGTTCTATTATCTTTTATTGATTTTAATAAACAAATTCAGTAAACACGAACGAATAAATATCTTATTTTATAGGATCAAATATCTTAATTTACATCTATCTCTTAATTTTTTTAGTTTTTCTTTTACTTAATATTAATGATTTTTATTTATTTATTTATTTATTTACATAGATTATTATCGATTTATTTAATTAGATGCTTGTATAAGTTTTTCAATTTATACTTTAAATTTTTTATATAAAAAAACTTATTGAAATAGCCTGTTTATCCAAGATTTTTTTTTATAAAACATTTACTACTCGCTGCACAGAGTATACATCAAATAACTAGTATATTAATGGAATTTCATGCTACTACAGTTCTATTTTTCCTTCTCAAAAGAAAAAAAAGAAAGAAAGAAAGTAAAGCTAGGTTATATATTTTATAATTTGATTTCACTGCAAAATTTGCATTTTTAGTAAATTATGCTGTAATTATTAAAAATTTCACTAATGATAGAGTGACTGAATTAATCAAAAGACACCAAAATAGTAGCCATCATACAAACAAAACCCTAAGCTGCTAAAAAAAAAAAAAAAAAAACTACGCAAAACCACCCAAGAAATCCCTGGTACTAACTCTTGTTCTCCTCTCCTCTTGGACTCTCATTGCCACATTATTCTTCAATGTTTCCAAAGATGCCCTAAACTTTTCAAGTTCCTCGAAATCCAAATCTTCAACCGACCTCTCCCACCAACACCCTTCTCCTTCTTCATTAATAGTGTCACAATCCATGTTGTTTTTCCCACGTGTGTCCTCTGAACAAGAAATATTGTTTCTTTCACTGCTTTCTTGATCACCAAGGTATTGATCAACGACGGTATTCACATCAGGATGACCAAAAGAGTATGGTCTTTGGTTAGGGGACAAAACGATTATAGCAAGATTGGCATCATCATATAAATTGCAAAATTCACTAGCTTTCTTGAAAAGACCATTGCGTCTCTTGCAAAAAGTCACTATTAGGCTGCTTTTGCTCTCTATTTTCTTCATCTCCACCTTCTTCCGGCCCGTGCCCCATCTTCTTGTAGTGTTTACTTCCGTCTCTTGCATGGTGGTGTCAAAGAAAAAGGGCCAAGAAAAGACACAAAGAAAGAGAGAAATTCCGGTCAATTGGTATGTAATTTTTGTGTCTGAGAAACGATAAAGCAAGAAAGAATGTTGTGTGTGTGTGTGTGTGTATAAGAGAGCTATTATAGTTTTGTTTCCTATATAGTTTGGTAAGTGGTAACTCCCAAAGTCGTTTCCTTCTATAAAAAGAGGGAATTTTGGAAATTATGAAACAGGAAAGCAAAAAGATTGGGAAATTTCTAAATTTGATGCTTTAATTATTAGTAAATCCTTAAAGGAAAGGGTACTTTCCTTTTTGGACTTTTTGGATTTCCAAATTAAGAGTATTTTTCTTATTAAGGCGGTGCTAATTAATGTTAGATGCATCCAACATTGAAGCAAAATCATCATTTGCATGTGGGGTGTCTTTATTTTTTAATTTCCATCGATCCTTTCTTGGCCCCATTTTTTTTTTTTTTAATTTCTTGGACTGTACATACAAGCTTTGGCCTTTTGACATATATTTCTTGTAAGCTTGATCGAATGCATGGATCATGGATATCGATAGAAAGTGAGTGTTGATTGTAATCCTTCAATGTTGAATAAATTGAATGAGAAGTTTTATCAACAACGTGGATCCCTAATTTGACTATATTAATGTGGTCCAGGAAAGTACGTACTTCATGCCTACATAGTCCAATGATTTGGTTCTTTGGCGGATTGGCATGGTAGGGCTTCACTATCGGCTAACGAAGAATACTGGTGTTCAACTGATGATATTTAGGACTCCTCTATAGAGCTGGCATGGTCGCTGGGAATAAAAAACTGATTCTAGAGTCAGATTCAGAACTTGTGGTTAATTTATTATCACGTGATATGCTGAAGATTGATACAAATTATGTGTTAATAACAAAAGTAAGAGAGGTGTTGAAAATGGCATGGGATATGTAAAGATACAACATGCACATATAATTTAATGTGTTAAAGCATCAAGTTGGAAACTCTCATTTATAACTGGAAAAAAAAAACAATAAAAAACAGATAGCAATTTGACAGCAATGAGGTTGGAATCATATGCAATACCTCGATTCTTTGACAATGCCGGCTAGCCTGGCATGTCTTTAGATGTAGCCAAATGTGTGGCAGCAGCCAACAGGCTGCAGCCTCTCCTCTTCTATTATTTCCGATAGCAAACAAAAACTAGTGCATGACTTTCTGGCAGGAAAAAAGAAAAGAAGGAAAACGAGTCCCAAACAGACTGAAATCAGGCCCTCAGGCCAGGCTCAAACCAGTCCTCCTTAACCATTTCGACCTGAAACTGACCAGATCACAGGGTTGTGCTACACATTTCAAAGAGATAGTATGGCGCCACTTTATTACATACATGCACGTCTCCTGATTGGTTCACATTTTGGTGAAATAATAGGTGAATAATCACCACACCCACTTATCGTCAGGAAGAAGAATCACTACTCATTATCCCCTCTTTATCATATGAGCTACTACGTACTGCTCCTATTATCTTCGTCGGTGAGTCATGTAATCCTAGGTGGCCAGGTGTATAAATACTCTAAACCATCCTCACAACATACAATTTTAAAAAAATACTGTTCTTTACCATTACATTAAACTTTCTCCCCCTCGTTCATCTCTCTTTATTTTCTCTAACTTCACTGGCTTAATCCAAATCATAACATTCAGGCCCAAACGTTACGTCCAAAATCAGTCATGGAAAGCCCAATATCCTGATCCTTCTCTACTTTCCTTTTTAATAATACACTGTCTCTTGAAGCGTAGAGAAGACACCTTGAAGTAAAGCAGCTAATTAATGCAGTTCAAGATAATTCCATATGTAGGTTCAACAAAGAGCCATCAACTTGTTATTATTAACTAGGGCAGTCATAGTTTGTATTGTCAAAGCATAGACAATTTAACGAGACATGAAAGATTATAAACTTTGATGTTATTGTATTTTCTTAGTAACCAACTACCTTATCACTCTTTAGTCATCTAATACTTGAAAATGATATATAATCATCACAAGTAATTGAGAGGAAAAAGGTAAGAGGTACAAAATCTTTAATGGGAAAGGGGAAAGTGAGGTTGGTCAACCAAGGTCCATATGTAACTCTACTGCCCCACAAGTCTTAACTCTCACCTCTACCTCTTTTTCATACTACATGCTGGTGTTTAATTTGGTGCAGGTCATACAGGACAAGGGTTTGGCAAGGCTCACAAGTCACAATATTGAAACCTCAAGGCTCCTTAACAGGCCTTAAATATGGAGGAATGAACAACATTCTTGACCTAAAATCAAATGAATCTAGTAGAGAATAACCTTCAAAAAAAAAAAAGCCCCACAATTATTCATACTTCAATTCTTTTTTTCAGTAGTCTTGGATAAGCAAAGAACATGTTCTAATGCTGCTGCTGCAATTGTAAGATGATCTCACTAGTCCATGTTCTTATAATCTTGATCATAACTTGACAAGTCAACTATATAACATTGTCTGTGTATAATTTGCAAATATTGGGACATCAATTGCAACTTGCCAGGAGGGCAGGACAGATATCAATTGTATGACCATCACTTGAACAAAATAGCTATGATACTTTCTTGTCATACTTAGTTTCTCTAAAATGATTCAAAATATTTGTTACTTTGTATGCTGCAGATTGCATGGAGCTGAGTATAGTGTCATTTATAATAGTAATGACAAGTTAGAGATTTCATTTATGAGCACCAAACTGCCTCTCAGTATTGACATAAGGTCTTTGATCCATCTGAGCCTTCTTGTTCCTCTTTCAAAATTAATTTTCCTGAACTTATATTGAGTTCTAATATAATCTTCTTTCTGTTCTTAGGTACTTATTGAATAGTGGTGTTTCAGGATTCCTCTGCTATGCCATCTACGAGCTTCTGGCAGGATCTCCAGCTTTTGATCTTGCTCAGACAAGGACGGTCTTCAAGTTTGGACGCGACAAGTAAAATATGCTCTCTACGCTATTCGCTAATTGATGCCTCTTTCTGTACATGTTTGTTGGCTTTAAGCGAAAATGCTTGTTTTAGGTTTCATTACATGGCAATCACTAATGAGAAGCAAGGGATAATGCTAATGCCTGAAGATCTACTTCCAGACAGAGGCAAACAGCTAATTGTGCCCGAGTCAGTTCTTTTGGTAAATCCAATTAATCCTGATCTCAAAGGAGAGGCAAGTAGGATACGGTACCGATGACTGTTTGTTCCTTCAACTGCAAGATATAATGTTGATTTCATGCTGGCAAAATGCTGTGAGTGATTAAATGTACCAATATTCAATGGACATTAAAGATGGTGGAGTCCATGGATGGATAAGTTCTGGCCCCGTTATAGGATTCTGGGTCATCTTTCCTAGTCATGAATTTCGAAATGGTGGTCCTACAAAGCAAAACCTAACAGTGCATACTTGTCCACCTTGCCTAGATGTATATTCTTCTGTCCTCTCAACTAAACACTTCTCATATTTCCATAACCATGCAGTATTCGTAAATGATACGATATTATGAATGTTAAGTGTAACTCCAAGTGATCAATCATTGAAGGCAAAATGTGCAACAGAAACTGAATGAAATCTGTCAAATGCGGAACAGTGGTTGATCATCCATGCGTGCTTAATTTCTTGTGTCGTTCTAATGCAACCCACAACATTAAAAAATATTCAATTATGGTTTTAACATTTCAGGTTCTTGTTTATCTCTAGTTTTAGACGAAAACAGTTGAACCACTTGGTCATACAGGTGAGCTAGAAACTTAAGATACAAATTAAAATAATGTTGTCTAATGGCGATGATCTATTGCTATAATTCATACCTAATTACATCACAAATCAAAATATTATGACAGCAATTCTCAAGCACAGGCAGCTTAGCCAACTTTCAATGCTCACTGATAAAATTCTGGGCAATCCGTTAATTGATACTAGTGATGATAATGTAGAACATTTAATTAACGCTTCAGTTACAAGAAACAGTTCATATCATTTCGATCCAAAGAGTTTTATACAAAATCTGTAACAGCATGCTCTGCAAGCTGCTCCAGGCCTTCGCATCTTTGAGTTTGTTTTGTACAAAATTGCATGCAAAGTATGCTCAAAGGATTTTTTGTTCCCTGACTGTATCGTGATCGTCCAGCTGGATAAAATCGTCACTAACTTTACAGACCGGATATTGTTAAAAGCAAACCATAATGATCACTAGGCAAGACAGGTAACTCCAACATCTTTACCTCTTTTCTCACTTTCTTCTCCTTCATATATGATAAACCAGGTATTGCATCCTTACCAATCATGTCAATTTTAATGATCTTGAAATCACACAGACTGCATATGAATCGATCCAGTCTCTTTTGCAATGCACGATTACCAGACAACATTTGGTTGGATTTGGTATCATATGTCCATCCATTGTCCCCTGGCTTCAACTCTACCCAGGCATCAACCCATCCATCAGGGAAAGGAAACTGACCATCCAACTTATCATCCCAGTTCATGTCACCACAAAAAATCACATTTGAGTTCTTCTTGAGAAGGTTGATGGCCTCCTTTGCCTGATCCACACGTTCCTTGCTGAACATCTGATCCCATTTTGGAGGTGCTGGACATGGACTCTCTAGATGGCTAGTGGCAACAACTAATGACTTTTTTCCTGGAACTTCAAGCTCAGCAATGCAAAGTTCTCTCCCCATTATTGAATTCATAAAGGGTTTGGTGCTGAAGGATTTTACTGGCAGTTTGCTTAACTGCAAACAAGGGGGCAATATTAATAATACTAAAAAAAATGAATGCCAACATTAAATGAACTGTTAATGACATTTACAAAAAAACAATGCCAACATTAATTCTTTAAGATGTTAAATTTTTTCCCACGTTTTACAAAAAAACAATGACATTTAATGAACTGCTAAAATTTAGTTAAAGGTCAAACGTATTCGGTGATCAGTCAGACAATCAAGGGCCGGTCCAGTAAATTAAACACTATCACTCAACCAAACGAAGCAAAGCCTGCAAAAGCTCATTCAACAGCCAGCATAAAACCATGTTTCCATGATTCTCCAGTTCTGGGGAGAGAGTGTACAGCAAGAGAACTATCAGGATCCATACTTGTCAGTAAGTTAAGTTAGCCAGAAACATACTAACGGCCATGTTAATTTGAAACCATGTATGAGTTGTCTCTGCCATAACAGAGCATGAGTAACTGTAACAACTTTCAACATGGTGACTTACGAGACCACTAATTTTGATGCTTAATGTATCTATCTGGCAGGCCTGTGAATGGTGTATTATAAGAACATAGAGGCAGAATCACCATCCAGCACATATCAAAACCATACCTGCATGCAAAAGTATCCTCTTGAACTTGCTATTTCAGAAGAAACAGAGCACTGATATGCTTTCCACCAGCTGGATCGCTGAAATATGTCATATATATCTGGAATAACCTCCTGCAAGGAAAAATGGAAATAGTTAAGATGAAAGTCAACACAAGAAGATCCAATTTCATGAGGTAGGGAACAAGAAAAACCTGTAAACAAATGACGTCTGGTGAATGTAGTTGAATAAGTTCACCAAGTGCTTTCATCCTCCTATGCATCTCCAGGTCTTCTCGGAACCAAACATTATAGCTCAAAATCTTGAAGGAACCAAGCACTGCTGCTGAATTTGTATCCTCTGCCACAAATTTAAGATGCTTTGAATCGTGCAATGAACATATATAACTGGAACCTTTTAATAAATTCCCATCTCCCTAGTTACTATAAATTCCCATCTCCCTAGCAAGCAGTCAAATTTTATGATGGTAAATCGGGTGCTAAAAAGCAAAATGAATGAAGCAACTCAACAAAACCAATGCTTACGCATAACCTCATCAATCCATCATTGTGGTTTCAGACAACATAAATAAACTAACAAAGCAAATAACAATTAAACTGAAATATGTAATTAAATAAATAAAATGAAAACAGCTTGGACTATAAAAATCTCCGTTACCTGTCAAAACAGCCACTCCCTTGTTTGATGCCCTAGCACCTTGAAACGCACCCAATTTCACACTAGCCCCATCACTTTCATCTGCATATACTAGAACATTCAACAACAAAATCTAGAAGCCTAACAAGAAGCACAAAAAAGAACTAAACTTTAATTAAAAAAAATATATAAAGAAAAGCTGGCTAGATGATTATTCAGGACAAGACAACAAGCTTAACATGTGACTGACAACAAGCAATGGCATTAATGTTCACATTTTTCATACACACACACACTTTATTACTTAACATAACCTCTCTAATCCACCACTATCAATGACGACAACATAAATAAATGACAAAACAAAAACCTTTAAAGAAGAATAACTAGAACCAAAAAAAACTTACTTACGACTCACCCTTTAGAACTGTGACTCCCTTGCTTGATGATTTAACCCCTTGAAACCCACCCAATTTCACACTATGGCCATCACCTCCATCTGCATAGATCAGCAACAAAACCCAAAGGACAAAGAATATTACAAGTAACTCACATTGTACTTAGCATACACAAAATTTAAAATGAAAATAGCAACAAAACTACAACCTCGGAAATTTCCATTTTGAGTTGCACAGAGTGGAAATTAACTTACAGAGCATAAACCTTTAAAACGACAAAAATAGAAGAAACAAACATTTGACTTACCCTTCAAAACAGTCACTCCCTTGTTTGATGCTTTCACACCTTGGAATGCACCCAATTCCGCAGAATCCCCATCACCTCCAACTGCATACACAAGCAACATTCATTCATTAAGCAGACAAAAAACCCAACAAAATCCATAAAGCAAACAACAAACACACAACAACTAACCAACCTTCGACATTGTTCAAAGACTTAACCCCACGAAACCCAACCTCTTGCTGATCGTCAACTGAGTCTCTAACCTTCCTCTTACAATGCCTTAAGGGCATGAAAACAGACCCAACAGAAGAATCCACATCACCATCAAGACCACTAGTATCGGTCAAATCCTCTAAACTAGAAAGAGAAAAAACAGAACCTCTAGTGCCACATACTTCACAGCTACTGTTCTTATACGGGTTCAAGAAAGTGCAAGCCTTGCAAGACCATTTTGGGGTTTCTTGATTTGAAGAAGAGGAAGGTAGTGGAGGGGGTGAAGGAGGTGAGAGACAGATTTGGCAAGTGGGTTTTGGTGATGGAGAGTTGATGAAAGTACACTTCTTGCAAGACCAAGACATGAGGTTTGAGAGATGAACAGAAAGATTGCAGCTTTTAGTAGGTTTAGAAAGGGGAGAGATGATGACGATGGGCACGAAGGTTATTTTTCGCAACAAAGATTGCATTTTTATAAGTTTGGAAAGTTCAAACTAATTTGAAACATTAAAGTCCAGCTTTGGAGACAAAGTGCTTCAAGTATGGCCCACTGAAGAATCAAACGTGTAGGTGCTTAAATGGGACCTATGGTAAGCGGAAGGAATTTGAGGGACCCACATAATGGGCTAATTATTTTAAAAGAATGTTTTTTTTTTTTCAGTTTAAAGCTGCATATTTTAAAATTGCGTTTAATTTGAAAAATAAATAAATAAAAAAAATCTTAATATATTTTTAAATAAAAATATTTTTAAAAAATATGTTGGATCACCACATTGATACACTCTTACTCTCAAACACACCCAAAACAAAGAAATTTCAAGATTGTTTTTTGAAAGAATTTTAAAGAAAAAATATTTAAAAAGAAAAAAAAGTTGAAAACAAAGAAATTTCAAGATTTTTAATAAATTTAAAGAAAAATAATTAAAAAAAAATCAAATTCAATTTTGATTAGTTTAACTCTAATTTAAAACTTGAAACATCTTATTTAATTTTGAGTTGATAAATTATTATTATTTTCACAGTAAAATCAAATTTGATAATTAATAATTTGTTTTTTTATTTGTTGGTTTTACAATAAGGGGATCTTAGGATAACTTTGTAACTTGGACACAAAGTTCACCATTAAAGTTCATTCGAAACCAATTTTATATCTCACAATCTTAGCTTGAAGTTTGAATGATTAAGAAAGAAGCTCACCTTAATCACAGGTCAAACCTTAGTTTAGACTGTTTGTCATGATCATTACGAGAAGATTGGCCTAAAAAACTAGTGAATGAAAAAGATAAAATAATAATAATAATAAGAACCTGGGTCTTAAGGGCTAGCCTTTTCACAAACTACATCATTCCTTTTGGCTTGTTTAGAGGACGGAAAAATCTTGAAGATACTCCCATTATCTTGCTCATAATCATGGCCCCGAAAAATCCTCCTCTCTAGGCCTCCATGTTTGTTGCGGTATGCTCTTGCTTACAAGAAAGTATATAGTGCTAATCTACTTTTTTGAACACTTTTGATTCCACAGAAGAGCCCACAAAAAAATTGTCACCACTCCTTTCACAGAGAAGACCCTACCAAAAACATCTCTCAAGTGAGAATTTGCTTCTACAATGAAGAATTTGTGGACTAAAAGCAGCCTAGCACAGCAATAGCCAATCATCATGAAGGAATTAAACACTATTACATTACAAAAAAATTGTTTATTTTACACCTCAAGACATCATAAAGGGAATGTATAACAAAATAGAGAAGATTACAGTCAAGAGAGTTTGTAATGCCTTGTCTACTGCACTCATTCTACTGCTTTTGAAGCTGATTAATCTTGAACCACCAGCTGCGTTACTTGGATTGGTTGTGTTCACCACCGTCCTCGCCTTATTCGTTATTTTTTTGCTGCATCCGAAGTTGGAAAATTGGTGAGAAATTGTTGCAAGGTGTTTTCATTAAGTAATGATTTTGCTTTTTGCACTTTCCATCACTTTGACTACTAGGAAAGGGAATGCAAAGAAGCAGAAAAGGAACCAAAGTGTGATGTCCTTTCGAATAAATTAGGCCACCAAGTAGAAAAGACGAGCTTCTTACCTTCCAGGAAATATACAGCTCCCATGACCTGCCAACAAGGAGAAAAGATGTTAGGTTTGAGAAACATAACAGGTGAAAAAATATCACAAACAGGACTCATTTTCCTCAAGGTAACAGTCATTCGGTGGATAAAGAGCAATGATGTAGTTTCTTGCAAGAATGTATAAAAGAAAGAGGATAAATGGCCTTGAACTGTTGTTACTGTCCTGTCCTGACTCTATGGGGCTCCCTCGGCATATAGGTCCAAGTTGAAATCATAATTTCCTAGGTTGGCTGTTTCAGCACAAGATTTATTCCATGCCCTTTCCACAATCCAATCACTCAAGAAACCATGTGACTCTGTCAGGTAGGAATCACACAACATGTACCCTTGAAGTCACCTCAAGAGTATCCCCCGAGGATTATGATGGGATGGTGCCACCATTCACTTTCCTTTAGTGGTGTGGCAGAAGGCAATTAGCACCTTTTTAACTTTTAATCCTAAATACTTGAGCTTAAGGTATCTGTTTAACCACTCAAGAGCCTTAATGCACTTTTAGTAGACGCACAGCATACTATTTGGTTGTCTAAGCAGTAACCACACATTCAATTTTGCATACAGACAACAGTTAAATAACCATCTATTGACGACGAAATTTGAAGATCAGATCCTAAACTTTGTTAAAGTTCAATGAAATATGAAAGAACTGTGTTTATTCAAGGCATTAAGAGTGAAAAATGCTAACTTGGATCGGTAGTGGTGGTCATGGCAATGCCCTTGAAATCACAGGACCCAGAAGCCCTTCCTTCCTTCTGGTAATAGCTATCAAATGCATAAGAGGCATGGTTCTTAACATTGTTTGGCTGATAACAATTCTCCCCTGGCTGAATCTCACTACAATTAGCCCTTCCTGGTCCACATACCCAATCCAATGCTGCTTGCAATGTCTTTGAATCAACACCATCCATAACAATACAATATGTTTGGTTGGTTGTATCATTAGCCAAGAAAGTCCCACTTCCAGATACATGAAGCAAATAAACTGGTGTCGAATTCGCATAAAACAATCCCCAATTTGCTTCTGATACTGGTGGTGACCTCAAGTCTTCATTGAACAACTCGTATAAATACACACTAGAAGTGATTTCTGGGTGCAAAGGAGTCCCGCTACGATCAAGAACATGCTTAATCAAATTAGAATTATAAGTATCTGCATTGTCAATTGTAGCATAAGGTTCTTTTGAATCACCCTTTGAAGGCCAACCACTCTCGGTAACAAGAACCACAACATCAGTAAAATTCATATTCTTCATCGAAAAATAAGCAGCATCAACCATGGCATCAAGAACATTAGTGTAATGCAACAAAGTATTAGGATCAACCATTTCCTTGGACGGTGTCAAGGGCTTGAACAAAGAATTATCAAGAGGCACCACTCCTTTATTTTGCATAAACACATAGTAAGGATAAAAATTCATCATCAAAGGTGACCCAGTTCTTGATAAAAAATGAAGCAAAGGTTGAATAACCGAGATCCAACTCTGATTAAAAAAAGACTGAGAAGGTGGAAATGAATCAAGAATTATAGAAGCAGAGTGTGGAGTTGAAATCTTTATCTGATTATGCAAATTTTCAGCCACCAAAGCACTATAAAGAGACTCAATAGCTGGCATAAGCAAAGGAGCTGAAGAGGGTACTGTAGTTAAAACCTCATCACCAACAGCAATTGCAGTAATTACAGTCTGTGGATAATAAGCAACAACATTTTTACCAATCCAAGAAGCTGCAGTTGTATTGGAGGATCCAATAGCAAGAAGCTGATTATTTGGAACACTAATAATGGCCCGGATCTTGGTTTTAGCCAAGGCCTTGAGTATGTCGGGGTCTGCATCATAAAGCTTGATATGTGTAACCTTTTGAAATTGTAGAAATGAAACAAGTTCTGTAGCTGACATAAGATTGGACACGTCTTCTCCTATGTTGATTCCCACAAATGGCTCATTGTCTTGTTGGTCCTTGATTTGTGCCACTGCTATTTTTGATGATAAAGCTGCAAATTTGCCAGAAAAACATTAGAAACACAAAAGGGATTCTTCTTAGTTTCTTGAAATAGTGAATATACAAGTGGGGTTTTTTTCTATTACCTTGTGATGATATAAAAAGTGAAATGTACAGGAAGAAGAAGACACTGTAGAGAGGAAGCTTAGACAGTGCCATAACTGAAGAAGAAATTGAGCTTCACAACTTCATCTTCTAGTTCTGGTTCAGCTAAAGGTTCTTGCATTTGTAGGCTTAATTTTTTCGTTTTTTGAGTGAATTTTCTTGGTGGGTTTTGGTTTGGCTTTGGAGTTGGCTAGTTGACCTCAAGAAATCTTCCAGTATCTAACAAGAATCAAGAAAGCAATCACATGAACTCTACCTGCTAAAAAGATGAATTAAATTGTTCGGAAGACTTCAAGAATACCCCTGACTATATTACTAGTTTCAATTTCGTCCCCAAACAAAATTTTATTCCTTAAATTTCAATCATTTTCAATTAAATCTTTCCATTCATGTTTGATCATGACTTCCATCCAAATCATAACTTTCTTTTACCTCTTTATTTTAATGTTTTTCATCAATTATAACTCTCTCTTTTTTTTACCATTGTTACTATGCTTCTTCCTTGAGTTTAGAAGATTTGTTTTATACATGATTTTCTAATATTATGGAACGTACGAGTAAGATCAAGTTTTCTACGATCTTGGAGAACATTATTGTCCCTATTAGAAGAACTTCATTGAAAAATCCAAATTATTTGGGTATAAAATCAATAGAAAAGGTTGTTTGGGGAGACAATCGACACTACTCCAATAATTGGGGGGGTATAATTGAAGTTTGCCCTAACTTGTTCGTTTATCTATGTGAATTCCCTAAAGTGGCCTTGTGAACCGACAAGTACTTTAGTTTATTTGCAACGTGCTCTTAAAGACAAAGGGTAAAGGTTTAAAACAAGAAGTGGAGCTTTATGGTAACTTCATCTAGATTGACATGGCTGGTTCTTGAAGTGATGGAAGTTGCAGAGACTGTCATTCCAGAGAGAGACGTTAGAAACCTCTGATATATGTAGCCCCCCAGTACAGTGCACTCAGCTGCTTGCCAGAGTGTCCTTCTTTAGAGTTCGGACTTGTAAGGCCTCCACGCTCGACAACATTTTAATTGCAGTATGGTTTATTTTTGTTTAATTAAACATACCACATATATATATATATATATATATATATATATATATATATGAATCTTTTCATGTCATGTGGCTTTTATTGGACCATTTTGCTAGTAATAAAAAGTTGGATAAAGAAACCCCAATCACTTTCGATTGGAAATAGCAGGGTAGTTTTGCCCAAATTATAGATTACAAGAAATTAAAATAAACAAAAAATACTAAAAGAGATCAGAAATCCTGCAGATTAAGAGTGATTTCACTGTGGATTTAAAAAGTGTTTTGCGTTGAAAATTTTGTTGATCTCGAGATATGTCTGGTTTAATTTCTTCTCAGGTTTTGTATGTGCGGTTGAGTTCTTGGCAACGTGGCTTCTTTGTTATCATAATATATACATATTTTTTGTGTTTTTGGCTCAAAATATGGTGAGGGCCAGGCACCAACACACAGTTTTCCTCTCATATGAATCTTCCCTTTCCACCAAATATCACCAAACCCTTCACTGGCCATTGCTATGCATCACCAAACACATTGCCTCTCTGTGTTAGAAAAAGGGTGGGGCTTATTCATTCGAAGATCGCTTGTCAGCCAAGGAAGAAAGGTTTTTGATCTCTTCTGTGCTTTGCTTTTAGTTTTTTTTGGTGTCCATTGGCACAAATAAGATTTTTTAAACAGAATTGTCTTCTACGGTGGTGTGTGCCCTTTCGCTTTCTGTTTTAATAATCCAGATTTTAAATGATGAATTCTGATGAAGGACTACATAATTGACAGGACAGCCATGAGCAGTAGATGAAGGCTACTTTTCAACTCGAAAGTCCTGGGGAAGTTTCTTGCATTCTTGCTGAAATAATGGGATAGGATATTATTATAACAGTGTACTTGCAAAAGCTTGAAACTCATCCCTTAAGAAGGAAAGATTTAGACTATACATTTGAAGTTTAGTACCTAATCCAACCATTGTGCAGAATATTGTGTTTCAACGCCCTTAGTAGTTCCAGCAACCTGCAATGATGCTTGAGTAATTGTTATCACAATAACATTTGTTCATTTTCATTCATGTGCACCTTTATACATGGATTTTCTTTAGTTTTTTCTTTTCTTTTCTAAACATCTATGGTATTCAATTATGGAGTATAAAGCGAAAATTGAATTTTTCAGGGGCAAAATTCTTAAAGCATCGAAGAATTGGGCAGAGAGAAATATCCAAGTCATTGTTGTTACTGATGGTGAGTGTATCTTCGGGCTTGGGGGTCTTGGTTGCCAGGTATTGATGCTCATAAATTCACTTACAAATTGGATGTGCAAACCACTTCTTATCTCTTAATGATGCAATGGTTTTACATTCGTTAAGGAATGGGGATTCTGGTCGGAAAACTCTCTCTGTAGACAGCATTAGGAGGATTACTTCCCTCTGCAGTAAGGATAAATCTGCTATCAAATGTACAACAATTTCATATACTCATTTTTCTTCTATTATTTAGACACACCTCAATCACTGCTATACTAGAGCTATTAGATGTCCCTTGCTATTTAGTTACTAAAACCTTCCAACTGTATTCAATACATACAGTGCTTGCTTGTAGCAATTGATGTTGGCATAAACAATGAGAAGCTGTTGAATGATGAGTTCTATATTGGGCTTGGAGAGAGGAGGGTAACTAGACGGTTAGAGTAGTTTTACTTTCTTCCATTTCCAATCGACTAATATTTCTTCTTTTGTTTTCTAGATTTTAAATCATTCCAAGTCTCAAGATTTGTGTTTTGTTATTTATTGATCTTTCTTTTGAATAATATTGCTTTTGCATTTAGTGATGTGGACTGAATTCTTTCTGGTCGTGCCAATGGTTAAACAAGTTGTGATAGATGTCGCTCTTTCGATTTATAAATCGGTGCTTCTTTTTATTTTCCTGAATCGGTGAGGTTGCTGCTTTGAATATTGTTGTTTTTCATTGATTTTTATTGCTTTCTCAACAATGTTTGTGTGTTGGTTGCTGTTATGTGGGTTGTTTGTTCGCTTTGAGAGTTGCTACTCAGTGAGTTCGTAACCTTTTCCATGACTGGATTATTGAAATCGGTGCTCCCCCCCCCCCCCCCCACCCCCCTTTTTTTTTTCTCTCTTCACTCTATATATAGTGTTAAAATAAATGATGAAGTTTTGGATCCCGTAGTTGTCCTTGTCATGAATTCCTGGGTGTGCTGGCATTTTACTGAGTTGATATACAAAAACACTTATCAATAATAGGCAACTACAGGGTGCCAAGCAAGCTATTAATGAAGGAAAAATTGTAGTGCTTTGGCAGCAGCTTGCAGAACATTGGCCAAAGAGATCACTTAAATATTGCGATCTCCAACTCCTAGGATCCTTGCATTCAAAGTCTGCCCCCCCCCCCTAACCCTTGCAGTCCACTTCAGTGCACCTTTGTCTTAAAATCTTCTTTTTGTGGTCGAACTGATTAACTTACTGGTTCTTGGCTAAATGGACTGTAGTCTGTAGACCAGGTGCATTATTTTAAAACTCGATCAGGAATAAACTGAGAAAAATGGTACTATTATTCTTGAGTAGTTTTATGGTGTTACCAGTTGAACATGCATGTTACAAAGCCAACGAGAATAGGTGAAGCTAATAATACAGATGAGAAATGTTTGGTTTGTTGAGAAAGACTCTGGCTCCAGGGAAAACATGATACATGAAGGAAATTATGTTTGAGCTAATGAAATGCATCAATTACTACGTTGGCATTAGCAAACAGAGATTGAGAAAGGTCATTTGGCTGATGACTTGAGTTTTAACCTCTTCCTAAACACTACTGGTCGATATATTGGTTAAATGTGGTGGTATTTAATCATCAAACTTGCTCTATTAATTAGTATGGTGTGAGCAATTACACTGACGCATTCATGAAGTTTTTCTTAAAAAAAATCTTTGACTTCTTAAAAAATCATCGAACTTGCTCTTTTAGTATTTAATCATCGAACTTGCTCTATTAGTATGTTTGTTCCTTTTAAAAAAATCATTGACTTTTTAGCAAGTGTATATTATTAAATAAAATATAAAAGAACAAAGTAATTGAGTCAGGTCACGTTCATGACCTGAGGTCTGTATTTAACGGATCTCAATATTTAAAAAACAAAAGCGAATGCATTTTGGATTTAAAAAGAAAAAAAATCTTATTACTGCTGGAAAAAGCATTAATGCATGCATGTGTTTGACGACGGCTTCGACGAAACTTTTTTTATGCGTCGAAAGGTAATTCGTGGTGGCGGAAACCTATCTAGTATTTTGCTATAATATTAAGGAAGTAGCCTTGTTGAAGAAAAAAAAAAAAGGTAATCTCTTCTTTGATTTTCTAAGTTTGATGTGAACATTTTAAAGCAATTCATTTCTTTTAAATGTACCATAATGATATTTTCATTATAAAATCCAAGATGCATGGAAATAAGGTTTTATGGTGATTGGATAATGAGTTTAATCATGTGTCTTATTATTTGATCAATTCTCCATAAATAAGAAAGGTGGTGGCTTGATATTGAAAGCTTATTACCTACAAAATAGTTTTTTTTTATATGAATTTAAAGATTCTCTAATGATTAAATCAATAACAATGTAGAAAGAGTGGAATAAATATGCAAAAAAACACTAATTCACAATAACAAAGTTGTTTGTTCTTGTTTTGATATGTAATCAATGCTTTCTATATAAGAGAAAATGATGTTATATGTATATGTTGAGAATGAAGAAATTATGAATTTTATATTTCGTAGTGTATTCTTGAATTTTGTTATTTTACTTGAATGAGAGGGCTGAAAAATCATCTCACCTTGACAACATTAATAAAAGCATATTTATCTTGAATTTTATTTTAAATGTTTATAGATTTTAAATTATATTCAATCGAGATTTACATTGAACTATCTTTTTTATGTTTTTACGGAGAGCACTGCTTGCTTCGGGGTACCCCATGCTCAACGCTGTTTGCTTCAGTTTAACAAGATTTTTATGCCTTGGACCGAGTCATCGGCTAAACCAGGTTTTAGAAATTTGCTCCTCCCGTCCGACTTCCATTGGTTCTTGGAAAATGGAATAGCAGCCAGATGTTCTCATAATACAACAGCTTAGTAATAATTTAGGTTTTGTTTTGTTAATGCAGCAGTAAAATCTAATTTTTGGTTTTCAGACATCTGAAGCCTGAAACTTCTTTTTTATTACTTGAACTGTGCCTCCTTGAATGCAGTTTTAGATTTTCCTTCAATTTCTCAAATCATAGGCAGAAGATATGAGTTGTTAACTACCTTTGGATATGAATCCCTTTTATTTGTGTGTGTGTGTCAAAATTCAGTTCATTTCGTTGCATTTGACATGTTAGACCAACCGTGGAGACTGAAGATCTCTGTACGCAAGAAAGGTAAGTATCTAAAACCTTGGATATGTGGTCAATGGAGGCGCTATGTTCTTCAGAAAAAGCTCAGGCCAGGAGATAGAGTTACCTTGATTATGCATATGCAAGAGAATGGTGTAAGAAATTATCGTATCATAGCTGAAAGGAAGCATTTCGGCTTTCTGGTATTCCATTGATCACTAGTTTACTGCACAAGCAAGGTAGGGATATCTTCTGGAGCAAGTGTGGAAGCATTCTTGTAGAAAAGTGAATTGGGTGAAGAGATGAAATATAAGGGACACTGAAATGGACTATAAGTATATAATGAGCTTAATAGAGTTTTTCTTTTTCTAGCTTAAGCATATTTTTAATTCAATCATCTATGTTCTGCCCTTTTCTATTGTATATGAGATTATATGTTTTTAATTAATTTCTAGTTTGCCATTAACTTACGGGCACTAGCTTTAATAATAAATTATTATAAAAGAAAAAAAATAAATATGTGTGTATTTTGTAGAAGGTAAATAAATAAAGAAAAAAATTGCATTTAGTGTGAGTTATGACAGTAACTTGAAATACAGGATTTTGATTCAATAGTTAGAGTAAAAATCAAAGATAATTTCAACCAAACATACGATTTCTCTTCGAATATATCAAGACAAATAAATCTAAACAGAAATAACTAAAATTAATTTACAAAATTCTAATAAAATGGACTCTAAATAAGATTGAACAAGAATCCACTTCATTATGTATGTTTGGGTTCATAAATGCTATGAAGCCGTGTATTTTCTTAAAAAACATCTATGTTAAGCTACTTGGTATGTAGCGTATTTATAAACATGTCCGGTAAATGGCAATTAGAGGTCTGGATAAACACAACTTTCAAGATTACCTTGCAAGATGGTGAGCACAAACTTTTATCACCAGTATAAAAGCGATGATATTTTGCTTCCCTGCATTGTACACAAAAATCCATCCTAGCAATTCTATCGAGGTAAAGAAATTACTTTTCTTCTTATTTATGCTTCATGGTGAACTAGAAACAGGGTTTTGTGGAGGAAGAAGAGGTTGGCCAATGATGGGGCGTAGGAACAAGTTTTTGGAGAAGGAGAGGGTGTAGTTGACAACTAATTAAAAGGAGCGGAGCCAAGGTGATACCTGTGCTCAAAACGTCAAAGGTAAAATACAAAACCCAAGGTGCAAACCGATTGAGTATTATGTTTGCGGTTAAGATTTGAAAAAAATATTAAAAAATAATTATAAATTTATGATAGTTTTTACCATAATTTTTAAAGTTACGGTAAAAGTAACAGTCAATGTGGGTACGTGGAATGTGTTAGAATATGTGATTGGAAGTAATCTTCTTCTATAATAACGGAGTGATTATTAGCTATTATTAGAGATAGAATTCAAATATAGAAATAGAATATATCTTTTGTAACAGTAGCGTAACTTTAGCAACTGACTCTTGTATATATATCTGCTGCATTGATGAATAATATATCAGAAAACATTCTATTCACCTTACTATTAACATGGTATCAGAGCCGCCTCCAATTTTCCTTCATCTGTTTTAGGAACTGGAGGTTGTTTTTTTTATTTTCTGATCATAATTCTTTCTACTCATCATGACTACTCCTACGAACGATGATGGTGTTGTTGCCGGGAATGCAAAGGTCACTTTACCAGCACTACATATACAAGATGTCTCTTCATTGCTTATGCCAGAGAAACTTGATGGCACCAATTATGTGGAATGGGCTTTGAATGCTCAAAATAAAATCCGGGGTCGGAAACGTTGGGGATTTATTTCAGGTTCAAAAAGTGCACCCAATGACACCAACTCTGAAGAATATGAAGCATGGGAAGATGAAAATTGCTTGATCAAATCCTGGTTACTTGATGCAATGAACAAAGACATCAGATCCATTTTTTTACGCTTGCCAACAGCAAAGGAAATTTGGGATATGGCTAAACAAACATACTCCGTCAGTCAAGATGCCTCCAAATCATATCAATTGTATTGTGAGGTAATCTCTGTTTGCCAAAATGGTGGTTCTATTATTTCTTATTGGGGAAAATTACAAAAACTGTGGCAGGAGATTGATGCTATAGAAGACTGTGTAATGAGTTGCAAAGCTGACATTGAGATATATACCACTAAGGTTAATTCTCAACGGGTTTATATTTTCTTGGCTGGTTTGGACTCATCACTGGATGGAGTTCGTGGACAGGTACTTGCCACTGTACCTCTTCCAAATCTTCAAGTTACTTATGCTATGGTTTGTGCTGAGGCAAACCGTCAAGATGCTATGATGGGTGGAATATCTACTGATGGTACTGCTATGGCTACCAGAAGGATCTCTACACAGCAAGACAACAAGAAAGGGACACGCAAATGTACTCACTGTAATGGTGATAATCATGTTGTTGATACATGCTTCAAACTTCATGGTTATCCAGAGTGGCATCCTAAAGGCAAGAAAACTTTTGCCAACACATCCCTACAACAACAATCAGTGCCATCTGCAGCAGGATTAATTGCACAAACTGGTATGACTAGTACTGCACTTAGCTCTCCTTCCTGTACTAAAAATAGTGAATGGATAATTGACACAGGTGCTAATGATCATATGACTTGTGATTCTTCAAACTTTAGTTTTTTATCCCCTTCACATTCTATCTTAGCTATTACTAATGCCAATGGTGTGTCATCCCCTGTTACTGGTGTTGGTAATGTTCCTGTATCCTCCACCTTTTCTCTCTCTAATGTACTGTATGTTCCATCCCTTACATGTAATCTACTTTCCATTAGTCAAATAACCAAGGCCCTTAACTGTGTTGCTTTGTTTTATCCTACTTATTGCATTTTTCAGAACATACATACCAAGGAGAGGATTGGCAGTGGTAGGCAACGAGGAGGATTGTACTATCTAGAGGGTGGCACATCATCACAAGTTTACCATAGTCTAGCACATATGATGGGTAAAAATCAATCGGCAATTATTGCAGAAATATGGCTTTGGCATAAATGGCTCGGTCATCCATCGTTTGGATATATTAGACGATTGTTTCCTTCTTTATTTGCTAACTGCAAAATTTCAAACTTCATTTGTGAGACATGTGCTATGGCTAAAAGTCACCGTGCTATATTTCCTTTGTCTTCTAATAAAGTTGCTTCACCATTCTCATTAGTACATTCAGATGTATGGGGTCCCTCCCTAGTTTTCACAGCTAATGGAATGAAATGGTTTGTTACCTTTGTGGATGATTGTACTCGAATGACCTGGGTATACTTACTAAAACATAAGAGTGATGTCTGTACAGTTTTCCGTCTCTTTTATCAAATGATACTCACTCAGTTTGACAGGACTATTAAGGTGGTACGTTCAGATAATGGAGGTGAATACTTCAAGAGAGAGTTAACTGATTTTTTCCATTCAAAAGGTATCATTCATCAAACATCATGTCTAGAGACTCCACAACAAAATGGAGTAGCTGAGCGGAAAAACCGACAATTACTTGAGGTCATTCGATCACTAATGATTGAAAGTAGTGTGCCTACTTTCTTATGGGGAGATGCTCTCAGTACAGCTGTTTATATGATTAATCGTACACCTTCTAGTACCTTATTCTTTCAACGGCCTCTTGATGTCCTTGCTAATCATTGCATGCTTCCGCCTTTGGTTAAATTGATGCCTCGTATCTTTGGATGTGTAACTTATGTACACCTTTCACATCGACATCGAACCAAACTTGAGTCAAGAGCATTGAAATGTGTCTTTGTTGGTTATGGGTCTACTCAAAAAGGTTATAAATGTTATCATCCAGACACTCGTCGGTTCTATACCTCTATGGATGTTATCTTTGATGAGTCAAAATTCTATTACTCTCCTACAGATTTAACACCTACATGTCTTGAAGATGTTCACCACCTTGCCAATCATGAAGAAGTCTTGTGTTTTGATATAAAATTAGCAACTCTACCCACTAGTAAACCATCGGATGAGGACACCTCCACTATGGAAACACCTACAGTTATTGATTCTTGTTCACTGGACACATCTACAGCTACTGATCCTTGTTCACAAGACTCTAATGATCATTGTGAAAAGTCTCACCAACCTCTTGATAGTACATTACCTCCTAGTACACCGGTCAACTCCTCTCCAGAGTCCTTGCCGATACCAACACTACAGGTACAACCCAACAATTCTTCTGAAATTTGTTTGCCATCTGACATTACTCATCATGCACTTCCACCACGATCTACCCGTGGGATTCCATCTGTTAAGTATGAACTTAATCCAAAAGCCAAAGTAAAATACCCAATAAGTAATTATATCTCCTCTCACAAGTTGTCTGCATCATATGCATCTTATGTGTGTAAATTATCCTCTATCTCTATTCCTAGTACATTACAGGAAGCTTTGACAGATTCTCATTGGACTACAGCTATGATGGAGGAAATGAAGGCTCTAAAAAAAATGCTACATGGGATCTTGTTACCCTCCCAACAGGAAAACAAACTGTTGGATGTCGATGGGTTTTTGCTGTCAAACATAATGCAGATGGAACTATTGAAAGATACAAGGCGAGACTGGTTGCTAAAGGGTACACACAATCTTATGGAGTTGACTATCAAGAAACTTTCGCTCCAGTTGCTAAACTCAATACTGTACGAGTTCTTCTATCTTTAGCAGCTAATAAAGACTGGCCTTTACTCCAATTCGATGTCAAAAATGCATTCCTGCATGGAGATCTTAAAGAGGATGTGTATATGGATCCACCTCCTGGAATTTCGGAATATGAAGGTTCTACTCAGGTTTGCAAACTCAGGAAGGCTTTGTATGGCTTGAAACAATCTCCTAGAGCTTGGTTCGGTAGATTTACTCAAGTCATGAAAAAGCTTGGTTATACTCAGAGTAACTCGGATCATACTTTGTTTATAAAGCATAAAATGGGTAAACTCACTGCCTTGATTATATATGTTGATGATATGGTAGTGACAGGTGATGATGCTGAGGAAATTCATTGCTTACAACATCATTTGGCATCCGAATTTGAAATGAAAAATCTTGGAGACCTTAAATATTTCCTCAAGATTGAGGTAGCTCGTTCCAAGCATGGTATATTTATGTCACAACGTAAATATACTCTTGATTTGTTGTCTGAAACAGGGATGCTTGGATGTAAACCAGTTGATAATCCAATGGAGCAAAATCATAAACTCTTTCAATGTTCTAGTGCTAGTTGTACAGATAAAAGGAGATATCAGAGACTTGTGGGAAAATTAATCTATTTATCCCACACTCGACTTGACATTGCTTATGACGTGAGTGTTGTAAGTCAATTTATGCATAATCCACGTCAACCTCACATGGATGCTGTGGAACGTATATTGCGGTATTTAAAATCTTCACCAGGCAAGGGACTATTATTCTCCAAACATGGACACTTAGGTGTTGACGGGTATACTGATGCTGATTGGGCTGGTTCAGCTAATGACCGACGTTCTACATCTGGTTATTTCACCTATGTAGGTGGCAATCTTATGACTTGGAGAAGTAAAAAACAGTCTGTGGTGTCGAGATCAAGTGCTGAAGCTGAATATCAAGGTATGGCCATTGGAGTGTGTGAATTGTTGTGGTTAAAAAACTTGATGAAAGATTTGGGGTTCTCTCAAAGAACTGCAATGAATCTCTATTGTGATAATAAATCAGCTATAGAGATTGCCCATAATCCTGTTCAACATGATAGAACAAAGCATGTAGAAGTGGATAGACATTTCATCAAAGAGAAGCTTGAAGCCGGCATTATCCAATTCCCGTTTGTAAAGTCAGAATTCCAACTTGCTGATGTTCTTACGAAAACAGTATCCAACAAAGTGTTTACAAGTTGTCTTGACAAGCTGAGCATGAATGACATCCATGCACCACCTTGAGGAGGGATGTTAGAATATGTGATTGGAAGTAATCTTCTCCTATAATAACGGAGTGATTATTAGCTATTATTAGAGATAGAATTCAAATATAGAAATAGAATATATCTTTTGTAACAGTAGCGTAACTTTAGCAACTGACTCTTGTATATATATATCTGCTGCATTGATGAATAATATATCAGAAAACATTCTATTCACCTTACTATTAACAGAATGGACAAGGACATATCCAGGCCCAACCTAGAGTTGGACGCGGTCGCATCAAGATCTAATATGGGGTTGGACGGGGATGCGGCCAGGATCAACTTGGTGTTGGGCGTGGGGGTGTTCAAGTCCAACATGTAGTTAGACGCAGAAGCGTCCAGGCCCACCGCGGGGGTGGGCGAGGACACGTCCAGACCCACCGCGGGGCTGGACGTGGAGGTGACGAGGCCAACGTGGGGCTGGGCGGGGACACGCCCAGACCCAACGTTGGGCTGGGCGGGGACGTGTCCACCCCTAATGTGGAGCAGGCTGCAGTCATGTCCAAGCCCAACGTGGGGTGGGCGGGGACGCATCTAGACCCATCGTGGGAATGGCCATGGACGCGTTCAGGGCCAACATGGCTTTTGGCAGGGACGTGTCCAAATCCATCGTGGGAATGGGCCTGGACGCGTCCAGACCCAACATGGAGTTGGCAGCGGTCGCGTCTAGACCCGCCGTGGGTTGTGCGTGTAGGCGTTCAGGCCCAACATGGAGGTGGACATGGTCGCGTCCAGGTCCAATGTGGGGTTGAGCGTGGACGCGTCCAGGTCCAACATGGAGTTGGGTGGGGACGCGTCCAAATCCAACTTGAGGTTAGGCGTGGACACGTCAGGGCCAACATGTTATTACCACCAAAGAAAAACCATATAGTTGATTCGAAAGATAAAGTTAAAAATTATTACTATTATTAGTATAATTTGTGCCATAAATATTATTATTTTTATTATAATTGAAGGTATTAATATTAATACTATTATTTGTGTTATAAATATTACTATTTCTATTATAGTTTAAATTATTAATATCAAAAATATTATTATTTACAATACAAATATTTTTATTTTTATTATAATTAAAAGTAATAATATTTATTTTTATTACAGTTCAAACTATTAATATAAAAAAATATTATTATTTGGAGTACAAAAATTATTATATTTATTATCATTAAAAATATTAATACTAAAAAAATATTATTATTTTTTTGTCCCAGCGCCATGTGATGTCTGACTCTTAGCCCTAGAAACAGGCAAGCCAGCCCCAGCGCCTTTTTTTCGCCTCAAGAGTATATAAGTACTTGATGACTGTTTGAGAATGAATGACCACTGTTAATTTTATGCATGCATGCTGAATTGCTGATGCATGGTGGGCTCTTTTTTTCTTTTCATATTATTGCTTTAGGTTTGAGAAAAATTGGCTTTATATTATGCAGTTGATCAGCTACCATTGTGGTTGTGATGGTGGTTAAAAAAAACTTAAATGCACAAATTAAATCAGTAGTTATAAAACATAATTCTGTGATGATGATTAATCAACTTTCACCCGGTTCTATATAAAACCTAGTTCAGTACTCTAGGTTCTGGGTGGACAAATAAATAATTGTTATAGAATCATGATAAACAATCTTTTTTTTCATTTAACGTGGGTGTCCGGGTCAGCCTGCGCGCACCTCGACTAATCCCACGGGCCCTGAAGTTAACGACCATGTAAGCCTACAGTGGCCATCATATGAGCAACCACAGGGCTTGAACCTGAGACCACAGAGGGAGCAAACCTCTTGGTCCCAAACTCTTATCACTGGACCACCACCTAGATGGTTTATGATAAACAATCTTGATCAGATGACAAAGTGCATATTTCATATAAATCAACGATTAATTCGAGGGTATGTTAAGAAAATTGAAACTTTTAGGGAAAAAAAATTAGAACTTTTCAAACTTTGGAGGAGCTATCGTCTTATAAATAAGCTAACAGATATTTTCAAAGAACTTTTTGAAATTTAATTAAGAGTATTTTTATTTTTCCGAACTTAACATGATTTGTCAATTATTATTCAATTTTGCCATGGTTATATATATATATATATATATATAAACATTAACAAGCTTGGTGCTTAAGTTGGTCCACATGCTTTGGAAGCTTTGCATCCATTAAAGACACAGATAATGACTCGAGAAAATATGTAATCTCTTAAATTCTTCGCGGAAAGAAAAAGAAAAAGTTCACTATGACAGGAGGCAATAACTTCGTGTCGGAGAAAAACGTTAAACTTCAACTATATTGGAACATGGAATATTTGACAAAACCTAAAAGAGACAAGCCTTATTATAATAGTGCTTATATTTTTTGGATTTATATTTAAATGCACTAAAAAAAACTTAATTAACATGATTTGTCAATTGTTATTCAATTTTGCCATGGTTATCAATTTTATATATAAAAACTATGACATTGTTTTTAATAAGATTTGAATATTTTTATGATAATATTATTGATGGTTCTATGAATAATCATATTGTATCAATTTGAGATTCATATTTTTTATGATAATTTGTTCATTAATATATATTGAATAAGATTAGAATATCTTTTTTCTTGATGTTTTCATTATAAATATATTAAATAAACTTTTAGTTCTATTACTAAAAATAAAATATGGTTTTGCTTTCTTATCTTTCTTTATTTTTTTTTCTTATAAAATATGGTGTCACTATTGAGAGCAACTCCGACCAGTGCTATATGGAAACAAAGAAAACACACACACACACACACACATATATCGAATTTTCTTTACTTGTTTTTACTTGAAGGAAAAGGCCAAAAAAATTCTCATTTTACTATTTTTTATAAAAATATTATTCCTATATTTCTTGCAAGAATATCAAAATACTATTAATTAAAATATAGTTTTTTTTCACTAATATTTTTCTTTAATTTTTTTAATTTATGTTTTTTCATTTGCTTTTTATAGGATTATTCTGTTATCATTATTCAAGTCATTAATTTGACAAATTCATCCGATTTAACACAAATTATTTTTTTATTTTCATAATTTAATATTGAATTAATTAAGAATTATAAGATTATTTTTAGACCCATCAAATTAACTAGGTGATGTAAATTTATTAAAATAATTGTTTATCAAATATGATTTTTTTTACTATTAAAATGTATATAAGAAAAAACCATGTTTATACTTTTCAAAAAAATCATATTATATATCTAAATAGCATCTCCATTGAACATGCTCTGAAAGCGAAAGGATTGCAACGTCTAAAAATAGGTTTCGATTTACATATGAATATGCAAGGAAATATTATATATTGCTGTTTGAACAAGATTTCTCTCTTTATTACCCAGATGTTATATAGATATTGCTTTGAATTTTGATCATTTATAGGCTGCTTGCAGTTTTTCAAAGCAGCACATAGTTAGAAAACCGATCTCACACATAGAAGCTTGAATTGGGCTAAGTTTTATTCTAAATTGTTTTGAATATTGATTTAATTAAACTTAAATGATCTGATGGATTAATTAATTGACCGTTTCAAATCCATAAATTTTCTTTAAAAAACCTAAGACAACATCTTAGCCGCCTATAAATTGAAATTAATTTAACAATCCAATAATTCATATCCCAAACTTATCGGACAACTATAATGCCAGCAGCCACCACGCTAGCTAGCCACTCTTCCCCCATGACAATTTACAGCACCTCTGCGCCATGGCGATGTTAAGAGTATTCATGTAACTACTGAGAAAATTCATCACAACAATTAATTAATGAAAAACAAATATGGATAATTATGATGATGGTGGCTCAATTGGTAAATGATTGTCTCACACCTTAGTGTCTAGTCCATACACTCAGTAGGTTTTATATCTGAAAATAGAGGTGGAGAGAAAGATTGAACGAATAATATGCAAATAGGCATTCATTCTTTCTAACTTTTAAACCTCACTTTTTAAGCGACATCTGATCATTCCTCCAATTCTAAAATTAGGAGAGAAAGATTGAAGGATTTGGCGGGACACGCACACACACCTCTCTCTCTCTCTCTCTCTCACTCTCTCTCTCTGTCCTGTCTCACTCTCTCTCTCTCTCTCTCACTCACTCTCTCTCTCTCTAAAATTAGGAGAGAGAGATTGAAGGATTTAGCGGGACGCGCACACACACCTCTCACTCTCTCTCTCTCACTCTCTCTCTCTCTACTCTTGCATATGATCTTTCTAACTTTTCAACCTCACTCTTAAAGCGACAATTATTCTTACGATTCTAAAATTAGGAGAGAGAGATTGAAGGATTTAGCGGGACACGCACACACACCTCTCTCTCTGTCACGGGGTCAATTTTTCGCTCTCGAAACAGACCTCGCGCGGCAGTCTAGTCCCGCTAGACTCAGCCTTTCCCTCGCCTATTCACTCGTGTTTTGCCTACAACTAGTTTGTCCCACAAACCCAAGAGATCCCCACACTCTTTCAATGTAAGCAAGCGGAATAACACTCAATGAATATGTGAACAGAATACAAAACACAGCAGCAATTTACAGGAACAAGTCCCAACCTTTTCATTAACTCAATTCAAGGATTACACAAAGTCCATTATGTGTGCTATGCCCATTTCGTTCTCTGCTCCTACACCCTACACTGCATGCTACATATTACAGCCTATCTATTTACAAGATATGGAAGTTACAAGAATAAACTACCCCCAACTTCCTGTACAGCTGGAGCACCCATTATCCCATGTTCAGCCAACTTCTTCCCCACATAAGAAACTGCCGCAAACTGCCGATAACTGCTCCCAAAACTGCCACAACTGCATTGGCAGTTCTCCCACAAGCCAACTGCCCACTGCCAGCACACATGCTGCCAGCGTAACTGCCTCGCATGCCTTGGACCGTCCGCTGTCCAAGTTATCGTCAGCCCCTACTGCCGATTTTGTCGACGCTGCCGAATTGTTGACGCACACTGCTGCTGAATCTGCCAACGCCCATGCACGATGCCACTGTCGATGCATGCTGCCATTCCTGCCAGTAGTGTTTACGTCAAGTCTAGGACTGCCTACTGTCCAGACTTATCGTCAGCCCCTGCTGCCGATTTTATCGACGCTGCCGATTTCACCAGTGCTGCCGAATTCCCCACTGTCCCATTGTGTCATCCCAGCACTGTTTCGTCAAGTCTTGGACAATCCTCGCCCAAGCCCCAACTCTCGTCAGCATACTGCCTCGCTAGCTGTTGTGTGCTGCCGCACACACACTCTGCCGATTTTCGCTACTGTCACGCGGGCTGCCACCCCGTAGCTACTGTCCAGCAATGCTTTTCGTCAGCCTATGCCTTGACGGATTTTAACCCTGTGACAAACTCTCTCTCACTCTCTCTCTCTCTCTCTCTACTCTTGCATATGATCTTTCTAACTTTTCAACCTCACTTTTAAAGCGACATCTGATTATTCTTACGGTTCTAAAATTTGGAGAGAGAGATTGAAGGATTTAGCGGCTCTCTCTCTCTCTCTCTCTCTACTCTTGCATTCATTCTTTCTGACTTTTAAACCTCACATTTAAAGGGATATCTGATCATTCCTACAATTCTAAAACGAGGAGAGAAAGATCTCTCTCTCTCTCTCTCTCTCTCTCTCTCTCTCTCTCTCTCTCTCTCTCTCTCTCTCTCTCTCTCTCTCTCTCTCTCTCTCTCTCTCTCTCTCTCTACTCTTGCATTCATTCTTTCTAACTTTTAAACCTCACTTTTAAAGGGATATCTGATCATTCCTACAATTCTAAAACTAGGAGAGAAAGGTTGAAGGATTTTGCGGGACACGCACACACCTCTCTCTCTCTCTCTCTCTCTCTCTCTCTCTCTCTCTCTCTCTCTCTCTCTCTCTCAACTCGTGCATTCATTATTTGCTTCTTTCTTTTATGTATAAATTGGATCATACCCTCTAACTCCGTTACTCTACGATCAGCTAGCTTGCACTCTCCAGTCTCCCCTCTTAACTCACTATTCACCGAAAGCAAACTCTCTCATATCATCCTTAACTCTCCCCTACCATTTAGCTCTATCATGGCCACCGTGATTATACGTAAACGACTCACTCCCACAGAAATCAAATCTTGTCTGTTTTGTCCCACTCGTACAGTACACTCGGCATTTCCGATATTACTGGCCGAGGGTCAAACGGCTATTTGGTTTCAAGCAAGAGATCCCACCGGGAAAGTTTGGAACTTTGAGCTCTCTAGACGGCCTCATGGCCCTCTGAAACCCGTCATCAGAGGTGACTGGTTGAACTACGTCCGTGAGAAGGGCCTTAAAGTTAATGAAGTCATCATCCTAACAAGGGAACTAGATATTCAAAATGGAGAAACCTACCACGTCAAAGTTGAACCAGATTTGGAACTCACCTTGTAGACCATTGTTTCGGCTTATGAGGTGATCACCTTACTCTTGCTGTGGCATTTATGCTTTGCTTCTTTCGATCTGGTTTCAGATCCCCTAGAGAGTCTTCAACTACTAGGGTTTGGTTTAGTCTTGGGTTTATTTTAATATAATCTTTGACGGTATGATACTATTAATCAATATAGTTATACACTCACATAAGTTGACTCTACTCAGTGTTCGAGTCTACTCTACTTCTAGCCTTTCTTGGTCTCTAGCAGTTCTCTCAGCCATTGAATCTCTCTCTCTCTCCCTCCCTCTTTCGCTCTCTCCCTCCCTCCCTCCCTCCCTCCCCTATGGCAACGTTTTTCCTGAAGTTTTTGCTGAGTTTTTTTGGTTTGTGCTAAAAAGAAATAAAAAAGATACAGCCTTTTGGATGTCAAGTGTGATAAGTTGTTAGATTTGTGGATTGTGATCTCTTTGTTTAGCTTTAGAATTAGCATGAATTTCATGGATTTGACCATGATAAAAGCTTTGACTAATGGAGTCTCTTTTGTTCTCTTGAGTTTATTGGGATACTGGAGAAGACAATAGATGATGGCTAAAGATACCATGAGGGTGGAAACTCTGTGCTATAGTAATTGAGTCTCTTAATGATTTGATTTTTGAGTGCATTTTCTTGAGTTCTTTGTTTGTGCTAAAAACATATACCTCTTGATTCCTACATAGCTATCTCTTTCCTACAACGACTAACACAGAATCTGACCAGACGCTTTTTTTTGGATACGAAATGGTGTAAATTAAAGTAAAACAATTGACTGAAAGATTTTGTCGTAAGAAAAAATCAATTCAGCCATTTGGGTGCATATTCAGATAAGTTGATAGAATTGTGGATTGTGATCTCCAATCTCTCTGTTGATATTGAGCCTTTGAATTATCACAGGCATAAATTTCATGAATTTGACAAAGATAAAAGTTTTGACTAATTGATTCTTTTCTGTTCTTAATATTCAGATGCTGGAGAAAACAATTGATGATGGCTCAAGATACCTGGAGGGTTAAAGATGCAGAATACAAGAATGCGTAGCATTCCTTTTAGACAACTTAATTAGGGTTTTGGTATCGACTTACGGTTACTTTTTTTTTTTTTTTCCTTGTGAGAAAATTTGGCTGAAGCTTTTTGTGATGTGATGTGTACGTGTAAGCTTTACTAGGAAGTTGACTGAAGCACCTCATCGATTAGTTATTTAATAATGCTTGGGTTGTAGTTCTACGTAATCAATCAAGGTCCTCATACCACTACAGAAAAAATAAATTCAATGATCTTTTAAAGGAGGGCTTGAACACGCACTAGCTAGGGCAAAACGAAAAACGATTGGATGTTATTTTAGACAGATGTTTAGTTTACCCGCGAGCTACGAAGCCTTTTAATAGACAGTTATTTCCCTTTTTTAAATCACTTATTTATATATTTAATGTGCTGTTAAGAAATTTTGAAGCTATGGTATGCTTGTTTATTTGATATATTTAATATTTTTTTTTGGTAGTTTGGTACTTTCCTTGTTCCTTTGGATCTGTAAGAGATCTGCCTGCAAGCCATTGAATCTCTCTCTCTCTCACCTTCTCCTGTGGCAACCTTTTCCCTGAAGTTTTGGCTGAGTTTTTTTGTTTGCGCTAAAAACAAAATAAAAAAGATACAGCCTTCTGGATGTCAAGTCAGACAATTATTGTTTGATGCGTTGATTTTCAATGTAAAAATAATTAAATTTAAAAACTATAAGATAGATGTTGATTAAAATAATTTATCCCCAACATATAAATTTGATTGGGGTTTTAGAAATAATTTTTTTATTTAATTAAATAATAATAAAAATAAACACGCACATAAAAATGATTGAATAAAACTTAACAAAAAAATCATAATTCAATTATCTCTCCATAATTGCATAAAAAACAAAAATAATAAATTTGAAAAATTATATAAATAATTTATAATGAAAACATCAAGAAAAAGGATATTCTAATCTTATTCAATATTAATGAACAAATTATCATAAAAATTCTGCATATCAAATTGATACATGATTATTCGTAGAACCATCGATAATATATTATAAAAAAATTTAAATTTTAAACTGAAATGAATAATCCATATAAAATTTTTTTTAATTAAATTGTAAAGGTAAAAATAAAATTAAAAAAATATATATAGCAATTAAAAAATTTAAATTTGATATAATTAACTTGTAACAAGATTATTTTTAATTTCTTGTAACTTTTGAAATGTATTTTTTACCTAAAATAAAAGAAAAGTTATTTGTTGAAAGCCAAGCTATATTTTTTTATATTAAAAAATGTTTTTTATTAAATAATTTTTTTAATAATAAACAAACATATAAAAAATAAAAAAATAATTTTCAAATAACCACGGAATAAACGGTGACGAAGTTTTTTTCTTTTAACAACAACAATTAAATAAGTTCTCTATATGGATGATGAAGGAGAATAAATTATGATGAGTAATGAGAGGCGTCCCGTCTATCTAGAAAAAAATTCCACCTTGAAAAAACTAGTTTTTGTATTTTAAAAGTATTTATAAAAAAATTTTAAATTTTTTTATTTTTGTTTTAAATAAATAATCTTTTAAAGTTTTTAAATTATTTTAATATGGGAATATCAATCATAATTTTTAAAAACTAAAAAAATATTATTTTAAATATTTTAAAATAAAAAATACTTTAAAAATAATCACATATACACTTTTAAATACAGAATTCTTGTCGGCTTGCTGCGCCATGCACATGCAGTATTTGACTTGTTTGCCCCCGGGAACGCACCACCCTATAGTTTACACATCAGCAGCTTGCAGCGTGCTCAACGGAAAGGGGCCCCTTGAAAGCAGCACCCCGACATGAAAGCAACACCCTAAAGTAAAAGAAGAGATACCATGGATTCAGTTGTTCATTTGATGATGTGTTACGAAGTTTCTCAATTTTCCAGGTTGAAGTTTGGGTGGTTATCCTTTTGATTTTGTTTTTTGGAGTTTGGTTTTCTTGTTTATTTGGATCTGTAACAAATCTGCCATAGTACATGTTTGGTTTTAAGCAGATGGTATGCTTGGTTATTTGATTTATTTAATCTGCCAATATATTTATTTACATTTTTCTCTTGGTTTCTCTTAAATTTTGTTTTTAAATATCATTAATAATTATTTATTTATTTATTAGTGTACATAACTTTTAATTTATTTAATTACATATGAACATAAACTTTTTAATTTATTATATTTTTTTTAACTATAAAAATACTTTGAAAAAACTTGCATATATAATTTTTATGAAAAACAAAAATATTTAACTCATGATGGAGCATGAATCATGTAGCTAGCAGTAATTAAATGGTGGAATCTAACTTAAAATATATATGACGTATTCAATTTTTCTTTTTTTTATTGAAACAAACTTTAATATTTTTCCTTTTCTTTTTAAATATCAAAAAAAAAAAATCTTGGTTCAACAATAAACCTGGATTGGGTTAGATTTTAGATAAGAGAATCACTGAATTGATAGAAGAATTGAATTGATATTCTTTTCCTCGCTACCTTAGATGTAACTAAGTGGAAACTATTTGATATGCTTCTTAATTCAAATGTGGGCACGTAGCATAATATGATTTTTTAATATGTAAACCTAAGACCCATGATCATCACACAAAATATGATTTTTTAATATGTAAACCTAAGACCCATGATCATCACACAAAATATGACTAAAACAAAAAACAAAATTAGAGTTATAAGTTAGCTAGACACTAACATCCAAAACACCTTTCTCAAAGCTTAACCCCACCACATTTTGGCATCATAAATCCTTAATTTGTGCAAATCTGATTCATCATAAATGCTTTTCAATCGCCATTGCCTGATCTACAAATATTCCCTATCTATCTTTTTTATTGGAAAATTTGGCAATCTTCTAATCCTTTATATATCTGGTTGTTGTTCTTCTCAAACTCATTTCTATTAATTGCTCTTTTGTTCTCAAATGCATGCTGAATTTATTTGAAAACAGTAGCTAGCAGGTTAAAACGAGATTCTCCTCACAAATTAGGATCTCTCCTTACTTTTTTCAGGTATAGCCGCCTGGTGTACTTTGATATATAGATCACTATGTCACTTAATTTAAATTGATTTATCAAATTTGTATTCATTCAAAGTTATGGAATAAATGAAATTTTATCATCATGTGCTCTAATTTATCAATCTTCTTCTTCGGGGACACTGTTTGAAGCTCCTGCGTGACAAATTAATGGCTTACGGGTGGAGACATATCCTTAATTTGTGAGGAGAATGCTCGTTTTAATGAGTAAAGTGTCTGGAAAGTAAAGTGTCTCTATACAATGAATCACGTTCATGCTTATCCTAAAAATATCTCAAACCGCAAATTAATATAGCACTGTAATTGGAAGTAGTAGACATATATATTTATACTTTTATTTTGGAAGTGAGCGGATAAAGTAAACCTGGTCCGACTATAAATAGTGTTCACTCTCCACTATCAAGATCACAGGAGAAGGGGAGAAGCAGCCTGAAGCTGCTTTTGACAAACCTGTGTTTTCAATGTAAATATAACTAAATTCCACAAACAGTAAATTAAATTTTAACATTAATCAAACATATTGTTTGTGTCTTTAAAAGCAAAAGGTGTAGTGAAAATAAACACCCTATTTTACATGCATCATAACTGGAGTTAAAAAGAAAAAATGAAAGAAAAGGTTGGGGCTATTTTGCTGAAAAGGAGAAAAATCAACAAAGAAACATTAAGAAAATCAGAGCATTCAGCCCAATATAAAGGAGGAAGAATACTCTTAAACAAAGTTGTCGATTATATTCTTGCCAAGGAGAACAAATTTTATTTTGCTCAGGAAATTGATTCATTCCGAATTTCTCTCTCAATTTTCAGCTAGCCATGATATTTGGGGTTTACTTTGTCCGCCCAATTCCAAAATAAGAGTATAAATATATGTCTACTACTTCCAATTACAGTGCTCTCAACATCTCAGTAGTTCGATTCAGACTCTCAATGGCCATGTCACCGAGTCAAAGGCCAAGAGGAGTACTTGTGCCTGTAAGTGATTCAGTTCTACCTCGAGTACTGATACAAGATTAGAATGCTGAGATAGTTTCAGTGATCTAACTAAAATCATAGCACTATTATTGATAGTTCAATAATCCATTCGAGCTCTTCTGCTCTTAGTCAATTGCTAAAATGGTACTTTGTGGTGGATTATTGTTGTGCCGCTGCCTCTAATCTATGGCGCTTTGTTTGGAATATCCACCTCTTCTCACTTCGTCCTGCTATGCCTTTTGCAAATCATTATGATTGAAGTGCTGAATATGACATTCTTTCTGTGTGCTAATCAGGCGAGATTAAATAAAAGATTTAATAAGTTGAGTGGTTTGGAAATATATATCATTTACCATTCGGCAATCAAGACAGTCAATATGAGGCAATTTCTGTAGCAATCTATACATGTGGTGCTCTGGAAGATAAATCCACACAGTTCCCCTTCAATTCAAGATGAGTCACTCTCTGAAACACTGGAATATCTATTTCTTCTGCATAAGCAAAGAGCCTGGAAATCCACAACAAAATAGCGAGAAATTCATAATTCCAATAGAAAAACTCTATTTTGTTTAATATGACTTCAATCTTTTTAAAAGAAGTAGAGCAAAACAACCTTGTATTAATAAGAAGCACTGTCCTAATGACATAATTAACTGAATTCTATTCGACGCTAACATAGGTGATAGCACAAGAGTTTTTTTTTTTTTAGGCAATAGAATGCATGAAAACACCTATTAATAGGCATACAAGAGAACTAGAATAAATCTGCAGAGACCAAGAATCTTCAGAAGACAGAACCAGCTGACTTATAATCAAGAAACCAAAATCAAAACCATGCCATTGTTTCTTCATTGCAAGAAAACTCCACCTTGATAATATCATTAAGGACCGTAGTAGTAGCTAGCAGCTTCTGAAAAAACAGAAGTCCTGCCCCATGCATGATTGACAGAGAGAGAGAGGAAGAGAGAGCTGCTCAATCAAAGGCTACAATTTTTATTTCATTTATACAAGTTTTCTGTACATTGATTCATTTACATACTGAGTTCAGCTTTCAATACTCACTGAATAAGATAATTCTGGGCAATCCGTAAACTGATACTAGGGATGACAATGTAGTTAACGTTGCAGTAACAAGAAACAGTTCATATCATTTCGATCCATAACGTCCAATACATGCTCTGCAAGCTGTTCCAATCCTTATCATCCAGCTAAAATCGTCACTTGACTTTACAGACCTGATATTGTTAAAAGCACACCATAATGATCACTAGGCAAGACAGGAAGCTCCAACATCTTTACCTCTCTTCTCACTTTCTTCTCCTTGATATATGATAACCCAGGTATTGCCTCCTTACCAATCATGTCAATTTTACTGATCTTGAAATCACGCAGACTGCATATGAATCGATCCAGTCTCTTTTGCAATGGAAAATTGCCGGACAACATTTGGTTGGATTTGGTATCATATGTCCATCCATCGTCCCCTGGCTTCAACTCTACCCAGGCATCAACCCATCCATCAGGGAAAGGAAACTGACCATCCAACTTATCGCCCCAGTTCATGTCACCACAAAAAATCACATTTGAGTTCTTCTTGAGAAGGTTGATGGCCTCCTTTGCCTGATCCACACGTTCCTTGCTGAACATCCGATCCCATTTTGGAGGTGCTGGACAAGGACTCTCTAGATGGCTAGTGGCAACAACTAATGACTTTTTTCCTGGAACTTCAAGCTCAGCAATGCAAAGTTCTCTCCTCATTATTGAATTCATAAAGGGTTTAGTGCTGAAAGATTTTACTGGTAGTTTGCTTAACTGCAAACAAGGGGGCAATATTAATAATAAAAAAAATTAATTTAGAAAAAAAATGAATGCCAATATCAAGTCTTTAAGTTGGATCGCTGACAACTACAAGGCAATGTAATACATGAAATCCAGGTAAGATATTATTTGGTCCCATGTTTTACAAAGACACTGACTTTAAGGAACTGCTAAAATTTAGTTATAGGTCAAACGTATTCCGTGATCAGTAAGATAATCAAGGGCCGGTCCAATAAATGAAACACTATCACTCAACCAAAAAGAAGGAAAACCAGCAGAAGTTCATTTAACAGCCAACATAAAACCATGTTTCCATGATTCTCCAGTTTGGGGGAGAGAGTGTACAACAAAGAGAATTCTCAGGATCCATACTTTGTCACTCAGTAAAGTAAGCCAGAAGCATACTAACAAGCAGAATCACCATCCAGCACATATCAAAACCATACCTGCATGCAAAAGTATCTTCTTGAACTTGCTATTTCAGAAGAAACAGAGCATTGATATGCTTTCCACCAGCTGGATTGCTGAAATATGTCATATATATCTGGACTAACCTCCTGCAGGAAAAAAAATGGCAACAATTAAGATGAAAGTCAACACAGGGAGATCCAATTTCAAGAGTAGGAAACAAGAAAAACCTGTAAACAAATGACATCTGGTGAATGTAGTTGAATAAGTTCACCAAGTGCTTCCATCCTCCTATGCATCTCCAGGTCTGCTCGGAACCAAACATTGTAGCCCAAAATCTTTAAGGAACCAAACACTGCTACTGAATTTGTATCCTCTGCCACAAATTAAAGAAGCTTTCAATCACATGCAATGAACATACATAACTGAAACCTTTTAATAAATTCCCATCTCCGTAGTACTATAACCGAGGCCCAAAAGGTACAATGTTCAACCAAATATACATAGCAAGCAGTCAAATTTCATGATGGTAACACGAATGCTAAAAAGCAAAAAGCAGCAACTCAACAAAACCAATGCTTAACATGCTTAACAACTGAAATATGTAAATAAATAAATAAAATGAAAACAGCTTGGACTATAAAAATCTTCGTTACCTGTCAAAACAGCCACTCCCTTGTTTGATGCCCTAGCTCCTTGAAACACATCCAATTTCACACTAGCCCCATCACTTTCATCTGCATATACTAAAACATTCAACAACAAAATCTAGAAGACTAACAAGCAAATAAGAACTAACCTTTATGAACAAACATAAAGAAAAGCTGGCTAGATGATTATTGAGGACAACACCAAACATAAAGAAAAGCTGGCTAGATGATTATTGAGGACAACACAACAAGCTTAACATGTGACTGACAACAGGCAATGGCATTCATTTTCACATTTTTCATCTCTAAATATATAAATATTTATTAGGAAGTACTTTATTAAGTAAAAATTACAGAAATCTTTTTAATGCAATCCCATCTCCCTAGTAAAATGAAGGACAAAAAAGCATAATAAGCAACACACATGAACCTAACATATCAGAGCAATCAAACTGAACATTGTGAACAAAACCAGCAACACAATAAAATTATTACTTAACATAACCTCTCTAATCCACCACTATCAATGACGACAACATCAATAAATAATAAAGCAAAAACCCTTAAAAAAGACTAACTAGAACCAAAAAAATTCTCACTTACGACCCGCCCTTTAGAACTGTGACTCCCTTGTTTGAAGCTTTAACCCTTGAAAATTGAAACCCACCCAATTTCTCACTATGGCCATCACCCCCATCTGCATGGATCCGCACCAATTCATTCCAGAAACAAAACTAAACAGACCCAACAAAACCCAAAGGACAAAGAACATTACAAGCAACTCACATTGAACCTCACATACACAATAAAGCAGTTAAACTAACCTTGTTAGAATGAAAATAGCAACAAAACTACAACCTCGGAAATTTCCATTATGAGTAGCACTGAATGGAAATAAAATCACAGAGCATAAACCTTTAAAAAGAAAGAAAGAAAAAACCTTGAGCCACAAACATGACATACCCTTTAAAACAATCACTCCCTTGTTTGATGCTTTAATCCCATGGAATCCACCCAATCTCGTAGAAGCCCTATCACTTCCAAAAGGATCCACTTCTCTCTCTCTCCCACGATCCCAACCACCTCTCCCACGATCCCAACCACCTCTCCCACCACCACTACCATACCCACCGCGGTAATCATTTCGGGGAACACCCCAGCGAGATCCACCACCATACCCAGGACGATCATTACTCGACGCAGGCCCGCTAAAGGCAGCAGCTGGTGGATCTGAAGATGGCGCGCGGTTGCGGAGATGAGGAGGGACATATGTGGATCGAGTAGGGGCATTTCCCGCAGTACCTACACTTTCATTGTTAGCAGAAGAGCCAGCATTTGTGCGCTCATCTGCAGAATTCGAAGCCAAATCAGCCCATGAACTCCTCGTATTCATCACAATTCTTAACCTAAATGCAAAAAACCCAATACATTCCCTTTCTGAAAAAAATCAACTTCTACTTCCACAAATCAAACTTTACGCAATTCCACTTTTCTTGATATCACAACTTCAATTCAAGCCCTGATCTGATTCACCAACTGTCAAAATTGAAATGCAACAACTCTAATCCAAAAAACAAACAATAATCCTACCGTTTTTCTAGAGAGAACCTGAGAAGGAAACGGAAAGGAATGAGAGCGAGAGAGAGGTGTTGGAAGGGAGGGAAGGATGGTGTGTTAGGAATGGAGAAGATCGAAGAAGACAAAGAAACTCTAAAATTAAGGATGAAGAAGATGGAGAAGGAAGAGATTTTTTTATAAAGAAACGCAAAAATATCTATTGGTGGGGCTTCCAATCAAATCATATCATTATAATCACATTACAAAATTATAGTTATAATTACAAATTAAAAGAAAAAAAAATATGTAATTATAATTTTATAAGAAACTCTTACAAAATAGATTACCAAATCACTGACAAACTTGCACCTCCCCAATCGCATTCATTCAGAGTACTCAGCTTCTGCAATTCTGGGCAATCACCAAATAACTGCACAGCTCATCTGGAAGCAAGCAGACAGCTAGGCAATTTAACTTTTCAGAATGGGTTTATTTTGGAGTTTCAGACTTTCAGTTAAGTTAGTACTGGACAAGAGAGAAAGAGAGAAGGTGATGAGGTAAACGGCTCATCATCATAGTTAAGGACAAGTGATCAGTCCTGTACTTGACAGCTAGGCAATTTAAATTTGCATTTTTTTTAAAAAAAAAACTTTACTTATTTCATAAATAAATCATGTAACTATAAATTAAATTCAAGAAAAGAATTAGATAATTATTTTATTTTTATATACAAATTATATTTTAAATAAAAATTATATCTAATTATATTTTTAATAAAATTAAATATTTATACATAGTTGCTTATGACTAGAGATACTTTTACTTTGACCATAATTAATTTTTTTTCTTTTATAATAGCCGAGTGAATTTATTATTAAAGCTAGTGCCAGTAAGTTAATGGCAAACTAGAAATTAATTAAAAACATATAATCTCATATACAAAAGAAAAGTGCAGAACATAGATGATTGAGTTAAAAATTGCTTAAGCTAGAGAAAGAAAAACTCTTTTAAGCTCATTATATACTTATTAGTCCATTTCAGTGTCCCTTATATTTCATCTCTTCACTTTTCTACAAGAATGCTTCCACACCTGCTCCAGAAGATATCCCTACCTTGCCTGTGCAGTAAACTAGTGATCAATGGAATACCAGAAACCGAAATGCTTCCTTTCAGCTATGATACGATAATTTCTTACACCATTCTCTTGCACATGCATAATCAAGGTAACTCTATCTCCTGGCCTGAGCTTTTTCTGAAGAACATAGAGCCCCCATTGACCACATATCCAAGGTTTTAGATACTTACCTTTCTTGCGTACAGAGATCTTCAGTCTCCACGGTTGGTCTAACATGTCAAATGCAACGAAATGAACTGAATTTTGACCGGCAGGCAAAGGGAAAGCCCCCAAGCTCTCAGTCGGGAATTCGAATCGCTTATTATTCGTGTCACTTTCGGATAGCAATTTGGCCATCACCTCCATTTTTAGAGAGTGGCTGAGAAAAATGTATAATTAAGAAGCTGGTATATGCGTTCTAAATGGTTAATTTGAAGATTTTTATTGGGATGGTGATATGGGAGATGGATAGATACAAGTCATTCATACTGATCAAATTATGGAAATTTATAAACCTCAGTCTGTGGCGTTGACATATTGTTATTATCTAGAATTTGGATTGGGAACATGCACTGAAATTACTAATGATCTTTGGAAAACTTGGTGGTCAACAACGTGGAGTTTTTTTTTTTTTCCTTTTACTTTAAAGATTATTGTGGATTTCACTAGCATGTGAACTTCGGGCTGGGTACATGCATGACAATTTAGTAAACCTACAGAAAGAAAAACTTTGTCCGCGTTGTTTTGACCTCCTATGCAAGTAATATTCTAGAACCAGTTATTGGAAAGTAGATGACAGACAATGTTGTCTTGGTCTATAGGTCCACAAAGAAAAACAGAAGATAGTTCCACTAATATGGGTGGGAATCCGTCAAAATACATATTTAGAGAAGCTTTCAACTGTAGTTCACTGTGGAAAACAGGATACAAAACAGGCAAAATCACCTTTTTGTGCGCTTTGATTTTGGCAATCGATTGTTTTTCTTTTGAACTTCAAAGTTTGGTCGATTGGCTTTATAATTTACCGAACGTAGGTCAATTGATCCATTTAATAAATACCCCTTAGAAAACTACCAAATTGCATTTTTTAGAAAATATGGTTTTTAATATTGCAATATTGTTTAGGCAGTTTCAAGTTGTTTTTTTTTTTTTTTTTGCTTCATTTCTCTGCTTTTATGGACTTAATAGAGAAGCCAATTAATCATGTTTTGTTTTGTGATTTTTCTGTATATTTTTGGTTATTTTTTCTCTCCTGTTTAGCCATGTTCTTATTGGCTAAATATGATGATTAATAAAATTATATTTGGAAATGGATGAAGAAGAAATTATTTGCTAGAGGATCAAGGTAATTAAAGCTGGGGCGAAGCAAAATATTAAGGAAGGGGGAACCCCTACTTAAATTTAAATGTCATTTGACCCCCTTCTAATTTTCCTCTTTTTCAATTTTATAAGAATTTTAAGGAAATTCAATCCCAAACCACACAAGGAAGATTAAAACAGAAATTTTTCTAGATCATCTGTAGTTCCACAAAGGCAACAGTTCATTTTCGAAGAATCAGTTATTTATATGATTTAAAATCATTATATTAATTTTAGAACGTTTATATTTAAAATTTGTGTATTTAAAGTTGTATTTTTATTAATTTATAATCTTTATTAGAGTTTAAAAATTTCTATTTATTATTATTAATTGTCGTTATATAATATCTAACTAAATTTGTTTTAGGAAAAAAAATATGAAAAGAACTAAATACATGTATCTTAAGTTGTTGTCTTTTATATATTTAAGAAGATTATTGAAAAGATAGAGTATATATATTAAAGGGCTTTAAATTTTACATTGAAAAGATATTATGTTATCCTTTTAAGTTGAAGTATTTAAATCAAAAGGTTTTTTATCCCATATTGAAAAAACTTAATTTTTTTCTTGTGAACATAGAGTATATATATGAAAGGGTTTCAAATCTTACATTGAAAAAATATTTTTTTTCTTGGGAATATAGAGTATATATACTAAAAGGTTTCAAATCCCACATTGAAAAAATATAATATTTTTTTAATATTTATACAGTGAACTTTAAAAATATATGAAAAAAGGGGTATAAGAGAAAAACCACATTTTAAAAAAAAACATCGAGTCTCATCCGGGTTTGCCCGGGTCATGGGTTGATTAGCCTGGTCGACCAAGTTTTGCCGGGTTGTTGCACTGGCTGGTTTTTTATTTTATCCAAACCAGTCCAACTACTGGGTTGACCGGGTCTTGAATTGACCTGCTAATCCAGTCTAGCCGGTCCAGGTTTAATAACAGCAGTGAAAACATCGTGAAAACCCCACCATTGTATGAAAGAAAAAAACACTTCTCCATGAATATCCGATGGTCTCTTACAGTATCAACAAGACAACAACTGAATGTTATTTGTTGACGATAATGTAAATGTCAAATAAGTAAAAGTCTAACAAAAGTCTGGTTCCGTTTCTAACACGTGATTAACCAATATTAGTCATGAACCACAGCGCTGTATATTCAGTGCATGAAGAAATTGACGAACAACCTTCGACATACTAAAAAGTTGAAAATGATGTGATTAATGAGAAACGAAGAAAATTATGTAACCATTAGTGGTCTAAATTCAGGCATCTAAAATATCTAGAATTGATAGAATGGAAAACTGATGGTGCCCCGACATTCCAATATATCTACATGTACGTACAAGCTCATCTTATTTTAAAGTCTTGCATCCTATGGAACCAAGCATAAAGAAAAGCAACAGAATTGATTTATATGACATATTTTGATCAACCAAAGACGCGACATGCTCCAAAAATAAAGTGAAAAATAAAGAAATTTATATTTGAGGATGGATGAATGTGTTGGAGATAAAACAACTTACAGCAAAAGTTTGATGTTGTACTCTCACATTATTAAAAACAACGTAGCAATTGGCTTATATAAGCCTTACATGATGTTGAACAGGAAATTTAACAACCCACGTTTTACGTGATAACAAATAGGAAATCAGTTATAAACTTAGTCTATGTGTCCTATGCAGTAGGATTTATTTAACAGAAATACTTTGACAATGTCAGCAATCTCAACAATGCCTCCCCTAAACTGGACGTAGTAATACTTTCAGTTTAATCCTGGTATCTCACACACATCCAATAACTTACGCAACTTCAAAAATACATCCAGCTTGAATGGTTTTGTCATAATATCTGCAATTTGTTCTTGTGTGCCACAATGCTTCAGTTCCACAACTCCATCTCTAGTCATATCACGCAGAAAGTGAAACCTTACATCAATGTGTTTGCTGCGCCCGTGCATACTGGATTCTTTGATAACTTAATTGTTGAACTGTTGTCACATAACACAGTAGTACACTTTCCTTGAGAATTACCATGTTTTCCAATACTCTCCTCATCCATACTCCTTGACATGCACAAGATGTAGCTGCTACAAACTCTGCTTCAGTAGTGGATAAAGTAACCACCGGTTGTTTTTTTGAAGACCAAGAAACAGCTCCTTCACTAAGTAAAAACACATAACCAGAAGTACTTTTCTTGTCATCCACATCTCCTGCATAATCACTGTCTGTATATGCCAGCAACTCTTTGTTACCTTCCTTTTGATAAAAAATTCCCAAATCCACCGTACCTTTCAAGTATCTAAGCACCCTTTTTTTAGCTTGTAAGTGTATCTCAATTGGATTTGCCATAAATCTACTAATAAGACATACAACATACATCAAATCTGGCCTTGTTGCAGTTAAATACATAAGACTTCCAACCAATTGTTTATACAAAGTAGCATTTACTTTGGCTCCTTCTTCATCCTTCATTAATTTAACACCAGGAACAATGGGATTCTTCACACTATTACTTTTTTCCATCCCAAATCTCTTCAAAACATCTTTTGCATATTTCTTTTGACTAATATAAATTCCATCAGAATTTTGAAGAACCTCCACACCAAGAAAATATTTCATCTTGCCCAAATCAGTCATATCAAATTCAAGTTTCATAGAATTCTTGAATTTAACAAACAAACTTTCATTATTACCAGTAAAAATTAAATCATCAACATATAAGCTAACAATCAAAATTGTACCTTCATTTCCTGTTTTGATGAATAAAGTGTGTTTACAGTCACACCGCTCAAATCCTTCTTTGACAAAGTATGTTTCAATTCGGCTATACCATGCACGAGGGGCTTGTTTAAGGCCATATAATGCCTTTTTTAATCTGTACACCTTGTGCTCTTCACCTTTCTTCTCATAACCTCGTGGTTGCTCAACAAACACTGCTTCATTTAATTTGCCATACAGAAAGGCACTTTTGACATCAAGCTGATACACATTCCAGCCATGTCGAGCTGCTGAAGCAATTACCATTCGAATTGTATCCCATCTAGCCACCGGTGCAAATACTTCAGTATAATCAATACCATGTTGTTGTGCATACCCTTTTGCCACCAACCTAGCTTTACATTTGTCAACTTCACCATTTTCATTGAGTTTAGTCTTGAAGACCCATTTTACTCCGATTTTCTTCATCCCTTTAGGCAAATATGTTAGCTCCCACGTTTCATTTCTTTCAATTGCGTCTATTTCCATTTTCATTGCAATTCTCCATTTGGAAAACTTCACTGCTTCTTCAAAAGTGACTGGATCAGTGAGTGAGGTGAATAAAAGCAAGTTTTGCTCAGCTTCTTCTTCTGTAAATTCTCCTCCACTCACGTAATCTTCCATCCAGAATGGCACTCTTCTGCTTCTGCTTGCTGGTGAGTCTTCTATAGGGGAACTGTGCAAGTTGTCTGGCGAACCATCTGTGCTTCTCCCTACTGGTGACCCTGCTGTTTCAGCTTCTGTTGAGTGAGCTGCAAGTGAACGTGAATTAACAGAATTGCATGAAGATGAGCTGGCTTCTGCACTGGCTTCTGTATTACATAAAGGTAAGCCAACTTCTGTTTCTTCTTCATCTTCATTTTGATCATGTTCACTCTCTTCTTCATAGTCACGTTCACTCTCTTCTTCATAGCTGTCTCCCCACTCAAGAGTATCAGATACTGATACTTCATTATTCCCTTGCCAATTCCAGCACTCATTCTCATCAAAGACCACGTCTCTGCTTGTTACTATCTTCCTAGATATTAGATTATAAAGTCTATATGCTTTAGACTCTTCACTCATCCCCAGCAGCACACATTGAAAACTTTTATCATCCAGCTTCTTTCTCAAATTATCTGGCACATGAACATGCCCAATACATCCAAAGACTCAAAAATAATTCACATTTGGTTTAACACCACTCCAAGCTTCTTCAGGAGTCATCTCTTTTACTGCCAAAGTAGGACTTCGATTAAGCACATGTGGAGTCCAGTTTACAACTTCTGGCTAGAATTTCTTTGGAACCTGTTTCTCCGACAACATGCTTCTGACCATATTCATGATGGTCCTATTCTTGCGTTCAGCCACTCTATTTTGTTGGGGAGTATAGGCTGCAGTGAATTGTCTGCTCATACCATGATCTTTGCAAAAATTATTGAACTCAAAGGATGTAAACTCCCCACCTCTATCTGTACGCAGACAGTAAATGAAAGTTCCTGCTTCTTTCTCAACCATGTTTTTATAATTCTTAAAAACAGTGAATGCTTGAGATTTTTCAGCAAGGAAGTATATCCACACCTTATGGCTATAGTCATCAATAAAGCTTGCTATTTGAAACACCTCTTCTTGCTATTTGAAACAGGTGTGATAGGACCGCATATATCAGCATGAATCAGTTGCAGCCTTTGAGATGATCTCCACAAACTTCTCTTTGGAATTGCCTCCCTGTGTTGCTTCCCCACCATGCAATCGGTGCAGATTTTTGATGAATCTTTCAACTGTGGTAATCCTCTGACCATTTGTTTATGCTGCAATATTCTTAGACCCTTATAACTTAAGTGTTCATATCTGCAGTGCCAAAGATGAGTATTGTCTTCAATGGTTGTTTGAAAACAATTGGTAGTCTTCGGTGCAACTGTTGCATGCAACATAAACATTCTATTTGCAGACATTGTTGTTTGCACAATAAGTCCCCTCTCTGGATGATAGAGTTTACAAACTCCATGTTTAATGAAGACAGCTACTCCCCGTTCTTGCATTTGTCCAATGCTCAACAGATTATTCCTCAATTCAGGTATATAAAAGACATTTGTGATTACCTGAATAATTCCAGCAAGCTGCAACCGTATGGTACCCTTTCCCAGCACAGCCATTTTTGAATCATTCCCTAGCTTTACAGATTGCTGAAAGTCTTCATCAAGATCAGAAAACCACTGTTTGTGTGCACACATATGATTGCTGCACCCTGAGTCAAGAAACCAGACATCTTCTTGTCCTGATTGATTATGCTCCACATATGACATCAACAACAACTCTTCTTTCTCCTCAAGCTCTGCATAATTTGCTTCCTTCTCCCATTTCAGACATTCATACTGAAAATGTCCTAATTGATTACATTTATAACACTTTATTAAGGCTTTGTTAAAAACTGGATTGATTCTTCCTCTGTCTCTTCCTTGAAATGCTCTACGTCCTTGACTGCCTCTTCTTCCACCAAATTTGTTATCATATGTAACTTTCAATGCCTGCTCATCTCTTTGGTGCCCATTCATCCTCTGCTCATGGACAAGTAAACTGCTCTGTAATTCATCAATGGTTAATGTGTCTAGATTGTTGGATTCTTCAACAGAACACACCACATAATCAAACCTTGAAGTCATTGATCTCAATATCTTTTCAATGATCACGACTTGTATATTTTCACCATGAATCTTCATCTTGTTGGCTATGATGAGTGTTCATGAAAAATATGCATCAACACTCTCCCCTTCTTTCATCTGTAGAATTTAAAATTCTTTCCTAAGAGCTTGAAGCTGTGCTCGTTTCACTCTTGTAGATCCCTGGTATTTCTGCTTCATGGAATCTCAGATATGCTTGGCTGCGTCTCTATTGAGAATTGTTTCCATAACATTCCGATCAATAGCTTGAAACAAATAGTTTTTAACTTTCAAGTCTTTCAGCTTTTGATCTGCAATAGATTGTCATTGTGCTTTAGTTATTTCAACTCCTTCAGCTGCAATAGAAACACCATTCTCCACCAAGCTCTAGTATTCTTTTGAACGAAGAAAGTTTTCCATAAGCATGGACCAATGATCATAATAACCATCGAACTTAGGAATTGCAGGTTGAACAAACGAATTTTCAGCTGCCATTTGAAAATAAAACTCTCTGTGTTTAACTCTCCTTAAAAATAACTCTCTCTGTGTTTTAAAAACTCACGCTCTCTGTGTTTAAAACTCACTTAACTCTCCTTAAGAAACTGCAGTTTCTCGTCACTCACTGCTAAATCCTATAGCCTAGCTCTGATACCAATTTTGTTGGAGATAAAACAACTTACAACAAAAGTTTGATGTTGCACTCTCACATTATTAAAAACAACGTAGCAGTTGGCTTATATAAGCCTTACATGATGTTGAACTGGAAACTTAACAACCCACGTTTTACGTGGTAACAAATAGGAAATCAGTTATAAACTTAGTCTACGTGTCCTACGCAGTAGGATTTATTTAACAGAAATACTTTGACAATGTCAGCAATCTCAACAGAACGTTGTAATTCAATTTTTGACTCCATATTTTTTTCTAAAAATTTTCAACATACAAACAAAAAATAAAAAAAATATGTTCTTGATGTTTTTATATTATTTTCTGCGTCGTTTCAAAAAGATTTAAATTTTAATTTTTTTTTAACGTGTTCAACTTTTAACATATTACTTTCAAAATTGTTGGTTTTTCTATTGAGTTTGTCGCACCCTCGCGAGCGGAGCGCGGCGTTGCGGCGATCCTCGATTGGTTTCGGGGTCTTTTGTTTTATTGTGAATAAGGGAGTCGCCACCTAGTATTATGGTCACTAGGAAACCTGACTGGTCTTTCAGAGATTCTAAGGCAAGGGACTGGTTGCGTAAAGGGAAGGTATTAGCACCCCTAGTACGCCCTACCTAAGGTAAGCTGCTTGGTGTTTGGTTTGCTTTATGATTGCTATGGTGTTGGTGTTCTCTTAATTAGTTTTCCTATGATAAGTTTGCTATGATGAATGGATTTGGGTTCAAAGTCTAAAAGCAAGAATCCTTGGCCAATATAGATCATACCTTTAGATATGTCTACAAAGTGTCAAGGAGAACCAATGCAGATCTCTTGAAATCTGTGTTTGATTCAGACTAAATTTATTAAGATAGAAATCCAAGGAGATTCCATGTGCTTTAAAAGCTCATTTTTCCCTTAGTATTTCAAGGGTTTTGCGACTCGTAAATCGCAAGGAGGAGGGACAAAAATTTAGAAATCTAGGACGCTTTAAAAGCCTATTTTTGCCTTAGTGTTTTATACCCTCACGGCTCGTAAACCGTGGAGTAAAAATTGAAATGTCCTCGATTATAATCAAGGCTTCTTTCAAGGATGTGTGCGGATTTATTATTCCTAGAAAATTATTTTGGATATTTACCACTCAGGGTTTCTTTATCCAAATATTAACAGTGAATAATAACAAGTTATTCCCATTAAATATTTTGGATATTCATTCCTTTAGGATTTCTTTATCCAAACATTAATGGTGAATACGTACTAGATGATTTCTCCACAAAATAAGATTTTTATATTTTTTTGGAATATTGGCCAATACCCTTTGGAGTTTTACAAACATGTTGTAAAATCCAGAAATGCAAGAAAACACTTTTTTTTGGTGTTTAAGAAATCCATGCGAAAACACATTTTTAAAAAAAACTTCCAATATTTTTTGTACATAAAAAAAATGTTCTAAAACATGTAAGGGTATTGGCCGTATGCAACACATAAAAAAAAACATTTTTTATATTTTTTTTTGAAAACACAAACATCACGGTTAATCCAATTAAAGACAACAAACCCAACCCGGTTATTGGCCCAAACCAGTAACCGGTTCTGCCACAGTTGCATGCATATGCATGCTACAGTGGCAGGGTAATTAATTAGGCAAAAACAAAGAAAGAAAGACTTACCTGCGAGGCAGCAGCTGGAGGTGAAGTGGGCGACGACTGGTTGCTGCTCACGTCTCATTTTCCCCTTGTATGCTTAATTTATCCTCCAGGTTTAGACGAGGCGTTGCCATGCCAAATCATCCCAACTACGGCTATGATCATGCCCAGAACCACATGTAGATTAAGACCATCTTTTCCAAAGAAAAAGCATCCCATGATCAGCACAAGGATCGTCTTTATATGACAGCTGCGAATCCTTCAGCCTCCAAAATAAACCAAATCCACATCACAATGTCCAGCAAGCAACACGCTTCTCGTAGTAGCTCAAGAATAGTGAAACGGAGAGATGGAATTATGCAGGAGAGGAGGGTGTTCTGACGTGTCAAATGCTGTGCGTTTGAAGCAATTTGCAGTTACTGTCTTTTCTTTGCTTTGGAAGTTACGGTGATGTTTTTTTCTTAAAAGAGTCCTGAAGATTTCGAGAGAGAGGGGACAGTGTATGAAGGCAGTAAAAGGGAGTTGCAATCGGGGAGATGGAGGGGAGAGTGTGCGGCTGCTGTGGTTTGGAGGTTAGCTCTTGGTTTGTTTGGCTGGCTGCAGGGCAAAAAGAGTGTTAGGGGAACTCTGGTTGGCTAAGAGGGGAAGGAAGAGCTCCAAGAGAGAAAACGGGTTTAGGGTTTTTTTATCTTTAGGGTTTTTTTGTTTAGCTCCCTTTTTCTGAAAAATTGCCCCTTTCTGAATATTTTTTCCCCCCTGTATATGGTTTGATGTTTTTACTTATATAGAAAATCTCTATACGTGCTATTTAAAGAAATATTGCAATAATTATTGCAGAGATTGTCTTCTATAACCAGCACCAACAAATCCTATATATATGGTATTTTTTTATTACAGTGATTATTTTTCCTAACCAGCACGAATCAAATCATATATTTATGGTATTTTATATTACAGTAATTATATATGATTCAATAATTATCTCCTTGACATATTGCTTCCTTAGTATTAGCCCTGATGCTCTATGTTATCGCCACATGTAAACTCTTATTTTATTTATTTATTTATTGAAAAATTATTAAAACATGGGTCAAAAATTGGATAGCAACAAAGTTAGTGTTTGATCTTGTTTTTTTTTTAATCAAAATACAAAAAAAATAAAAAAAATATTTGGACAAAAAGACCAAAATAAAAAGACAAAAAACAAAGGACAAAAGTGAATTTAGATTGTTTGTTAGACCAAGCAATTGGAGAAGAAAATAAATTTTTGACCTATAAAAAAATAATTGCTCAAGAAACCCTTAAAATTTATAGCCAGCCCTACATTGGAGGATTCAAGGATGTCATTACACGACTGGGATTAAATAGGCATCTCTATTTGTATCCCCTAATTGCCATTATACACGTCTGGGCTTCTGTATCTACTTTTCTTTCCCTTAATTTTAATAAAATTCTGCATTCATTAAAATAAAAAATAAAGTAAGAGGCCCAAAAGAATTGTTTAACTATATAAGCATAACTAAAAATATTAATTAAGCTAATAATGAAATTGGATGCCCACAACTATATTTTAGCCTTTTGGAAGTGCCAATAGCCCAACACTTTGTTTATCTTCTTCTTTGTCTTTCAATTCTTCGTTTTGCCTCGCATGACAGAACTAGCAAACCAGTGTTCGAAAACTTCAAGAGGTGTCAGACTGGAACTATTTACTTCTTAATGCACTATTAATTATTATTTTTTAGATATTATAGAAGGGATTATTGACAGAATAAAAAGTTTTTAGTGATTTTTGGGAGTTTCTGAAATTTTTTTATTAAATTGAAAAATTAAATTAAATATTACAGACGGAATCATCGACGGATTGGAAAGTCGTCGGTGATATTTGGGGGGTTTCTAAAAATTTTCGATTAAATTGAAATTTTAAAATATTACAGATGGAATCATTGACGGATTGAAAAGTCATCGGTGATATTTGGGGGGTTTCTGAAAAACATTTATTAAAAAAAAATAGGTTATTGAATTGTACAGTCAATTATGGGTCTATTATTTTTATTTAAAATTAATTATTTTTATCAAAATTAATTCAACTTAAAACCTGATTTGTATCATGTTTTGAAATCATAGATTTTTGGATTAACTCAGCAGATTCAACCAAATACTGTGGTAGGAAGTTAAGGACAACCGGAAGTTTGGGGCCATGGCCCTAAAGCTTATGACCTGTTTAACAAGGTGTGAGTCCAAACTGGATTTACAAGTTTGTGAACCTTTGATTTCATCATAGGCTAAATGCCCTTCACATCATTGTAATTTATAGCGTCAGCCTCTGTGGAATTTATATACACAGACACGAAAATGGGATGCCTATCAGCGAACCTCACGAGACAGAATCCATGTAAAATCAAGGAAATGTGAAAAGCAGCTCGTTCCTTCAGAGATTGTTTGGGCCAGAAGACTGGTCAAGATATATATATATATATATATATCCCTCATTAGTGTTTAATCCAATTAACAAAATGCGTACTTTCATGGTTCACTCAAATGTGGATGTGAAGCCATGTGGTCTCTTTGACTGGTAGGTACGTATGTACACAAATGAAACTCTTAAGAGCTAAGATACAGTTAGAGAACTTAAACTAACTTCTTGAGGGGGGCAGGTCTGCTATCAATTTCATACTTGAAACCAAAAATCATGACTCAAATTTGTCTAATACCTGCATTAATTAATTAATTAATTGTTGCTCAATAATGGGACAGCTTACCAATATTCAAAATCCAATTTCAATCAATCCATAGGAGCATGCTTTGGAAGAGTTTTAATTAATGGTAAGGCTTAATTAATTGTATCACTCACTCTCACCAATGTTAATTTAGTAATTAATTCAATACTGAATCGAGTTTCTTGTCTTTTCTAGACCAGCTGATCAATCCCGGTGACTATGCATTTGCTCTGCTCATCAGAACCAAAATATAATTCTTTCTTGACATTTTTCCAAGTTAAATTGAAGAAAATAAAAATCTCAATCATTTAATCCAGCAACTATTTTCTATCCTCGATCTTGTTAGAGAATAATATAAATCATATCTTGAGACCTCACCTAATAGCTTAAGTTATTGGGTTGAGATGGTTCTTTGACATGGTATCAGAGCCTTGATGATCAAGCGGTCACGAGTTCGAATCTCACCATCCCCATTTATTTGATAAAAATTAAGCACAAGGTAATGTGGGCCTGTGCAAGTTTCAAGCCTAAAGGGCTTTCACTTGAGGGAGTGTGTTAGAGAATAATATAAATCATATCTTGAGACCTCACCTAATAGTTTAAATTATTAGGTTGAGATGGTTTTTTAACAGATCTCCAGTAGCTTAAAGATTCTCCGGCCGATTTAAATTTAATTGTTGATGATCTCTTTTCTTATCCTTTCCTTTCCAGTAGCTTATACATTCAGGTTCTCCTCTATCTTCTTCTTTGTCCAATATCTTCTTCTTTCTACACAATTTCTACTCCAGAAACAACAATCAAGATTTTCTTACTGACCAGTAATTAATCTTTTTCTTGATCTGCTTACTTGTTAGGCCGGTGCGTAAGAGTTGAGCTTCCCTTCATCAGTGTGGATATTGTATTATATGATTTTAAAATTAAAAGTAGCTGGTATTTCTAAAATATGACATTATACAATGGAATTTTAAGCATGCCCTTCCATTTTCTGTGCTCAAATTTTGGTTTTTCTTTCTTGACTTCAAGTCACCGTACCTTTGTTCAAATAATTTAATTTAATTTTTTCGACTGAATTTAAACAGAAACAATTTACTTGGTTAATACCATCCTATTCCTCTTATCCTATCCAATGTGCGTACTAAAATCCTCTTGAGAGAAACTCCGTATAGGCCAAGAAATCAAGTGAAACTCGGAATAGGAGGAGAAAAGGAGCTCGGCTAGAACAGAAAAAGGACGGCAATGTCAGTCCACGACTGAGAAAACCAAAAGGACCACACTATTAGGAACCTTCCAAGAAAACTAAACGGTCCCCTCTACTTTTTCCAGTTTATATTATTATATCTTTTTTAATTTATTTATTTTTATTTTTTATTTTTAGTTTAACGTGGGTGTCTGGGCCAGCTTGCGCGCACCTCGACTAATCCCACGGGCCCTGAAGTTAACGACCATGTAAGCCTTCAGTGGCCATCATATGAGCAACCACAGGGCTCGAACCTGAGACCACAGAGGGAGCAAATCTCTTGGTTCCAAGCTCTTACCACTGGGCCACCACCTAAATGGTTATATTATTATATCTTGCAGACATGTAGTACTGGTGGTTCTTTTAAGATATTGTTTAATGCATTTGAAATATAATTAATTGATAAAATCAAGAGTTACAACTCAATTGATAGATAATAGGTAATATATTTGTAGAAGCTAAATTGAGTTTTTTAAATATTTAGATTTTTTTTCTGTGCTTTAAATTAATTATTAATTTTAGAGTTCTTGAAAAAAAAAATACTATTTTAATATATTTTTAAATAAAAAAACTTTTATCACACTTTTAAAAGTTGCAAAATGAGTTTTATTAAATATTAAACAATCATGTTTCATTAGTACAAATATTAGTTAATCAAGTTCTATTAATGTAATAAGACAATCTTTTGGGGCCAATCATCATCAAAGGCGGCGGAAACACATTCCCGGCATAAGAAAATGCACAAGACAAGTAAAACTGAATCCCATATTTCAATAATGTCCCTCTCCAACCACCCTCACTTTCCGTACATGATGGCCGCCTATTCTCGTTTCGGAGTGAGGCTAGGATGGTGTTTAGTATTATTACAGGTGGGAATTTTTTTTTTATATCAGCTAATTAAAATAATTTAAAATAGAAAATTAAATTTTTTTAAAAAATAACAGTCACGCAGGAAAAAAACAGAAACGAAGAAGAAGCATCTCCTGGCTCTTTGAGGCATGCAACAGGAGCAGCCAGGTTGCCATCGTCGTTCACTGTTAGATTTATGAATATTTTCAAGAACTAAACCACATGTGAACGTGCACCGGTGAACATAATCGCGCAAAGTAAATCGAAGTCAATAATGTCAGGCCAGCCGACCACTTCTATGAGAAATTACAAAAGACGACATGATCTTTTTTTCCAAGTCAAGTCCAGATTCGAGACACGCTGGCAGCTTGCGTTACAAGCAACTACGGCTAATGGATCACGTAAACAAGTGAACGACTTATATACAAATATATTACACTTTCACATACTACAAACACGACCGAGAAGGCTTTTTACAAGGAATAATCTATCAAGGGACTCAATTATGATTTTGAAAAATATTAAAATGAATAATTTACAAATTAATTAGAGAAGGTTAGAACTAATTAATAGCACTGATATAAATAAAATAGGTCCTTGACTAGCGTTGACCATCCTAAACTTAATAGCTTTTTGTTCAGAAATCGTGTTCTCTTGTTATGATCAAGTTTTCCATCTTATCTACCTTTCGTTTCTTTTTTTTTTTATTCTTGAAAAAAAAAACAAAAAAAACACTCATGATAAACGGATTTAAGAATATAGATAATTAAAAGGACTAATTAAATATTGACAAAGTACAGGAATTAGTTTATAGTTAACTCCACATTTTTATTGTAGAAGTTCTTAAAGCAACTAATCAATCATGTCAGCAATTAACGTCCCTCTCAACTGGTAAAAAGAAGAAAGGAAAAGAAAAGAAAAGTTTGTAAGATTGCTCCCATTAATTAGCCGACATCCCATCCCATCATATAATATAATTAGTTCAATATTTTGGAATCGGATTAGGTGAATCGGATTTTGGAATCGGACTGGGTATATGCTATTCTTTGACCTCAAAACGTAGGCAGTAGGCTATGGAGGTTGGAGTTGCAGGTTTTGAATTCTAACTTAGTTGCGATCCGTTTTGTAAACTTGTTTTTCCTAGTTATCTACTTGCTTGTTATTCCTCTTAGCTATTGCATTATTGATTATATATGGAGGTTAACTTGATCGGCCTGTTCATCTAGTTTTTTTTTTAATATTTTAAAAATAAATTAAAACGTAATTTATTTTAAAATGATCATATCTTAGCCATATATTTGTGCCCTTTAATCACCACTTAAACTAGTTTTGATTAATTACAATAACTTAACTCTTGTTAAATTAACTAAAGCTAAAGTTAATCAGCTGTCAACAATAACTCTAACTAGTTAGAATGGGATTAACAAATGATTTGGAAACATCACACTACAAATATGACCTGACACCCATCCTTATTTTCAACGCTCAATAGACATAAAGAAGCATACCACACTTGTTTTCAAACTTATTTACACGTGAACAATACATCAACAGAAAGAACATGTTCTCGTTAATTAAGCAACGAATTACTTAACGCCGCCATGCATCTAATTAAGATTCTTGGCCAACATTAATTAGATAGTGGGGTTCATGGCTAATTAACCACAAATTTCTTAACTTCAATTATTAATGGAACTTCATCAATATCGCTCATTGACCTTATGGATATATATTCTTAAGAAGTTCCCATCAAAAAATATTTCCATCCCATCTTGAAGGCTATGTTTGAGCTGACTAATCCTAGTAGCATGGCAACATGTAAATTTATAGAGATCGAAAGTTGGCTATGAAGTTGGTCTGTTAATTAGGACAAACAAATTCCTGGAAGATACAGATTACCCATAAATATGACAAATTACCGGCAGGTTAAATCTCATACTTACAGGCCCTTTCTTCTATAAATAAAAACGAGAAGTGAAGGTGCAAGAATCATCCATTTTGGGATGCCTACAGAGACAGTAGAACAAGCCTTACCAAGGATATTGTAAGAACGTACTGGTAACAACTCCAACAGACACTATGCACATGGCACCCACATATAGCAACAAGAACAGGATACCAAGGCAGAAAGACAACAATTCATAGGGACAATTATTCTTACGACTAGCTAGGACTTACCTTCTCCAAGACAGTCAAGACACATATTGCTTTTTAACCTATAGTATATTACTCTACCTGGCTGAATTTCTTAACAGCCCCAAAAGATACTTTCTGCTTGCCTGTGACACAAAACATAGGGGCAGAGCCAGCCTCATCGTCAATTTATAGAACCATTACTGCTGATCAATTGAATACCAGAAACCGAAAAGCTTTCTCTCAGCTCTGATATAATATATTCTGTCGCCATTCTCTTGATCATCCATAGTGAAGATAACTTTATCTCCTTTTTTGAGCCCTTTCTGATGAACATAGTGATCCCATTCGCCATTTAGCCAAGGTTTGGGATACCTTCCTTCATTGCGAATGGAGACCTTAAATTTCCATGGTTTTTGCAGCCTGTCAAATGCCACAAATTCCATTGAGTTCTGACCGTCAGGCATGGGGTAGACCCGGAGACTCCTAACTGGAAACTCGAGTCTCTTATTTGCTATGTCGCTGTTGGATAGTACTTTGTTCATCGCCTCCATGTCTACTTAATCAAATGGGTTGAGCAAAATGTAAGAGATTAGCTAGTTGTGTATGCAATGGTGTGGAGAGAATTCAAGTACAAAGTAGGGTTAGTGGTATAGAAACCAAGGCGGATAGTGATATATAAAGATTTGAGAACTAGATAATTAGAGAAGTCTTATTAATCATGGTGTGATGTTATTAAGATCGTGATCGAACGCTTACTTGTAAGTTTTTTGTTAATCATCGCGCGACAATGACCATCATCTAGATTGTGAAAATGATGATGCATACAATACAAGAATATTCAAAGGGTACTAGAGATATTCCAATAATTTGACTAGGAAAACTGATCAGCATTATTTTGGTAATAATTAAAGCTAAAAACCATGTTTAAAAAGTTGAGATTAGGTGGAGAAAAAAGCGAGAAGATCTGACTCATTTCCGAACCAAAATCAATAACCATTGGTCTTTGATACTTGGATTTGATTTTGTTGTAAACTGTGAAGATTAAAAATAAAATCACAGTAACTTACTCCAATTCTTTTTAAGTTCACCGACAAAGATCAGTACTTACAGGAACTACACTTTTTTGTGTGTGTAAGATTGGAATATATATATATTGGATTCAAATTTGATCTTTAAATAGATGATGTAAAATGATTCTTATAAACCATATTTAAACGTATAATCCGTTTTAGAAAAATATAATGATTTTTTTATAGATCATATAACTAGTGTGATCTGATATTAGTTCCAAGCATAAGAGGATTAGGGATAGCAGCAGTAGGGATTTCAGATTCACACATATACCCTAGTTCTTGTAAATATAAAAGAAAAATAATCACTAATTACTATCGGATGCAACTCGAACCGATATCTATTTGCTTACGAAGCCTGTTCATGTCTTTGTCAAGTTCACGTTATATATATTATGTTGGTCTAGTAATCATGACAAGAGCTTTAAGCAGACAACTAACCTAAGGCATTTCCAAAAAGAAAAACAGAAATTGGGGCCCTACGTGTCGGTAATTATATTCCTACTAAAGCCTCGTTTATTTACTAGAAATTAATTTTTTTTTTGAAAAGTAAATTATAAAAAGTAAATTCAAATAAAATGAATTATTTTTTGATATTTAGTAGTGTAATGAAAAATAAGTTGAAAAATATTTTCCAGTGTTTGGTTATGTCATGGAAATGAGCTGGAAAATAACTTATTAATGTTTTATTTTTCTCAAGTTTATTAAAATAATGAGAAACAAATCTTACAAATTAAAAGGTTGAATGAGAATGAAATTGAAAAAAAATATAATTTCATAAATTATCTCAAATAAAATAAATAATAATCAAAATAATAGAGATCAAATCTAAAAAAAAAAGATGAAGAAATTAAAATAATAATAATTAACATTTCATAAATTATTTCAAATAAAATAAGTAACAATCAAAAGAATGAATGAGGACCAAATTTGATAAATAAAAAATTTCAATAAAAAAACAATAAGAAAAAAGCAAATAACAATTATAAAAATGAGGACAAAAGTTAATATAAAAATTAAATTTTAAGAGATGAAATTGAAAAATAAATATTCAAAACAAATATATATAACAATCAAAAGTTTGAGGATCAAATTTGATATAATCAGCAAATAATATGACATTTCTAAATTTTTCACAACTTCCGGAAAGTGTTTTCCGCCCAAATTTTTCAGGAAAACACTTTTCTGGAAACCAAGACAAATTTTCCTTTGACTGGAACGTATTTTCTGTTAACCAACTTTTTTAATTGCAAACAAACACATGAAAGTTTGGAAAATGGTTTTTCGAAAACTATTTTCCGGGAAACAAACACAGCCTAATTAGATTATCTAAGAATCTTATATAGATAGATTGTTGTTGCTCAAACATAATTTATATGTTCATCGTGACAAGGATATACGTATATATATGAACACAAACACTTGTATGTATGTCTATATATATGTGTGTGTGTGTGTGTGTGTGTGTGTGTGTAGATATATACTTACACACATAACAGCACATATGTGCATGTATGTATATTTATATATGTCACATATATGGTTTTAACAGCCAAAAATCTTGTCTCACTATGTCGAAGAATCATCTCAACTCAAAAATTTAAGTTGTTAGGTAGGTCTCAAGATATAATTTATATTATTCTGTAACACACTCCTTCAAGTTAAAGTTATTTGGACTTGAAATTTACATAAATTTCGTAACTACTTGGTCATCAAGGCTTTGATACTATGTCAAAGAATCATCTCTGTCAAAGAATCATGATTTATATTATTCTCTAACACACCCCCTCAAGTGAAAGCTCTTTGGGTTTGAAACTTGCACAGGTCCATTTTACCTTGTACTTACTTTTTATCAAATAAATGGAGATGATGAGATTCGAACTCGTGACTACTTGGTCATCAAAACTTTGATACCATGTCAAAAAATCATCTCAACCTAATAGCTTAAGTTGTTAAGTGAGGTCACAAGATATGATTTATATTATTCTCTAACAATCTCAACTCAAGAGATTAAGTTGTTAGGTGAGATCCCAAAATATAATATAATTGATATTTTCTCTAAAAATACTAAAAAAAAACTAGATTTTGAATTTGTGTATTTCTTGAAATTTAAGATATATTCATTGTTGTTGCAATAAAATCTTAAGTTGTTATCTTATATCAACTTAAGTTATCTAGTGATAGGAGTTGTCATGCCTTCTTCAGGAATTTTTCAAAAACCATGTGAGGCCATTCAAATAGTAAGTTATCTAGTGATTCAGGAACGCCCCAAGAGACGCCCCACCATGTCACTTCATGCAAATAAGCAATAAATCAGTAGATGCTTTGTTGTTTCCATGTCAATTGTTTATACAAGACTGTTGAGTGAGTGACGCTAGATATATACCAATGAATCTGTAAAATTGTCATCCCATTAACATAGCTTCAAGTCAATAGAGTTTGAATCAAGTAGAGATCACAAATAACTCTTTAATAGTATATATGATCTCCTTTTCTTTTCAATAAGATGTTAAAAACTTAATCTTGAAACTGTTCAGGTCCTGAGTTTGCTCCCACTCTCTAGAAATCACCAGTTCAAGTGTCATAAACCTCATAACTATTAGAAATTTACCTGATCGTTAACTTCAAGGTCTTAGGAGATTATTTGAGGTACACGTAAACTGACCCGCACACCCATGATTTAAAAAAAAAAAGTTAAAAACTCAATAAAAAAAAATCAATTTTGATGAATGTGCATGTCTCTCTTTTTTTTTTCTCAAAAAGTAGGCGTTCCTATTTAATGATAGGTATCATGGAAATATTAAGAAGCTCAAGCCTTTTTTTTCTTCACAAAAAAATAATTTATTATGCTATATATATGTCCTTAATTTCATGTTTCACACTGGGCTGGAAAAGACATGATCAGGTTTTTATAAGCAAGCACCGTTTCCAGCAAACTCCCCTTCCAGATGTACGAGGATATAAAACAATATTTTCTCATTTCTTTGGAAAGAAATTTATTATTAAGACTGGTTCTGTTTGTGTTGTAAACTGGATGAACAAACAACCTGTTAGATCATGGGGAGATTAATTCATGATCTCTTCATTCTAATTTCTTCTCGTTACTCTGCTCAGTTGGGTTCTATATCTTATTGTCATGTTTTAAGAGAGGCAAATCATATGGCTGACATTTAACCTTGCTAAACAAGGAATCATGAATAGAGTATGTGAGTTGAAACTGATATGACTGCTCTCTCTAGTTTGCTTCTTCTAAGGAATTGTTTATGGCTACTGACTGTGGTGCAATATGTCCTGGAGATGGAAATGGGAAGGCCAGGGTCTATGTTTGTTTTAATTCACAGTCCTGTGATGTCCGTGGTTCAGTTTTGCTTGTTTTCTTTTGTTTTTGTATGCTGTATCTGTTCCTCTGTCAACCCTTTGGGTTGCTTGTCTTGCCTCTACCATGCTTCATGTATTTTGCTTATAAAAAAAAATATAAACACTTGAATGTGTATAGTTAAAGAACTGAGACTAACTTTTTGAATGGGCAGGTGCCAGGTCTGATATCAATTTCATATTTTAACAAAACTAAAATAAAATAAAACGAAACCAGGCCTGAACTTGTCTGAGACCTGCATTAAGCGTGCTTAGGAAGGTTATTAATTAATTAATATATAGTAAGGATACGATCCGTACATAACAATTTTCCAAGTTCAATTAAAGAAAACAAAAATCTCTACCATTGTCGACATTATCATGTGACAAAGCCTCGAATATGGACCCTCAGAAGCTTTAAGTATTGCTCGATGTTCCACTTCATCTGATTCCATAATGCTAACAGACGTTGAGTAAATACAAAAAATATTGCTCAAGGAAACCCTTAAAATTTATAGCACCCACACCGGATAAAACCTGGTTTCATTAAGAAAGATCAATCTATAATTTACTTTAGCCAGCCCTGCATTGGAGGATTCAAGTATATTTTAGCCTTTTGGAAGGTCCAATAGCACAACACTAAATTGTCACTTTGTTTATCTTCTTCTTTGTCTTTCAATTCTTCGTTTTGCCTCGCATGACAGAACTAGCAAACCAGTGTTCGAAATCTTCAAGAGGTGTCAGACTGGAACTATTTACTTCTTAGCATATAAGCATAACTAAAAATATTTACTTCTTAGTAATAGGCCCAAAAGAATTGTTTAACTATATAAGCATAACTAAAAATATTTAAGCTAATAATGAAATTGGATGCCCAACACTATATTTTAGCCTTTTGGAAGGTCCAATAGCCCAACACTTTGTTTATCTTCTTCTTTGTCTTTCAAGTCTTCGTTTTGCCTCGCATGACAGAACTAGCAAACCAGTGTTCGAAATCTTCAAGAGGTGTCAGACTCAGATTCCATACCCTTACCCGTATCGTGCCGTCCAGTGTCGACAGCGGTATTTCGGAATAAAACGAAGGGCTCAAGCAACGGAGGTGTTTGACTGTTTTAAAATATTATCTGAATATATCCCTCGTTACTGTTTGAACTAAAAATATCACTCACTCTCATCAATGTTTAATAATTAATTTAATATTTTTTTATAAATCTTAAGGTCACTGGAGACTTACATCATCATTAATTTCTAAACTCATAGGATTAATCGAGATACACGCAAGTTAGTCTGGATACCCACGTTAATAAAAAAAAATTAATTAATTCAATACTGAATTAAATTTCTTGTCTTTTCTAGACCAACTGATTAATTTTGATGATTATGCATTTGCTCATCAGAACTAAAATATAATTCGTTCTTGATATTTTTTCAAGTCAAATTAAAAGAAAATAAAAATCACAATCATTTAATCTAGCACTGTCAGCAACATTATTATATGTGTAACAAGAGCTCAAATGAGGCTCTTGCACGACATTAATGAAGAAATGTTTTGGAACCAATGCGGTCATTACATTACGTTGCAATATTACCTCGCTAACATCACTTTGCAAGTTCCCATTATTTATTTTAATGAAGACATTACTCTATAAATATTTTTAAGGGATCATAAGAAAGTGATTAAGAGCTCTAGCTCTCATCATAAACAAACTATTAATCTCCGCAGACATCAGATGCCGTCTAGCATTCCCTACAAAAAATCTGTGGGCTTTCCCAATGCCGACAGGGAAAAATAATGTCTAGTTCAGAGTAACAGACACCCTTGGGCAAGCATGGAACCCTAAGCTGTCTGTTCGGATTCATGGCCCTTACAAGAAACCTGTCATCACAGGTGATTGGTTACAGTTTTTCAAATTACTGTAGTTATTTTTTATTTAAAAAAAATTAAATTAATATTTTTTTAAGTATTCATATCAAAAATTAAAAATATAAAATAATTATTTTAAAATAAAAATATTTTTAAATAATAATTTGTATTATAATAGTAAACATATTCTGTCTAGTATCTTGGAAAATTTAAAAACGAGAAAATAAAATTTATTTTTAATTATGATTGTAAAAGAAATCAATTTTAAAAAACATATATTGAATTAAACATACAAAATAAATAAAAAATAAATTTTCATGAATAAAAATTAAGATATTTTAATTTTTATAATGAAAGTTTTAAAATGCAGTTATATTTGTAGCTTAATATGAAAAATAAAAATTATCTATCCAATTAAATAGTTTATTTATTTATTTTATTTAATAATGCATTGAATTGTTTTTTTAAATATTTTTTAATTAAAAATATATTTTTTTAATTGTTTTTTAAGTTTTTATAACAATATATCATATAGCTGGAACAACACCTATTTAATAGTGTTTTTGGTATTGTGATAATTTTTGTGATTGTGGTATGAAAAAAATAAATTTAGAGAAATCACTTTTAGTTGTGGTTGTTTCGATTAAAATACATGTTTAGTTAAAATTATGGTTGAAGTTATTGTTCAACAAAAAACATGTCCAAAATATTTGGTTAAAATAATAGTTGAAATTGATGTTGATAATAAAAAGATCTAAAAGTACATGTATTAATTTTTATTTTACAGTTATATTAATATGCATTTCATTATTAATACATTGTAAAAAACAATCATGCGAATTACAACACTGATTTTATTATTAGATTAAACTTATTGCAATGCCATCATAAACATATGTTTTAGAATGTAATTGTGATTGTTTTTTAAAATAATTTTCACTAGAAAATGCATCAAAACGATATTTTTTTATTTTAAAAAAATTATTTTTGATATCAGTACATCAAAATGATTTAAAAACATCAAAAATATTAATTTAAAGTAAATAAAAAAAATTTAACATTTTTTAAAAACGTTTTTAAAAAGAAAAAACAAACATGTAGAAAAGCCTCTAATTTCCATAGAATTATGAACATGAAACCACATAATTAAAAAAATTCACAAAAAAAATCAAGATAGGAATCAAATTATATAAATAATTGGTAATAATTAAAATATATACAAAAACTTGGGTCTTGTTATATTTTCAACTTATATAAAAACTGCAGGGCATTGATTTTTTGATTAGTTCAAAGGAGGATATGATACATTTTGGTTTGGGTAGCAAAGTTAATAATAATAAAACACTGCTTAATGAAAAGCAGAGGAGAAATGTTGTAAAAGCATATAAAAGTAGCTTCTTAAGTTTAAAACTTATTTATTGATGAGGTTATATATAAAAATTACGTTTCATTTTATAACCATAATATCATAATTAATAAATAAAAAAAAAAAGCAGCTCCAAACGTATAGCCAAACCACCGCAAGCGTGGGTTTGAAATAAAAGTGTGGTTGACTATTTATGTATATACAATGTATTTACAACGTTTTTTTTATTAAAGAGAAACACTCTACCGTGAAAACTAAATGCTTTATGTAGGGCCCGTATGAAAAAACCAACGTCATTTCAATCCCAGCACACAATTCATTGTTGTTTTTTTTTTAAAAAAATATTTTTAAAAAAATTTAAAATTTAAAATTTTATTTTTTTATTTTCAAATCATTTTAATAAATTAATATTAAATAATTTTTATTATTTTAATATATTTTTAAAATTCTTTAAAAAATAATTATAACCACATTTAAATACCCAACAACAAACAACTTTTGAGAGGCCCACTTTCACTCTCTTCCCAATAATTATTGTTTCACTCTTCCCATGGTGGCCCCCCGGCCCAATAAAAATACAACTTTTGAGGAGCCCACTTTCACTCTCTTCCCATGGTGGACCCTCCCCCGGCACAATAAAAATACGCGGGACTGTAAAAAGGACACCCCCCACCCCCACCCCAGCCCGCCCCCGCCCCCGCCCCCGGAACCAACTCCCAACAAGTATATGGTAATATTTTCGTCTCTCTCATCTCACAACACAGAAGAGGATTCAGCTGTTTAACACAAGCAAAGGGGCAAACACAAACTCCCACCAAGTATATGGTAATATTTTCGTCTGTTACGAAGTTTCTCAATTTTCCAGGTTGAAGTTAGGGTGGTTATCCTTTTGATTGATTTAATTTGTTTTTGGGAGTTTGGTTTTCTTGTTTGTTTGGATCTGTAACAGATCTGCCACACATGTTTGGTTATCTCTTTGTTCCAGTCATTGACGGTCTTTGTTTGTTTTTTTTTTATCGATTATCATGGCCTCAGAACTCCAGGTCGTCTTTTTTCTTCTTTCACATTTACTGCTCAGACTCGTACCCCAAAGGAGGACTTGTTCTAGATTTGTAATTCTCATGGGGGTTATTGGCAAGATACACATGGCTGTGTTTATCCTCTTAATGATTTGATTTTCTTGAGTTCTTCTGTTTGTGCTGAAAAAAATAAAAATAAAAATACAGCCTTTTGGATGTCAATTCAGATAAGTTGTTAGATCTTTGGAATTGTGATCTCCAATCTCTTTGTTGATCTTCAGCTTTTGAATCAGCACAGGCATAAAATTCATGAATTTGACAGATGAAGTTTTGACTAATTGATTCTTTTTTGTTCTCTTGAATTTATACAGATGGTGGATAAAACATTTGATGATGGCTAAAGATACCCGGTGGGTGGAAACTCTGTACCATAGCATGTCCTTGTGCCAGGAACTTCTGAATAATACTGAAACCTCATGTTGATGAATCTGCAAGGAAGCTTCTTGAAGATAAATTTTCTTTAGGGCCAGTGGTTCAGAAACTCTGCGCTTTTGCTTGGGTAGTTACTGGACAAAATGCTTTCAATCACCATTCCTATCCATTGCCTGATCTAAAAGATGCAAGGTAATCAGTGGATATTTTTTTTGCTTTCAAATTCATTTATCTTTTTATTGGAAAACGTAGCAATCTTCTAATCCTTTATCTGTTTGTTGTTCTTTTCAAATTCTCATCACAAATCATGATCTCTCCTGGTAGATAGTTGTCTCGCTCATAGTCCTTAATAAATCTTCAATATAATTGTTCTTCTTTCCAGTAAGCCTTTGCCTAATTATTTCAACTTTTTTAAACAGACACCTTTTAGGATTTTGGTCCGCCTCTCTCTCAACCTTGAATTTATTTATTTATTTGGGGCAAGATTCTCACCGTCTATTCTTAAAGTTCAATAACCATTAAATTTTAATATAGCTAATTGTTTCTAATAGAAAGCTACCAAAAAGAATAGTTAAGGAAAGAGGAGATTAAAACCTTAATGCCCAAATTTTACATTTAGGTAGATGCGAATGTGAGTTTGGCATTACTATGGCATGGTAGATGCTTCATGCATGCTCTGCAACTGCATTAAGTTGCAGTGGTTTATGGGATAAAACCAGAATAAGTGGCTTTCATTCTGACACCAGCCATTGAATAGTTCTGTTTGTGTTCTAGAGAGGCATTGGAAATTAAACTTTGGCTCGTTTCTCCTAAAAAAATACAGCCCTTTTGGGTGTCTGTTCAGATAAGTTAGATATATGTGGATTGTGATCTCCAATCCCCTTAATGTCTTTCAGCTTTTGAATTGGCACATGCATAAATTTCATGAATTTGACGAAGATAAAAGTTTTGACTAATGGAGCCTCTTTTGTTCTCTTCGATTTATTGGGATGCTGGAGAAGACAATTGATGATGGCTAAAGATACTATGAGGGTGGAAACTGTGTGCTATAGTGTGTCCTTGTGCCAGGAAATCACCTTTCCCTATCCATTGCCAGATCTAAAGATGCAAGGTAATCGGTGGATTTTGTTTTTCCAAATTCATTTATCTGGAGAAAATTGCGAACTTAAAATCCTTTATCTGTTTATTGTTCTTTTCAAATTCATTTCTATTCGTATCTTTTTTGTTCTTTTATTCAGAATTTATTTGAAAAAAAAAGTAGCAGGTTAAAATGAGATTCTCATCACAAATTATGATCTCTCCTTTATCAGGTAAAACCTCAAATTCACTTTATTTAAATTGATTTATCAAATTTGTATTCTAATTTAATGATGAAATTTATCATTATGTGCTCTAATTTTTAATACAAGAATGCATGGTAGTTAAGACACCTTACGGTTGAAAAAAGAATAGCATGCTAAAGCCAACTCTAATTAATGGACTGTTGGTGCTTCCTTAAACCGTGTGTGTGTGTTTTTTTCTTTTTTTTTTTTTGCAAAAGGGCCACTGTTAATGGCATAGGGGGAGTAGAATTTTCAAATGTTAAGGTTTGCTTTTTTAAACTCAAGTGGCTGGAAAGGAACATGCTTTTAACATGTTAAAGTGATCTGACACCAACATATCCTTTGTGCTAATCTGATTTATCATGAGATTACTAATCTGCAACTTATGTTAAGAACCCTTAATTTTGAAAGCAAATACCCCTCATCTTTGTTTTCTTTCTTTTTTTGTAAGCTCCTTCTTTTTAGCCCGTTTGTTTTTGCATTTCAAAAACGCTTTTAAAAAAATTTGAATTTTTTTAATTTTTTTCTTTGCTTCAAATTAATTTTGTTTTTGGTGTTTTCAGATTGTTTTGATGTACTGTTGTTAAAAATGATTTTTTTTTTTAAAAAAAAAAAACATTATTTTGATGCATTCCCAAATAAAAAGCACTTTGAAAAACAACCGATACCACAATATCAAATGAGTTCATCTATAGTTTCATCAATTTTGTTGTGGTCTAAATTTTAGTGACGCTCGAATTGCAATTGAGATCAAAGGCACGACTATGACTATATCTATTCTTCTATGCAAGAAAAGAGGAAGTTAATAATATCTATGACAAGATATTATTTCTCCCCTTTGTATCATTTCTTCTTGATACCCTATTTTGTAAGACAATACCACCTTTTTCTTGGTTTATCGAATTCATCTATTATTATATTTTGATATTCAATTTCAAGTATACTTACATTTTCTTAATGACTTGGTAGATAGTTTTCTCGCTCATAGTCCTCAATAAATCTTCAATAATTGTTCTCCTGTCCAGTAAGCCTTTTCCAAATTATTTCAACTTTATTAAACACTCCTTTTATGTGTTTTGTTTCTCACTCTCTTTCCACTAAACAATAATTCCTTGGTAGAAATTGTATGATAGCATGGCAATCCAATTAAGGTATCATCTGAAATCCAGATTAGAAGTTTGGTCTGCCTCTCTCTTAATCTTGAATTTCTTTATTTTTTGTCATATTTTTTACTATCTATTCTTAAATTTCAATATTCATACTTCTTTATTCATTACCTACTATTATATGAATAACATTTAAATTTTAGCATGGCTAAATGAGTGGTGCACAGAAGCCCAACACAAGTCATTACAAAGTCAAGCACTCAATCGATTTAGAGAAATACCATAGCAGATTAAAACCCTAAACAATCTCTGATTTATAAAATAAGAAAAAAAAAAACATAAAAAAGCTTGCTCACAAAACTCCAGCTGCTAAGAGATCTTGTGAGACGACCTCATTGCTGTATCTCAAGAACCTTACAAGTTAGTTTTTTGCTTTTGAATTTCTATTTTGAGTCATGAAGCTCAATTGCTAAGTGAATTTGTTTGTTATTCATGGGTTCATGTCTGTAGTCTTTTTCTGGTTAGGAATTGTTGAGATTTCTTGTATAGATACATGTGACAATGGTAGATCTTAGTCTCTGTCCCATAAATGAAGCTATGGTTTAAGAAATTGGGGGTTTTGTGGTTTAGAGCTCAAAAGAATCTAGAGTTAAGTTCATTAGTTGAACTATCCAGAGATAGGAGAGCAGAGAAGGATTAATACAATCAAGTATTTGATGGAATATGTAAGGTAGGTGAAGTGTTTGAAGAAAAGACTGAGAGAAGGAAAGATGAGACATAGAAAAGAAGCATTATTAAAGATATAGAATAATTACAAAGAATTCAGGAAGAAATCATAATGAATATAAAGAAGAAGCATTTTATCTTTGCTTCCTATTTACACTAACACAAGTTTACCCACGTGAACTGTTTACCCCTGATTATTACTGCTACCCAAACAAACTACGAACCCTCTTAACAAACACATTATATTATAGTTACAAGAACTGCAATAACACATGTATCACTCTGATGCAACCCCTTCCTGCCTTGCTATGGATCCTTGCTCAATGTTATCCTCCATTCCTGACTCGGCACCTGTCATATGAATCTTAGCATCTCCTGCAACCATTTCCTTCCTTGTCATTGATTCTGGTTCAGTGTTATCCTCCATTCCTGACTCAGCACCTGTCATATGAACCTTAGCATCTCCTCCTTGGAGCTGGAAATTCTTGTGACAAAACACTGCATATCTGGTGGCTGTCTTCTTAGAATTACAAGGCACGTTTGCAATGTGTCTGGGCCCCTCTTTCAATATCATGATTCATAATATCTGCAAAGTTATGTTCAAGGATGAAATATTCACTAGCATCCAAATAGGTTGCAATTTGGTCCAGAATTCTTCGACTGACTTACAAACGTTCAAAATTATATCCTTAAACAACCCATTACCTAGAGGCGCTTTCACAAACCCATCTCTTCTCTGCGTGTGTCGTGATCAATGAGTTTTGGCAAGCCACAGCTCCTCTCTTCAACCCTTGCTGCTGGTACATAGATCTCTAGTAAGATTATTTTGATCTTTTACTGCCCAAGTTTTACGTTTGGGTAGATGCGAATGTGAGTTTGACAGCAAAAATAGTTTTCGTTTCACTCTTTTAGTTTAACTTTATACATTTATTAATTGTTTCTGTGGTCTAAAGCAGTTTTCGTTTTTAATTTGATAGGGGAATGGACAGACATGGTTGGTTTTTCTCTGCTATTGGAGCACTAGCTGCCATTATCCAATTGAAATATGAAACTCTCTCTCCATCTAGTACACACGATGCTATCATAACCATGTCCGTTGTTGCTGTGCTCGTCCATATTGTAGGTAGTGCATGGGAAGTTAAACTTGCAGCTGGTCACTTCCAATCAATTGCTGCCAGCGCCAGTCTTCTGGCCAAAGCTCTCGCCATTGCTCTGCTACTCATAATCCCTGTCCCAAGAATTTGGTGGTTACTTCTTTCCGCGTGGGTGGTGTTATTTATATGGGTAGCATATACTTTATGCGAGGAATTGTTACAATTACGTGAATCCCTTCGCAATGCAGTTCGCCAGGCCAAGGAGCCAAATGCTGAGTCCAGTGAGTTGCCAGTGTAACCTTACATATCAAAGACTGATTTGGGACCCTATCAAAATATAAATGTTGCAAATACTATTATCCATGCATCATTGAAAATGATGTTCTCGTTAAATTCCAAAAAGCCTGTTTTAAGGATGAAGAAGCTCCTGAGTTCCTTCACAACTACAGCGTCAACATTGAAAATGATGTTCTTGTTACTCTTTCTTATCTTCACCGTCCCAACCAGAGTTAATAAACTATCGGTCTGCAGGAAAAAAAATTATGTTTTAACGATTTGCTGGTTGATCCATGATCTAGAAGACCTGATACGACCTGATAAAGTCTAATAGAGATATATATATATTTTTTTTAATATGTTTTTTTCCCGTAGCTATATATATATATTTCTGATAAATAAAATATTTTTCTAATATTTTAAAAAAATTATGTTTTTTTTAATATAAGATAAATAGTTATTTTGGTTTAAATACTTCTGGATAATTTTTTTAAAATAATATTTTAAATTTTATTATTTATAATATATATAGTTTATATATATATGAATTATTTTTTATTTTTTTATATGAAATATTAAAAATTTAAATATTTTTCTTAATTTGTTTTTAATTAATACCTATATCAACCCATGTTTGGTCAAACTCTAGATTGAGTTTGGTAACTATACTCTCATCTATGCCCAGCTACCTTAAAAAAAATTGTAGTTTATTATATGGTTTTTTGTTTAAAATGTAGTTTATTATATGTTGTTGACTTCCCCTTCCATTATTTATCCATTTTTAATCAATATTTATCAACATATTTGGAGTAATTTATTTAATAGGAAAATCAGGTTAAAAAAGCTTGCGTATTTTTTTAACTAAGAGGGCAACACGTAAAAAGGTCCCGCGTTTTCCCTTTATATTTTTGTTTTTCATTTTTTTTAATATTTTAATTGAAACACATTAGAAAAAAATACTTTGCCATTTTATTTAAGTTATTATTGAATTTTGTCATTGCTATTAAATAATTTTATGAGTTTTTGCTAACAATTATATACCTGATAATATTTATTTTATGAGAGATTTTTTTATATATTTCTATCGTGAATTGATAAGAATGTTAATTTTTTTTTAAAAAAAATATGTACCTAATATGTTAAAAAATAAATATCATGAATATTTAATGAAAATAAAGTTTTCTCTTAAAACCTGAATAAATTTATAGCATGATTTTATTATGTTTATTAAAAAACATTTCCTCGTTCAAATATTTAAACACTATTTTGATTTCTTTAAAACCTGTTGTTATTTTTATTTAAAGATAGTGTTTAAATTTAAAAATGATGTTTTTGTTAAAACAATAACGAAATGTATTATTAAAAAAGTATATTTCTCCTCAATAATTTTATGTATTTAGGGGCATGACATAAGTCATCAGTTAGGCTTGTTAAACCGTTTTAATTCAAGTTAATCTAGAAATCACCGATTAAATACTCTTTTTATAAATAATATTACATCAATGTTGTCTGTAGTCTCTTTCTGGTGTAGAATTAATAAGATTTCTCGTATAGATACATGTGAAAAGTGTAAGAACTTGGTTTCTGTCCTATAAATGAAGTTATGGTTTAAGAAACTGGGGGCTTTAGGCTCAAAAGAATCAAGAGTTAATTAAATCAGTGATGAATTCATGGGTATTTGGGTAATATTTAGAATAAGAAGATATGGATGATGAGATTTCTGGTACAGGGATAGGGATGAAGTTTCTTAGTTGAACTTTGCAGAGATAGGAGAGGAGAGAAGGAATTAGGCCAATCAACCAGAACCATTCTTATCGTTCTTTACATTTTTTAAGCGGTGAGTGTGATAAATTGTCGGCAAACAATTCTATAGGTATCCCTCTCAAATTCTTTCAGATGGGAAGCTTCCCTGAATAGACAATTTGCAATACAGTATGGAAATCAAGTTTTTGATAGGGATGCAACCCCTTCCTGCCTTGCTATGGATCCTTTTCCAATGTTATCCTCCATTCCTGACTTGGCACCTGTCATATGAATCTTAGAATCTCCTGCAACCCCGTCCTTGTCACTGATCCTAGGCCAGTGTTTCCTCTGTTCTTGACTCAGTACCTGTCATATGCATCTTAGCATCTCCCTCCCCCTCCTTTACTGGAACTGGCAATGCTTCTGACAAAACACTAAATATCTGGCTACTGGCTACTGGCTTCTTAGAATAAGAAGGCACTTCTGCAATGTGTCTAGGCTCAACAACATAATGCATAATATCTGAAGATTTATGTTTCTAGGCACTTCTGTTTGGAATGTAAGGGGAAATTGATTTCAATTCTTCAATTTAGCCAATGCTCGTGTTTGGGAACAACTTTTGCTTGTAGAATTCGTTGGTAGCAAAACTATGCAGAAATCAGGTCTTGAAATGGCATCCAAATGGGTGCAATTTGGTCAATAATTCTCTGTTTCAAACGTTAAGAATTTTGTCCTTAAACAACCCGTTACCTATAGGCTCTTTCACAAACCCATCTCTTTTCTGCTTCTTGTGTCGTGATCAATGGGTTTCAGCAAGCCACAGCTCCTTGCCTCAACCTTGCTGCTGGTAGATGGATCTCTAGTATGATTTTTTGATCTTTTGCTTGAAACAATAATGCCCTGGTTTTACATTTGCGATGGTAGATGTGCATATGAGTTTGCCAGTACTATAACATGGTAGATGCTTCATGCATGCTCTGCAACTGCATGAAGTTTAAAACCAGAATAAGTGGCTTTCATTTTTTCAATCAACTAAGTCGGTTTATGGGCTTTTGTTTGGCATGGATCATGTGGCATGTATGGTTGAGGGCGGCCCCGCCCTTCCCTTCTCTTTCCCTGCCCTTCCCCTTCAAAATAAACACTGCAAGTAGTTCGGCATTTGTTTTCATGCTGATCACTCTTTTAGTAATTCTAACTTCCTAGATTTATTGCTTGTTTCTGGAGTCTAAAGCAGTTTCATTCTCTAACTTCATTAGGGAATGGACAGGCATGCGAGTTTCTTCTCTCTCGTTGGAGTGCTGTTTAACTCTATCCAATTTAGATATGGAACTCTCTCTCCATTCAGTACAGACAATCCTATCATAACCGTGTTCTTTGTTGCCGTGCTCATCCATGTTGTAGGGAGTGCATGCGAAGCTAAACTTGAAGCTGCTCACTTCAAATCAATTGCTGCCCGCTCCAGTTTTCTGGCCAGAATTCTCGCCCTTGTTCTACTAATCACAATCCTTTACCCGAAGATTGGGTGCCTGCTTTTTTTCTCAAGGGTCTTGTTGTTTATATGGGTAGCATATACTTTGCGTGAGGAATTGTTACAGAATCGCTGTACAATGCAGCTGTGCAAGTACTCGGGGGTCTTTACAATGCAGTTCTGCAAGCATATGCGAGTTTATACACTGCATTTATCGAAGCAGATGCAGGTCATGGCATGACAGATGCGGAGCCAAAAGGGTCTCCTGTATAACCTGACCCAGCCATTGATTCTCATCTACGTATATGTTCATGTATTGTTGCTTGGTGTAATAAAAATTCCAAACTGGTATCTATGTATAGTTGCTTGGTGTGTAATTGAAATTTCAAAGACTATTTTGACCAAGCGTGATCGCAACTTGGTTTTAACATTAATTATCGTTAATATATTCTTTGAATACTTGCTTGAAGGGAAAAAAAATGCCTACGTCATGAATGAAGAAGTTCCTGAGTTCCTTCACAACCACAGCTTCTGCATCGAAAATGGTGGTTCTTGTTACCCTTCTTCATCATCTCGCCCGTCTCTTGCCACCTTCGACAATAAAAACGGTGTAGTTCATCATGTGTTGTTGGCTTTCCATTATTTATCAATTTTTATTGGATGGTTATATCTTTTCCCGCCTTAATTAATCATACAATATTTGGAGTAAATTACTTTACCAAGTTAAAATAAATTATTTTAAATAAATCAAATTTTATTATTACATAAAACATTGAAAATGCTTCTTCCCTTGATAATAGTTTCAAAAGTGTTAATTTAATTAATATCATAAAATATAATTTATAGTTTTTTTTAAACAGCAATTAAAAAAAGAGTAAAAAATCGATGAGTGATCAGCACGATCTAAAGCAAGGAGGAAGACTGTTTTTGAATAATGAAATCCAAAGTGGACAAAAAGGTGAGACACTTTGGCTGGGGGAGTAAAAGCAACAAATAAAAAAAGAAAAAGAAAACTGTGAGTGGATCTAGCACGATAAGAAGGAAGAAGACTAATTCAAACAATCAAAACCAATATGAAGACTATGGTTCGCCAGTGGCTGTTGGTGACGGCGCTGGAGAGGGAGGCTTCGGGTTGCTGTCAAGTCTGATCTATGGTATTTTTGGACGGGTTGTGCTGGTGTTTGGTCGGTTTTGTGTTGTCGGCATGGAGGGAAGAGGATGTTGAGTGACTGTTATAGGAGAGAGAGACCACCGTTGGTGGTGAGAGAGGCGGGATGTCCGCCGCGTGCTCAGGGTGGGGGGAGCTGAAATTCACTTCAAGAAATAATTGATAATTATTGATTATTAAAATTAAAATGAAAACAAAAAACCTATAAAAGGTATCATTGTTTCCTTTGAACGGGTTAAACTGGTTGGTTTCGTCTAGGTTGATCTAAAAAGTAAGGGATTCAATATTTTTACATCGACATGATTTTTATTTATTTTTTTAAATAAAATTAGGTATTAAATCAATGCACTTAAGGCATAGTTTGTTTCTCGATGAGAAGATGTTTTTAAGAAAAAATTGTTTTTTTTTTTTATCAATTTTTAAGATAAATTAATTTTTTTATATTTTTAAATTATTTTGATAAATTAATATTAAAAATATATATTTTAAAAAATATTATTCCAACGTATTTTTAAATAAAACAATCTTGCTACTGCATTTAAAACCTCTTCCGCCATCTCCAACCACATATTTGAGCGAACAGAAACTTAGATCGAGAGCTCGCCAATTATGAGTTGGGCGCTTTAACCATTCAGCCATGGATGCTTAGCGGTGATCCTCGCAAGTTGATGAATATTCGACTGCATTCGAGAGTTCATTTTTGCGTCACATTTTGTTCAAAATCAAATTCGAGGGATCAGGCAACAAAATATCTCCATTCTGTGATGGTTGTATCTCTTCAAGATCAAGCTAATCACTCAAGCTCAATACGTTCTCTGTCACGAGCTTCTTCGTCCAAGATTCAACATTGCCATACCTCGACAACGTTCGGTTTTCAGACATTACAGAAAAAACAGCAAATCTCTGAAAACCCACCATTACTTCTCCAATAACACTCACTATCACCGCAAATAAATATCCCATGGCTTTAAGAATGCAATTTGGTCATTGAGATTCGGCTTTCATGACAAAATATCCGTTGATAGGAAATTTACTCTAACCATCACAGCAAGGACTAGGGGTTAACTTGAGTATCCTCTAGAATGGGGTGTAAGCAAGTTATGTGTTCTTAGCTTCGCTAGAAATTGTACCTGTGGTCTCTTAATTGTGACCTCTTAGAAAATATCGAGGGACCATCACCACTTGAATTAGAAGCTCGTTAGTTCTAATTTTGTGCTTAATTTTCATTGAAATTAATCATCAACCATCGAATTTGGCCATTTTAACTGTGTTTAACGTGTGCTCCTTGAGCTAATAATTTAGACTTCATGAACATTTCCAAAAGAATGGAAGACAGAGCGACCAACTTTGTCATAAATCTATATACTCAAGTATCCAAATCACCACAACACAAAGACCTCTATCGCTGAAAAACCACTAGGGTGTAAGCAAGTTATGTGTTCTTAGACTACTTAAAAAAATCATCTGGTCTGTATAAGATAAAACTGCATAAAACTGTCTAAGAAACCCCCAAAAGGAGGAAAAAAAAAAAACCGTCTGAGCTAATTCGAAGTCCTTACGCCCAGGAATCCAATCCCTTTAAAGTGAAACATTAATCCTACTGATGATGTTCAAAAATACAATGATCCAATGTGATTCAAGTCTTGACTCATGGTGAGAGAACAGGACATTCATTGATAAATGCAAACAACAATGGTACTCATTATCATTGCACTAATTTATTGGCTTTCCACCTAAACAATTTTTACTACAAAAAACAACCATCAAAATTCTGGCTCGAGAAATACAAATTATAAGGAGAAGATGATTAAGAGAAGACACTATACCAACACTATACAAATAGACCAAAGATACATTTGTGTGCGCCAGTGCTGGGAGCAAACAATTAAGAAATGCTGAAAATTGAGGGTCCGTGCCTCCACCATTCCCACTCACCATTGAAACTGAAGTCGAGGGTTTTACCGGAGAGCATTCACAAAAGTCATCAATGAATCCACGTCCCTTTTCTCAGAGGGGTACTTGATTGGGCGAGATGAGTGTTTAGGGAAGAAAAGGATTGTTGGAAAACTTCCTAGCTGTAATTCTTGCTTTGAGAATTCCTTCTGATCGCCATCTGCCCTGAATTTTCCCACCTTTACTCCACTCCCTGCTAACTTATCGGCCAATTCAACATAGGATGCTTCCATACCTTGGCAAAATTGGCACCATGGGGCGTAGAGCACCACAAGCCATGGTTCCTTTCGGTTCTCTAATTTTAATAAGTTCTCGATTCCAGGCCTGCTCAAATTGACCAAATTCTCGGAGTTGAAAATATCAGCAACAGTAGCAGCCCCATTTGCATGGGCAGCCCCGTTTCCATTGCCATTAAGTTGGGCTGCATCACCCTGTTTCAGATTTCCTTTATGAAGACCACATTCCTTAGCTGTGGCATCCTCCCACCACCACCTTCCTTCTCTCTCATGTTGGCCAGGAAGAACTGGCCTTGTGCAAGGCTCGCAACCAATAGAGATGTATCCCTTTGAATGCAATGAGTTCACAGGCACATCCATGGTTCGAAGGAACTTCCATACATCTTGTCCCTCAACATTTGCCATTGGATTCCACTTGATCAGGCTTCCAGCCCCACCATCCAATCCCTCAAAAACCGGGTCCACCTGAACAACTGGAATTTCAGACCTCGTCCCTGGAGATTGATCCTTCCTTTGGCCAGTGATCCAGGCCCGAAGCCCCTTCAGAGCCCGCCTCAAGGGTCTCACCTTCCTGACACGGCAGCACTCCTGATGCCCATCCTCGTAAAAGGAGAATAAACCCTTGTTCCTTACTAATGCTTGAACTTCAACAGCATCTGGAAACATGTACTCAATTCGAATGCCATAGTGCTTCTCAACTTGGTCAAAGAAATGGTATGTTTCTGGGTTCAATCTCCCTGTGTCCAGGCTGAACACCCTGAACGGTCGCCCAGTCAACTTCGCATACTCAATCAAAGCAACATCTTCGGCACCACTGCATTACAATAAAAACTAGTTAACAAAACGAAGTATTTCAAAACTTCATTTTTGACAACAAAGTCAGAATCTAATTAAGCACTTAGCAACCATTAAATTTCAAAGCAAAATCCAGAAACAAAATCCAGAGGACATTTACAGATTCATGAGTTTGCTTTATCTCAAATATGTTTTTAAGTGTATAATCAATGGATCTATAATTGATAATCAAAGCAATACACACTGACAGAGACATACTAAACATCAGCTCAAATTACTGATTGGTCCCAGTTAAATAACTTCTGTTGATGAACCCTCCAAGACAAATCAACCTCTTTCACATCAGAGTTAAATAATAGCAACTAAAATATGTGGTTTCATTCTAATGGAAAATTTGAAAATTTACCCCCTCAGGTGAACCAATAAGACAATAACAATGATCCACCACACAAAAGGAATATTCTACTGCAATAATTGTACATCCACAATTATCATATTCAACAAGTTGTAATTTTAAAAATCAAAACCAAACAAATCCAACATTTATATAATTCTACAAACATTAAATTTTCACAAAGTTAGGTACCTGAAAGCAATAGCAATGTCATCCCCAAATTTCTCAAGTGCCTTATCCATAATTTCCAAAGGAGAACCATTTACAAGCTCCTTAGCTAACTTCTCATAATCTTCCTCCACCTCTACTTTCTCTGCAATCTCTGCAAATCCCATAAAAAAACACAAAACCCCATTAGTCACACCCTCAAAACAACATCAACAGGTCAGCTTTCGAGCACCCGGATAAAAAAAAACAAAAACCCACCTGGAGCAGCGATAGTTGCAGCGAGAGGAACAACAGAACCATTCCTTTTAGGCTCAGCATTTAAAGGCTTTACAGCACATCGTCTTTGTGAAGAAACATTAACAAATTTTGTCGGCCGATCTAACAGCTTAAAAGAACCAAACTGGGGTGCTGAAAACATCAAAAAAAGAAACAAATCAAACTCATTTCTTAAAATCAACAAAAAACAAAACCCCATAAAAATATTTCACCAAAAAAGCTAAAAAAAGGTAAAAACTTCCACTACCTTTAAGTTCTTGACTAGAACGTGAAAATCCAGAAGCAGAAATCGAAGAAGAAGAACTAACACTCAATGCCATAGAGAAATTTATCGAAAAAGATCAAGTCTTTCTGAATTACAAGTGAAAATTTCTAAGCTTTTCTTCTCTTTCCGTGAGGAGTCTGTAGGCCAGATGGGCTAGAGACGAGGGGCATTAAATAATGGCCGAAGAAATTGCGAGTTCTAAGGTTCATTGAACCTGGACGTGATTTGGGTTATGTTTGGATTCTGACATGGCAAGTTTTGATTGGGTCGACGTTTGTCTTTGTTGCTCATTGCTTATGTCATGCGGCGGGCTTCAAAAGAGACGTGGTAAGAAAGGACGCTGTTATAAAATTTCTTGGTGATTTCCTTCTCTCTATTTTATCGTAGCTAAAATAGATTTATGATAACTGCAAATGGATTTCCAATCTATTTAACGACTGATTAAATTAATTTATGTTTTAATGTTCAAAACTTGTTAGTTTATCACTAATTTAACAAGATTTTAGTTTTATCATATCTAATTTTTTAGAATTTGAAACTATATTATATTTTAAAAAATGATTAAAAGAGTTAAAAATTTACAAATTATTTTAAGAATATTGAAGCATGAAAACTCGTGCATTGAAATTGATGGTTCATAGTAGTAAGAACATATAAGAATAGGGACAATTAAACCTGCTGCAGGATGTGGGAATTAGGGGGTAAGTTTGTATAATTTTTTTTATTTGGAGGAGCCATTTCATAGAACTTAATTGAAATTATAAGCAACACTAGGAGGGATTTCAATTTTGTCTCCTTAAATTTGGGAGCCAAGGCCACCCCTTAAACTAGTAGGAGACTAACATGTTAAGCAAGAGAAAGGTTGAGGATATATAAGGTAACAAAAATTTGAAGTTTTGGGATTGATTCTTTATGATTATATAGATTGGGGATTATTTTGTTGCTGCCCTCATTTTTTTTTTTTTGGCATGAAATGAATTGGTGGGGTCCATGGGATAGTTTGCAGGGTTGAAATTGAGTGATGGGGACGGGGAATGTGAAAGGGGAGAAGGGGGGGTGGGAAGTGGTGGCTTGGACGATTGAAGAGTCGTAGGCCTCTCTTCAGAATCGGTGTCTTGTGGAGTTGTTTTTGTGTGGCAATATATATAACAGACAATTGAGTATTATGTGTGACACCCGAAGATTTGAAACTATTAATGTGTGAACACGAAGATTTAACTTTTGCTTTTTTTTTCTTTTTTTTTTAATGTTATTGACGGACGATAGTTTGCTTGTATTAAAGAAAATGATGGGAATACAGGAACTAGGGAATAATACTATTTAATGATGCCTTGCTAAGATGGTAAATGCATTGAAGAGATTATTGATATATACCGTGATTTAACAAGGTTATATTTTTTATGTATCAGGATTAGTTTTCAAAACAAAATACATTTGTGTTTCAAACCTAATTTAACAAGTTAAAAACCCTTCAAAACCTTAAAAAACAATGGGCTTATGCAATATATTAGAGCCCAACAAGCCATGAATCCATGCAACAAGCTTAGGTCCATTTTGGTTTTTATCAAGTTCAACAATCTAAACCCAACCTTTTAAACTTGATTTTTTATACCCCATATAAATATTTCAAGATTTTTACTCATCTAATACATTTTATTTTGAATCTTACTTTCCATACACCTTTATATGGATACAAATCTTTTATGTTTTACTACATCTTCATTTTATTAATACATTTGAGTGGAATATAACTCACGATCATATTAATTTACAATGATAAAATTACTCTTCAGTCTCTTCACTCAAGTAAAAAGACAAGATTTATGAGCTATAAATACCTCATGTAAAATATTTCAACATTTTCATTCTCTATATATTTGCATACATGTTTTTATAACATCTCTCTAAAATATCAATGTTTTTTTTCTCTACAAAAAGACTTACTTTAGCATTTGAAAATCCTCATATCTATCAAATAAAATTTTTTACAGGTACTTAACTTCTCACATCAAGCTACCACCCCCCTATTCTTATTCTTAAGCATCTTGGATTTTGAAACACGTAAATTTATTTTTGCTTCTAACCCTCCTTCATGAACAAAGTGTTTGCTTGACAATATGGTACATGATGCTTTTGTAAAAATAATTTTTAATTGAAAATATAGCAAAATGATATTTTTTAGATTTTTCTTTTAGTTTTCGAACATCAAATTCATAAAAAAAATATTTAAAAAATATCAATTTAATATCTTTTTAAGTATAAAGCAGTTTAAAAATTAATTTTATAAACAAGTTGAAATTCTAATGTATTTGGTGGTGTGGTTATATGTGCAATACATACCTTGGGCCTTGAAATAATGATGTCAAAGTGGCCAGATTTTGTTTTCCTAGAGGAAATATTTTGCCAAAACATAACCCTATCATGACTCTCTTTGTTAGTTTTAATCCCTTTAATTCACTCTCCTAATCATAATGACAGCAATTAAGCTTCAATAGTGGCATCCTTTTCCATTTCTAGACTCTTCACCCATTCATTATAGTGCCCTAATTACACTATGGAACGTTTTTTTCATGCAAAAACCAGTGGATACCTTCCATTTTACCTTGAAGGGTCAAATCAACCTATTGAAGCCACCGTTGATCCACTAACATGTGATTGTGCAAGAAGAAAATGAGAGCAAGAAGGAAGAAAGAAATTCCAAGGTATATACGTACAATATGGTGGGTAGGTCCCTTTTATTGTAGCTAGCGATGGACCATTCAAGGGACTTCTTTTTTTATAATTAATATTAACCACACAAAAGATAACACAATTGCCAAATCGTGGTCAGCACAGCCACAATTATGATTATTTACAAGTGTTTTATAGCATTTCTCGAGGATTCTTGTGACTTTCCAGCTTGTATGTATTTGGCAAATTGTACAAGGAAATCTGTTCATTACGCTCTTTGCTAGAGGATAGCTTGCCATCAATTTCTTTGATAATTCAATCACATTTCTCTCAATTAATTAAACAAATATATATTGCCATGAGTTTAAATTGTGAATCCAAACATCAAAGAAATTTATTCTAATACCATAAACATATCTTAAAAATAGTTTGAGAAAAAAAAATTTAATCTGGATTGATATATAAATTAATTTTAAAATATCCTTTTTCATACAAAATTATTAAGATATATAATTCGTATGTTGACATTAGAAAGTAAATATATGTTTCGTATGAATATAATGCATGGAACGGATTTCTTGCATCTAGGAATCATCGAAACAAAATTTTAAAATAGAAATTTTGAAGTCAAACATTAAAGAAACTCACTCTCATACAAATAATATGTCTAATTAAAAATTGTTTGAAAGAAAGATTTAATCCGATTAATATATAAATTAATCTTAAATTAAATATCCTTTACCATGAAAAGTTATCAATAATACATATATATATTTCGTATGTTGACACTAAGAAAGTCAATATACATTTCGTATGAATACATTGCACGGAACAAATTTCTTGCATTTAGGAATCATCCTTGGTCTAAAGATGAAACACAAGATTTTACAATTGAAACTCGATTTTAAACCTTGCCGATTGGACTCTTTCAAGGGACACAATCAATGATATTAACGAGGGGCGGATGTAATTAGGAAAGAGATTCGTCCTAATTGAAAAGACTATACATAAATAGGACCACAGTCAATGATGAACAACGTAAGCTATGATGACCAAGTGCAAAGAGCATTTGCATTTTGCCGTCTCAGATTTGGGGTTTTAATGGAAAAGTAATCCTTGTTGTTGATAAGATACAAATAAAATAGATTAATTAAGGATTAGATAATTAAGCCTCTGGACCCTATAGCATAATACATCCAACATTTTGTATGATGCCTTTGAATTTTCTAGTCCAACTTGAGGTGTTCCACATTTCTTAAATTTGTCGATTATGCAAAGCAGCCGCCTTGTGGAAGTGGGGTGTGCTGGACCTGCTGGTGGGCATGAGACTGCACTTTCCCTGCTCCTTCTACTGGCATTTCATTCGTGTATTTAACAGCTTAGATCAGTTAGAGAAGTAGTCTTGAAGAAGTTTTTCCGGTGAAGATTTCCTTCATCAGTAGCATACACCAAATACAGCCTAGGAAAAAGTAGTTAAGGTTTAGCCAGCTAAGAACATTCTTGCTATGGCAGTGGTGTAGTTTTGTAGATTGCACAGAAAAATGCAGGCGGATTTAGTGACTGTAAACTTCAGAAAGAATGTGATTTAAACCTTAATGGATCGCCACCACGATAGCCCCATTACTTAGTGGAAACCCTGTGGTCGTAGAGTGTACTTGTTGCCATCAGATTTTTTCTCGAGCAAGGTATCCTTCTGTCAAGATAAACCTTATCCACCTAGCTCCATTCCCAAGTAGGATAATCTTTGATTGCCCCAATAGCCAAAGCCTTAACATTGCCATGACATGCCGATAGCATCATCCGCAGAAAGCCCTGACACACCCCCAATCAATAAACAGTTGACAACCACAAAAAATTTTGTGGAATTTATAGGAGCAATCAATGAATGTGGATAGGTCAGGATTGAAGGGATCGTAAGCAAAAATATGCTCTCCGTTGTAGCAAAACAACTTCCCATTGTAGGCAACAATAGAGTATGCCATCTATACCTTGAACCTCCAAGAACTGGTCTATACCATTGTTGAGTTTCTGACCAATATATTCTCAAAACTATTTGCAGAGATTCTACTCTATCAAATTGGACTACCCTAGACCGATAACTGGAATTGATAGTGCATTCTCCCTTGTCATCTTGGGAATAATAAGGTTCAGAAACAGATCCCACATCTGGACTATATTGTCTTCATCAGGTTCAAGCAAAGGGAGAGCAACCCATTGCGCAAGAAATGGATTACACATATAATAATAACACTGAGGTATTCCAAATTCAGTCCAATAACTGATGAAAATGGAAATGGGTTTTGCTTGTACTGATGATTGAGATGGTGGGTTGTAAAGCGACAAGCAAAAGGAGTGGAAATTAGAGAGGACCAATTCTTGCAGGCAGATTTGGAGGTGGTTGGTTAACCTTTGAAGAATCTCTTCAATTAAGAGGTCATTCAGAGGGAAATTGGATGGATATGATGAAGGGGTTTGCCTCTTATTTCTCTGGTACACAAGAGACTGGTCTGTGCTTGGCTTCTCAAAATCACCAGGCGTAGCTGAACTCTCCTTCAGTACTCTTTGCGTTTGCATTTAGAGATGAGGCAAAACACTCTCTACTGGTTACTATTACAAGTACAGGTTAGTTAGTTTTTGTATTGTAAAAATATTTTTAAAAACTTTTTAATTTTTTAATTTTAAATTAAATGTTTTTTTTTTTTTAGATTATTTTAATATGGTAATATTAAAAATAATTTTTTTAATTAAAATTTTTTTATTTTAATATATTTTTAAATAAAAAATATTAAAAAAAAACTACTGTTACAAACCCACATACCCCGTAATCATAAACAAAGAAGCATAGCTGTTGGATTTTAAATTTAATAAAAAATACATAAATCAAAGTGAAAGCCGGTTGACTTTTGTGAAGGTGTAGGTTTTATACGGAAGGATTTGGAATGAAGTTATTGAGGCATAGGGATATACACTACAGTCTACATCATTTAGAAAGTTTTATTGATGTAATTTTTTTTGGTCAGCGTGAGATTAATACTATTTTGCTGAAACTTTTACAGACTAATTCACGAAAAAAATATATCTATTTATATACCATTTGTCAATAATTTTAATATTTGTCGCTAATTTTATCAATAAAAAAACTAATGATTTTACAAACAAAAAATACATGCTAAAAAAAATTCTCACTAGAAATATACCAGCAAAAATATTTCGTTGATATATTTCCATAAGTAATAGTGGCATAAAAAGTAATTTTTCTCAAACTCTCTGAAATATACCAACAGATGGATTCCGTCTACATAATCATCGATAAATTACCTATAGAATATTGTTGTCGGTGATGGTGGTATAGGCAGTAAATTTTTCCCAACTCTCTGGAAAATACTGACGGATAGATTCTGTTTGTAAATCCATCCGTGATAATTAAAAAGTATTTTAAAAAATAAAATTGTATAGAATAATTAATATAAAGTTGTATGGATAAAAAAATAAAATAATTAATTAAATAAAATTGTATAAAATTGAAATATGTCAAAATAAAATTGAATAATATATTAAAATTTTATATTAATAAAATTCAAATATTCATTGCAATTTTATTTGTATAAATAAAAATAAAACTAGAATAATGACGGCGCTGGAGGAGGAGGAGGAGGAGAAGGCTGCTCGTTCTACGGACCGTACAACTAAAAAGAGGGCCCACACATACCACTCATTTGTAATCTCATGTCTGTGACTATTTGGTAGAGTCATTTATAATCCATCGAGAATCACTTGTAATTTTAGGTGAAATAAACCGTGTATTGTTGCAAGATCACAAACTCGTGAAATTAGGTGTTTAATACCGATTAAAAGCTCCTAATAGTTGAGATATTACGAGTAGTTCGCAAGTCGAAAATGTTGAAAATTGAGCTGAAAAGTGAGGAGAAGCTTTGAAGAACATGTAATCCCTAAATATACTCTCAATAAAAAGGACTGTTCCTAGAGATTATGTCCACAGCTTATGATAATTCCTTCAACAGCAAATGAAACTATTATGCATGCGAAGCTCTTGAAATTAAATCCTTCTTTACAAACCCTAACACAACATCAAGATATCATTTCATAATTTTTACTCTCGAGTTCAATATATTTTAAAAACAATTAAAAAAATATGTTTTTGACTTGATTCGGCAATTTCTAGTCATTTCGTGATTTTTAAACATTCGCTTTTTGTTTTTGTGTTAACAAATTATTGTTCTTTAAAAAAAAGAGAAAAAAGAAGAGAAGGAAAGATTAATCAAATAAATTTTCTTTAGTGATTAAAATGTAATTTGAAAAAAATATAAGGATTAATTCAGTCTAAAAAATAATAATTGCAAGAGAACAAGAGGAAAGAACAAAGTTGGGAGAAGGAAAACTCTTTAGAAAGATATGGAAGATAAGATAACACTCAAGAAAATTAAAAATAAAATAATAATAAAGGAACTCTCCAAGAACATCAGGAAAGTCTCGAAAAATAAAAGGGATGAGAATGCCATAAAATATAAATAGGCACATACTACACTCCAAAAACAAAAAGACAGAACATTCCCCCACACAAAAAATAAAACACTTACACTTGAGGGTCTAGCTGCTGTGGTCAATCGTGTGACTTATTTCGTTCCCGTCCCGGGTTCGACCCTCTATGTACATGTCTGTCACCCCCGCGGTGCCTTACCTGCTCCTGGGCTTGCAGGATGTCCAGTGGGCCGTGGAGAATAGTCGTGGTGCGCGCAAGCTGGCCGTGACATCCCACGTAAAAAAAAAAAAAAAAAACACTCTCCCTTGTCTTTACCTGCGCGCACACACGCGCTAAAAAGTAAAAACACTCTTTCAACTTTAAACAAAAAAGTCAGGCCAAAACCCGTGACCTCTAGAGTAGAGCAAAATAAGTAACCCATTCAAAGACCAGCCACCATCACCCGCGTCTCTCTCACAGCTCCTCCAAGAACAGCAATCGCTGATTCCATTGTGAGTAGCAGCAGAAGCTTCTTGTTCAGTCACACCAGCATCGGACGACAGCAGCAACAGCGTAACCCCTGCCACCGTGACCTCCTAGCACCAGTTGCGGCAGCATCTCCTCTCTGCATCATGTGCTTTCCTCATCGACGACAATCGTTGATTCCTTCACCGCCAACGCAACACCTGAAACCAGCAGCAACTATCCTCTTCCATGGTCGATGACAAATGCAGCTCCACCAAACACTAAGATAGATTCCACTAGTGCCTACAGCAAGAAATTGACTCTTGGAAGGATGAGATCCCATTAGAGTCACTTCCTGTGTAAGCTTTTTAAAATTCGCCAGATTTGAAATCATAATAGAAGGCTTGGCACGAATTAGCCAGCAATATTAAAGGATGAAAAAAATAAAAAAGCATTGATTGAAAAAAAACCAATAAAAAAATAACTCAAAACAAGTACTATTCCAATAAATAATGCTTATAGCTACAGTAAAACTCAATTTCTTTTAGTTTTTTTTTTGTTAATTAATGTTAATGTTAATTGGCTTTTGTTTTTTAATGTGTTTGAATTATCATTCTTGTTGATACACGAAGTACTTCACATTTATGGATCTTCTTGGTCATTAACTTTTGCTATTTGTGAGAGATATAGATGCATGAAGCTTCATAATTCTGATGCTTGAGATTCACAGTACAAGCCAGTAGCTGCATCCTTGTAGAGCAGATAGTTCAAGGATTAATGAATCAAATGGTACCATTCAAATTTTGGTGGTATAGTGATGATTCTTCACCATTTCTCTCTTACAAATCTATCACTAGTGGATCTAGAAGTGCTGCAAATCCACAAGATTACTCCTTCACAGTCTATTGCCTCATAAATACATGTGGGTTTCCATTAAATCTGCGTCTTCAGCTTCTAGATATCTCCGCTGGAATGGCTTGAAAAACCTGACTGTCATTAACTTGTTCACGTCCCATGGTTTCTCCTGAGATGCTTAAGGTCAAGGTCATGCAAGTGTTATTTAACAACCCTCGTATCTTGAACAGAAGCTTGGAAGAACATGGAATCCCTAAATATACATCCAATAAGAGGATTGTTCCTAGAGAGCATGTCCACAGCTTGTGATAATACCTTCAACAGCTTCTGAAACTATTAAACATGCGAAGCTCTTGCAATCAAATCCTTCCTAACAAACCCTTGAACTTACAATGTCTCAACATCTTTCTTGCATTAAGATTTGGATCTCAGTATTCAAAAGTACTGGCTTTCGTACGATGAACATTCCTCTTTGTCTTAAGTTAAGAAGAATCTTAAGCCATGGAAACTTTCCAAAACCACACGAATCTCTACTTGAGAAAAAGATGTGTTTTGAATACTCTGCTAGTTAAAAACGAACTGTAGAAGGGAAAGATCTAAAATACGCAATGCCTGATTGCCCTCCATTCCTATGCAGTTACCAAGAAAACATGGAGGGTCAGCATATACCTAACATGGATTAGATCATCTCTCATGGTGCAAAAACATCTCTCCCGAGTAACAATAAGACAGTATAAGTAGTCAAATTTCATATAAGGCGAGACAAGTGCAGTGATCATGTGGTATGGCAGATGGCTGTAAAAACATCATTAAGGACAAGGTTCAAGGTTTGATAAAGAAAAAACAGATGATATAGAAACAAATTGCAAACAGACCAGGTAGCAATGCGCTATGCCACAATTACAGAATTCTTAGAGAAAACAAATAGATATGTAGAGTGGTGGTGATTTAAAATGTCGAAGAGTTTACAACTGATTAAAGATTCAGTTTCTTCTCATAAAATCTCAATATCAGGGTATATTCAGAATGGTGATCTATAAACATCTTCCGGAACTCATCGCTGGGTGTATTGAAGAATGCAAGGCTTCTGAAATTCTTCTCAACCAAACCTTTTCTCCATGCCATTCGATGCAATTGATGGGTTTTTGGCAAGATAGAACGCCTCCCAGCCCAATTTGTGGACAAAAAGATCCATCAGTGCCATGATCTTCTCTTCAGATAGGGCCATAAACCATGGAAACTTTACAAATGATGCAAGAATTTCCTCTTCGGACAAACCCACCTCCTATACACAGCAAGCTTCTTTTCCCATGTGGATCTGCTCATGGACCTCCCCACATGATTGCAGAAACAAATTGACTCTTGGAAGGATGAAATCCCATTACAGTCACTTCCTCTATAAGCTTTTTAAAATTCTCCAGATTTGAAAACATAATAGAAGGCTGGGTACGAATTAGCTGAGCAATATTCTTTTAAAGGACTCCATTGTCTCGTAAAACATCAACAATACATGCCATGTTTTCAACATTACTATTTAGAATACGAGGGGAACGCTTGATTGCTATGATGACCACGACATCAGATTGGAGCAAGTTTTCAAGGAAATCAAAAGCAGGGACTATCTGGTCTTCTAAGCCACGCTTCAAAATCCATGGGTAGGATGATATGATTTTGACATGGTCAGGGCTTGAAAAACCTTTAGATTGGAAAAATTCAAGCTTGGGCAAGTGTTTTGTGAGGAGTAGACAAAAGCAACAAAAGCAGATTCATCACGAGCTTCAAGGTTTGATTGAGTAAAAAACATATGACATAGAAACTAAATTGCAATACACAATGCCTAATTTATGGAAATCCAAAGAACACAAGAAGAAAACAATATGAAAAAAATGTATAGTGATAGTGATTTAAAAAGTGGAAGAGTTTACAACTGATGAAAGATTCAGTTTTTCCTCGTAAAATTTCAGTATCTGGGTAGAGTCAGCATGGTGATCTATAAACATCTGCCGGAACTTATCTTCAGGTGTATTGAAGAATGCAAGGCTTCTGAAACTCTTCTCAACCAAGCCTTTAGAAACTAAAAATTGCAATACCAAAGCCCTTGGAATTAGCCTTTTCTCAAGGCTATATGATGAAAAAGTTGGATTTTTGGCAATATAGGAAGACTCCCAGCCCAATTTGTTGACAAAAAGATCCATAACTGCCATGATCTTCTCTTCAGATAGGGACATAAACCATGGAAACTTTACAAATGCTTCAAGAATTTCTTCCTCAGACAGCCCCCACTTTCTATGCACATCAAGCTTCTTCTCCCACGTGGATCTGGTCACGGACGTCAGCACCCTGATTGCCACAACAAACTGACTCTTGGAAGGATGAAATCCCATTAGAGTCACTTCCTCTATAAGCTTTTTTAAATTCTCCAGATTTGAAACCATAATAGAAGGCCGGGAACGAATTAGCAGAGCAATATTCTTTTCAGGGACTCCATTGTCTAGTAAAACATCGACAACACGTGCCATGTTTTCAACAGTAACATTTAGAATACGAGGGAAACGCTTGATTGCTTTGATGGCCACGGCATCAGATTGGAGCGAGTTTTCAAGGAAATCAAAAGCAGGAACTAACTGGTTTTCTAAGCTGTACTTAAAAACCCATGGGTAGGATGATATGATTTTGATAACATCAGGGCTTGAAAAACCTTTAGATTGGAAAAACTCAAGCTTGGGCAAAAGTGTTGTGTTAGGTTTAGACAAAAGCACCGCTGGCCGTCTCCTCACAAGGTTCAAGATATGGGACTTTGAGAAGCCATAGTTCTTAAAAACGGCAAGAACAGAATCAGGCTTATCTGGGGTTTCAAAATGGACCTGCTTAGAAACTTCTAAAGCAGATTTTAGAGAGAACCCACATTTGTTCATAAGGTATGAGACTGTAAAGGAATGTTCTTTTATATTATCATCCGTATTCACTGATGAGATGTATCTGAGACATGATAGTATTGAAGGGTTTTCAAGAAAATAATGAACTGATGAAGCTCTAACAGAAGACCCTATCACTATGCTTTTGCAGAGTAATCTAAACATTGGAAATTGAAACGTGAGAAAGTAGTTGTAGCAGTAGTGAATAAAATGCTACTCACCATTCCATTGAAGCAACTCTGAAACCCTAACAGTGGAGTAGAGGAGAGGAGAGGAGAGGAGAGCAGAGCAGAGAGGGTGGAGACTGGAGTAAACCTGACCAAGAACAAGTTTGGGTCTCTTTTTGTCGTTTCTTCTAAAGTTTCTGGACAAGAAGCCCTATTGAAAAGATTGTATTGATAGCCTGGCCTTTGCAACATTCAGGTTATTGGGCTTTAATCTTCATGAATAATGACGAAATTAGAAAAAAATAAGCCCAATAATTAGAAAAGATCAATGTTGCTTAGGCAATTTTTATTTTGAAACTGGTTGGGGCTATCAATATGATTATCACAAGGATAACTGGGCTGGTGGGTGCTATCATTTCTATTAGAAACGAGAAAAAAACAAAAAAATTACTTAAATTGAGAAAATAAAAAAAAAAATATAATTAAAAAAACTGAATTGTGGAAAAAAATCGATTAAACATATTAGAATTTTAAAAAAACCAACCGGTTCAATTAAGCCTGAAACCGAATCAAAACCGAACCAAAAAACCCGAGCTAAACCGAAAAAAATCGAGTCAAACCGGAAAAACTGAGCCAAACAGAAAAAACCGGTTTTTGTTCTAAAATAACAGAATTGAATCGAGTCTAAACCGATTGGTTTGAACCAATGTTAGTTTTTCTTTTAAAAAAATCAATTTAAATATTTTTTTAATAAAAAACCAAACCAAATCAAAGAGAATGAAGAGAATGAAGGTGGAGTTGATAGTCATTAAATTGAATGGTCGTGCCTCTACCTAGTAGGAGAACTAAGCAAACCCGTAAGAGTTAGGACACGCTCAAGATTTATGAATGGGAAAATTAAAATGAAGAAGAAGAAGAAGAAGAACGCGGCGCACTTCCTTCCTTTCATGTGTACTTGAATTATGGATTCTTAAAGGAGGAAATGTTCTAAAAATTCAATCTTAAGAATAATTTGCAGGTTTTTAAACAATCAAGAGATCCCTTGCTATGATCAAACCCAAACATGATGAAAACAAGCAACAACATAGAAACTCTAAAAGACTCGAATGGGTAAAATAATGCGATAGAAGAGAATGTGACCTTTGGTAAACTCATTTATGAGAGGATATAGATGTGAACTGATATTTTTTATTAAATTATAATATTTATTTTGATGATAATTATAATGTTAATTATAGAATAAATCTTAATGAAAATAATAATAGGGATTATATCGTAAATGATATCCTTATTGATAAGTAGTTAGATGTTAATAGTAAAAACAACATGATATTAGGAGTTTAACAAAAAAAAAAAATATTATTGATTTAGACTATACTAATCCATTTTATTACTAATTTAATATTATTATAAAATTATATTTATTCAAAGATTATACGGATACAAGGCATAAACTTTTCAAATGATTAATATAATGATTTCCTAGACAGTAACAATTGGGCTCGTACGGCATCATTTTGGAGAGTAGAGGTCTAGACAATCTGGGATTTGTGTTCAGACCACAGACTTGCACTCAACAGCCTTGATCTAATGTTAATTTTAAAATAATCTTTTTGGCAACCCATGATCATATTTGTCCAGATTCATAGACTTTAATACAACATTTTGAGGTGGTGTTATTAAAATTTTAAGAGGTTACTTGCAATATTGACACTATTTGTACCGAGTGGCGTGTAATTTAATTAGCTTTAAAGATATATGGTATAATACAGTGTTTTTATTCTCTTCTTTTCACCCAAAATTTAGCAAGTAAATACTCTATTTATATTAATTCTGCATACATTTACTTTACACTAAACAATTATTTTAATAATAATCTAACAGAAGTCACTAATAATGGGAGGAAGTGTAGCAATTTAGCAATGGCTTCTCTGCATATGTTGGTAGCCAAAACACTGAGGCTAGAGACTTACCTAGTCATTAACTTTAAAAAAACAAAGGCTAATCTTAATTAACATGTATGTTGATCCAAGCATGAGGAAACCTATCTTCAAATTAAAAAAAATTGTTAATATATGGAACATACATGTTAAAAACTATATAAGGTCATGCCTAGCTTATTGTTGAAAAACATTCTACCAATAACATATATCGATAATCAATTGTTGTGTTTTTTTTTTTCTAAATATTAATTCATAAAAATCCCTTGCTTCACCAAATGATATAGGCTGAATCTACAAGTCATTAATTTTCAGATTTGATTCGACAATCCATGTAAGATGCCAAAATCATTTGAAAGTAGGAAAACTTGTTCGGTTTCAATTAGCTAATTATGGTATATATTGAAGGGATTAATTGTTGATGTTCTTTTTCTGTAATCGATGCTGATTGTTGGATATACTCTAGTGGGTACATGTCTCCGGAGTACGCAATGCATGGACAGTACTCCGTCAAGTCAGACGTGTATAGTTTCGGTGTCTTGATACTCGAGATTACCAGTGGCAAAAAGAACAGCAGTTTCTATCAATCAGACAATGGCATGGACCTTCTAAGCTATGTAAGAGAAAATTAATTGTACACATTTTTATTTTATTTATGCCAAGATCAACGACGGGGAGAATAAGAGAATGTTTCTGAACATAGCTATTGATGGTTGCAGGCATGGAAAGATTGGACAAATGGGACAGCACTGGAACTAATGGATGCAAGCTTAGGACATTCTTACTCCAGAAATGAGATCGCTAGATGCCTCCATATTGCCTTATTGTGTGTTCAAGAAGATCCAAACAATAGACCAACATTGACAACAATAGTTCTCATGCTCACTAGTTTCTCTGTAACGCTACCATTGCCTCGGAAGCCGGCATATTGTGTGCGAAGCAGGACCGGCTCGAGCTTACCAATAACAGAGCTGGAGTCTGACCGATCTACATCCAAGTCGAAGCCTTTGTCCGTGAATGATGTGTCAATCACAGAACTATATCCTCGTTAATGCAAAGAAATGAATCTTCAAAACAGGCATGCGTGTTAGTTTATACAGAGGGTAGGAGGAGAAAATTTATGAAAGCTGTAAAGTTCCAAAAAGTTCATTATGACATATTTTCTTCCCAAAACAATTCAATGAAGAGCGCTTGTCCTTGCATTTTATGAATGTAGACTTTGACGCCCATGTTGATTGTGTTCTAAAAAATTTTAAAAATGCAAAAAATTCCTAAATATAAATTTCCCAAAACAATTGAATTTTTTATAATTTTTTACCCATTCGCCTTTTGCTTTCACATTGACATTTTTCTAAAATATCAAACAATGAAATATTTTTTTTTTTTTAAAGAACGAGGAACACAATTAAGAAACAGGAGGCAATAATTTAAACATTGGAAACCCCTCCACCACACTATCATCACCAACCAAGTTTCAAGCACCTCTTCCCTAATCGCAGCCAACAAACCCAGTAATGCAACCCCTATTCCCTCCATTCACGGCAATTTCACGACAACTTCAACACTAGAAGCCACCGACCAGCCACAATGATGGAAACCCTTAGCAACAAAATAGCTTTAACAACCTATCGAGGACCCAAACCACCACAATAGCAGCCTTGATTATTATTTTATTTAAAAAATAGAGAAAGTTGTTACATTAGAGAGAGAAAGAAGATCGGAACTTTAGGTCGCCCGATCTCCTTCTGCAAGCGGCAATGAACAACACCGCCAACACAAAAACAAAGACGAAAAGGAGGCACACCTTATAGGCCCATCCAGGCGCCTCCTAGACCCGCGCAGCACATGCAACGATGAGCCAAAACTTTTATTCTGCACTAGCACGTGGCTTGCACGCGCCTCCATTGGATCTTTTTGAAAATGAAATGCTGACTTCTTTCGAAGTTGGAATGGTAGAGAAGGATAATGCCCACTAGGCCTTCCATTAATAAATTAAAGAATTGGGCATGAATGATCCAAGATTGAGAAAGCCCATCTATGCACTTGTCATCACTGGCTGCTATTGGCCCAAGCCTTAATTAAGGATTGAATTCGGTTGGGCCACGTTTCACATGCCCACTAGTCAATTTTCCTTGTTGCTTTCCTGGTGCTTGATTTTCTACCAGAATTAAGTTTGTTCCCCTTTGCCACGTTACTTACAAAAGTCTTTCTAACCAAACAAGAAGGAAGATGATTTTCATGGAGCTTATTGAACCTAGAAGAGGTCAACTCCCATTGAAGAACTCCGCTGACAAGATGTGCAAGCTTTTGAGAGTAATTAAGAGCAATTGAAGACAGTTTCAGTTTCCTGGCGAAGATTTACTGAACAAAAATAAGCATGGTGTGAAAAAATCCAACTCATTAACATTTTTCTTCACAAAATAATTATACTATTTTTCTGTACTTTAGAGCACAGAGCATGGTTATTAAATCTGAATTGGTGGATGAACTGGTCTGAATTTATCAAAAGACCACCTAGTGAAACGAACTGATCAAACCTAGTAGACCCGCCATGACTCAAGCAAACCTAGGTGAGACTTGATATTTTTTTTTCAAATATATTTTTTCTTCTATATCTTTTTTATATATTTTTTTAATTGATTATTAATACTTTTTAAAATTACTATATAAATATTAGAAAAATATTTGATTATTTTTTTAGCCATATTCTTAATAATACTATAGACTATTATCTAAAAAAAACTAGAAGCATCTCAAAACTCTAATTGACAGATAATTGCAAATGTAAATCCCTTCGTCGAAAAAACATTTTGTAGAAAATTCAAAGAAATGTTCACACACAAGGAAAGCAGAGAGCAACGCGGCAAAGAACAGTGATTGATAATGACTCTCCGTCCACTAGCATTGCAACGCACGCATTACGTTGAAGACTTGTGTCTCCTTTAGCACTTCTGTTGCCATCCAACAACAGTTTTCCGTAACAAATTTCCACAAATTAATTTGATTAGGATTCTTCCATATATTTTTTCCATATTCTCATTGAATTTTTGATGAGTCAGTTCTGCAAAACAATGGAGTAGTTTTGAAAGTTGATCGAGACCTTTAGCTCGTACCTATTTTTACAGTGAATGCAAGCATTATTTACTTCGTTGACTTGAATCTTCATATATTCGCAGGGCTGGTAGCAAAAATAACTTCAGACATGCATATCTCGGGTTATTACAGATTTATCTAATTATTAACTATAAAATTTTAAAAATTAATTGAGATGTGTATAAGTTGATCTGAATATTTATAATTAAACAAAAAAAAACAAACTCGTAAAAAAGTTTATAAAATAGTGAGTGAGTTGGTTGTGGTGCTGTACTCTACAAGTGTCCTCGTATAAATAAAAGTACGTACTATTTATTTCCTTAAATTCAACATTCTATTATCAGAATTTAAATCATTGCTCTCTCAAATCTGTAATTCATATATAATTTAAGAAGTTAACGAATCCATCTGTATATTTTTTTTGAACTTGAAACTTTTCATAATCAAGAGCTAATAAATAACTCAATCAATTTTCAAAATTTATACCGAATAAACTTTTGGTCATATGCTTTCACTAAAAGCGTGCGCATTAGAAAAGAACACTTAAACTGCCAACGCCATAGAAGACAAAGATGACCATATCAGTATCCAAGAAATGCAAGTTCCGCATCATTACACCATCAGAAAAAAACAATTTCTCTTGCTATCTTCGGAATATAATAAGGAAGATATCAGAACTACTACTAATCAGAGTTCTTGCAAAATCGATGCGTTAAACCTGTCTTCATTTCTCTTTGATGACATCGGCCCTATTACATCATGGTCGTTTCCGTTTCCAATTTGGATTAAGAGTCTCGGTGTCCTTAAAATTCAGGAAAAACTAAAAAAAGACTTGCTGGGATGAATCGAACGATATGCGTATGCTTTCTTTATGATTGTTTTGGCAGCAACATCAAAGTTGAAGTAATATTAATAAAGCATTGCCACATTGCAACTGGGGTTAGCAATTCTTTGTCTTGGCCTATTGGCCTTTTCATTTACAATGAGGTTCCCTTATAATTATACAATTTATTCTTTGATATACAGAGGTCAAAAGAGTAGGCTGGAGCCAACCACCCAGCATCTTCCTTGGAGAGTGATATTTCCGTAGTGAATGTCGCTTGTGTGTGGCATTGTGGTGATCATATTCCTGGATTGGAATAGTTAGAAATGATGTAGGTGGAAAGGGTAAGGAACTCTTCTTTTATCAGTAGAAAAAAAAAAGGAAATTATCATCTTGTATTTTGGTTACTAGAAACCCTAACTAGTCTTAGAGTTTGGGTAAGAGAACTGATTACGTAAAGAAAAGTTATTAGCACCCTTAATACGTCTTACCTGAGATAAGCTGCATTGTATATTTGTTTGATATAAACTAAGAAAATATTGTGTTTTCTAATTGTTAGTATGTTTAAGGTTGAAGAAAAATACTCCCCAATAAAAAGGTTATTATTTTATTAGGTTCAAAACCTAACCGTTCTAATATCAATATAAAAATAAAACTAAACTATTTTTTTATTTAATATCAGGAATATGTCTTGCGTATAAGTTCATAATTTCATATATTAAAAAAAATTGTTTTTGTATTTTTGAAATGCATGCCAAAATTCTTTGGAATTTTACAAACTTGTTGTAAAATTCATTGCAAAAGTATTTCAAATTTTTAAAATAAATGCTCAAATTATTATTTTTTATAATTGATTTTTAAAATTTCTCAAAAGTAGTTCTGCATGAAAAAATGATTTTTAAAGTCAATTTAAATTTTAATAAGAAGAAATTAAAGTTTGAAGGTTGATATTTGAGTTTAACGGGTGTTAAACTGCATGCAACTAAAAAGTTTTTATTTCACTCAATGTTCATGAAATATATTAATTAAGTATACAACGAATGTAATTTTGGTTTGTTTATATGGCTTCAATTTAATAAGACTAATTACATTCATAAACTTGTTTTGATTAAATAAATATGTAGAATAATAATAATTTTTAATTCGATAATTAGATAATATTTGTATAATCACAATACATTATACATGTATTAACTTCAATGTTTTTGGATAAAAAATAAAGAACCATGATAAATTATTTTGGATTAAGAGTCTTAGTCGACTTAAAATTCAGTAAAAACTAAAAAAAAGACTTGCTGGGGTTAATCAAACAACATGCATCGATCAAAGTTAAAGTAGTTTGCACTTGAAGGTCTGGCTCAGTGGTCAACCGTGTGACTTGTTCCGTCCCCGTCCCGAGTTCGATCCTCTATGTGCACGCCTGTCACCCCCGCGGAGCCTTACCTGCTCACTGGGCTTGCAGGATGCTCAGTGAGCCGTGGAGAATAGTCGTGGTGCGCGCAAGCTGGCCCGGACACCCCACGATAATCAAAAAAAAAAAAAAAAAAAAAGAAGAAGTTAAAGTAGTTTTAATTTAGTATTTCCAAAATATAACTGGGGTTAACCAATTCTTTGTCCTGGCCTATTGGCCCTTTCATTTCCATTGAGAATCCCATATAATTATCCAATTTATTCTTTGATATACAGAGGTCAAAAGTGGAGGCTGGATCGAGCCAACCACCCTGCGTCTTCCATGGAGAGTGATGTTACAACTTGGCTTTATGATGATTAAAATAAGTAAAGTGTCGAAGGACAAATATATATTATGTTGGTAGAAAGACAAATAAAGATACTCCAACAAATCCTAACGATAAGTTCCATGAATTACTGAGGCGGGCAATATTTATCGTGTCGGCTAACTTGATCATCAAGTCTTCGAGTCCTCAATGAAAAAAATTTGATAAGAAAAAAAAAAAAAACCTCACTAGCTTATAAATATGGCACTACTTTCAATATTGTGATCGAAGCCAAGACACCAGGTTGATACCTAGAAAAATGTGGACTGAGCTAAGCGCCACCATATCTAGTCTAGCGGTTGCTTTCTTCATGTTTGAAAAATATTTTAACTATTTTCCTTATATAATTCGTGGGTATGCTGGAAGAAATTTTCGGAAGGTGGTTAATTTTGTGAACCCTTATGTCGAAATTTCTTTCCATGAATTCACAAGTGAACGCCTCAACCGTAGCGATGCCTTCTTTGCCATTCAAAACTATCTCAGCACCAGCTCTATCGAGAATGCTAGGAGACTCAAGGCAGATGTTGTCAAAGACAGCCAATCTGTAGTCCTCAGCATGGAGGATTATGAAGAAGTTACCGATGTTTTCAACGGGGTCAAGGTCTGGTGGGCATCAGGCAAAATTCCCCCCCAATCAAAATCCATTTCTTGGTTTCCTGGCTCTGAAGAAAAGAGGTATTACAAGCTCACTTTCCATAAACATTATCGGGAAATCATCACCAAGTCTTATGTAGAACATGTTCTGAAAAAAGGAAAGGAAATTGCAGTGAAGAACAGACAGAGGATGCTGTACACAAACAATCCTAGCAAGGACTGGCACGGGTGGAAGTCTACCAAGTGGGGCAATATAGTGTTTGAGCATCCTTCTACATTCGATACTTTGGCAATGGACACAGAGAAGAAAGAAGAGATCAAGAAGGACCTAATCAAGTTCAGCAAAGGGAAAGACTATTACGCAAAAATCGGGAAGGCCTGGAAGCGTGGTTATCTCCTTTATGGTCCTCCCGGAACTGGAAAATCATCTATGATTGCTGCCATGGCTAATTTATTGGATTATGATGTTTATGATTTGGAGTTGACAACTATAAAGGACAACAGCGAGCTGCGGAAGCTACTCATTGAAACGAAAGGAAAGTCTATTATTGTGATTGAGGATATTGATTGCTCGCTTGATCTTACAGGTCAGAGAAAGAAAAGGAAGGAGAAAGATGATGACGAAGCAGACAAAGAGAAGGATCCGATTTCTAAGATGAAAAAGGAGGCAGAAGAAGAAAGCGGAAGCGGCAGTAAGGTTACTTTATCAGGGCTTTTGAACGTTATTGATGGAATTTGGTCGGCTTGTGGTGGAGAAAGGATTATTATATTCACTACCAATTACGTGGACAAACTCGATCCTGCTTTGATTAGGAGGGGGAGGATGGATAAGCATATAGAAATGTCATATTGCTGCTTTGAAGCATTCAAGGTGCTAGCCAAGAATTATTTGGATATTGAATCGCATGAATTATTTGGGAAAATCGAAGAGTTGTTTGTTGAGACAAAGATGTCCCCAGCTGATGTTGCTGATAATTTGATGCCAAAGTCTGACGAACAAGATGAGGAGACTTGTTTGAAGAGATTGGTTGAAGCTCTTGAAGCTTCAAAGGAGGAAGCTAGAAAGAAATCAGAAGAAGAAGCAATGCTGAAGACCAAGGATGGAGTAGTCACTGAAGGTTAGGACAGAATGGAACCATTTGGGATATGAAGCAGCTTGGTTGGATCACAGCGTTGTTGCAGTTAAAGGGTATTTTATGGTGTTTTCTGTTAATTAGTATTGTATAGTATGGTTTCGTAGTCCAGGAGATTTGTTCCAGTAAATATGAATGTCATTTCTTTCTTTCGCTGCATTCTTGTTTCTTGTACCTTATATTTCTATTGTTTTCAGCTCCATGTCAATGCTCATGCACCGATTTCTGGCAATAGTTGGCCAGCATAGCCTTCTTTACTTGTTTTGCACTGATCAGATTGTGATGATTTTTTTATTATTATTATTGTTATATATCAAGTTTATGCAGAGTTCAGTGAATTAGAAACTGATGAAATTATTGAAGGAAAACCTCACAAATACCCTTCAACTATACAAGTTTTCTCCATGTTATCCCTAAATAGTTTTTGAAATTCCCAATTAAAGTTTCTTAAAGCTTGACAGAAAACTTCTTGTTTTCTGTTAAATGATTATGACAAAAGTTTTTAATTGAGGAATCCAAATAATTTGATGGTAAAACTGATATTAAAAAAAAAAATTGGGTGTAAAACTGATTAATTATCTCAATAGTTTGGTGATATATTTTATACTTAATTAACTATCTTATGAAAGCATATAGTTTTATGTTGTTAAAATACTGAGAGGTTACTTGCGTTGACACATTTGCTTTTACCAAGTGACGGGCAATTTAGCCTCAAGGATAGAAGGTATAACCATTGACAGAAACGTTTCTATTTCCTTCAACCATCCAAAATTTAGCAAGCAAATACTCTACTTGCATTGTTTTAAATTTCAATACCTAATTTATCTGATACAATTTCGTAAGTGGAGCAATTTAGCATATATTTATACTGCAATTTTATTATTCCTTTCGTTTATTATAAGCTTATTAGTTCTGCATATATTTACTTTACACTAAACCATTTAATAACAATCTAGCAGTAGTCACCAATAATGGGAGGAAGTGGAGCAATTTAGCAATGGCTTCTCTGCTTATGCTGTTAGCCCAGGTGAAAACATTAACAGAATTCCGACAGCCCCATCACAAGCATTTTCTTCTTCGTTTCTCTTCACTCCCTGGCAAACTGCTACTGCCTAATTGCCAATTTATACTGCCAGTCATGGAGAGCAATGACGCTCTTTAGCCCTTTGCTGCTTTCCTAGTATCAGAATTTAAATCACTGTTCTCTCAAATTTTTACTCCTTTATTCCTTTATTTATGAAGTGAACAAACTGCTAATGCTAATTGCCTATATGAAGTTGGTATGTTTGGTGCTGAAACCCTGTAAATGTTCCCTCCCTAAATCCCTTTGTGACTTTCCTATTATCAGAATTTAAATCACTGCTCTCTCAAATCTGTAACTCATAATTTAAGAAGTAAACAAATCCCATATGTATAATTTTGTTGAACTTGAAACTTTTCTGAATCAAAAGCTGTAAATAACTCAATCAATTTGCAAAAGTTATACCGAACAGACTTTTGGTCATATGCTTTCACTAAAAAGTGTGCATTGGAAAAGAAAACTTAAATTGCCATCACCCTGAAAGACAAGCTAGCCATATCAGTATCCAACCCTTCTGCAAATTCCGAATCATTACACCGTCAGGAGAAAAATAAATGTCTCTTGATATCTTCAGAAAAATGTGGAAGATATCAGAACTACTCCTAATTGGAGTTCTCGAAAAATTGAGGCATTAAACTTGTCTTCATAATTTCTCTTTGATGACATACACCCTGTTACGTCATGGTTTCAGTTTCCAATTTGGATTTAGAGTTGTAGCGCAATTCAAATTCAGAAAATACTAAAAAAAGACTTGCTGTGGTGAAACAAAAGATATGCTTGCCTTAGGATTGGTTGGGCGGCAACATCAATGTTAATGTAATGTTAATTTAGTATTCCCAAATTGCAAGTGCGATTATCCAATTATTTGTCCTGGCCTATTGGCACTCTCGTTTCCGGTGAGAATCCCATATAATTATGCTAATTATGTTGCTTAAAATTATTAGAAGACTAATTAAACTAAACTAGTGAATATGGATTGTTTAGTTTATAGTAATATGAGTATTTTAATTAAATTAGATATCCAGGTAAGAACTAGAGAGTATAAAAGCATGCAAAACATGTATATTCATGGCAAACATGTAGTAAAAAACTAAAAAAGACAAAGCACATATATATAGAATTAAACACAATCTAATATATTTTAATTAATATAAAAAGACATAATTGCTTGTTGAAACTCTTTTTTATAAAGTTGACAAACCTCAAATACTAAGCCTAAAACCATGTTGGCGAAAAAATAAAACCCTTTTATAGCCCAAAATTAAACTTAAGCCTAGTCTAGGTTGTGCATGAAGGTTTAAGTAGAAAATCCATTTTGCTTATTACCTCTCATTTCCAAAATTTTGAGTGTCATTTGTGCTATAATTATCAAACTTGGCTAAGGGATCAAGTCCCGGGTCACTCATGTTGACACGGGTCAACTTGAGAAAATTTTAAAAAAAATATTTAAGGTTTTAATATCCCATATGAAAAGTCAAAGAAATAATTCATGTGGATATATGTTATACATATTATAAATAATGAAGTTTAAGAGATTATTTCAAAAGATTTTTTTATCTCACATTGAAAAGATATTATCTTCTCCTTTTAAGTTGAAATATTTAAACGAAAAAAACTTCTTATTTCATATTGAAAAAATACAATTTTTTTCTTGTATATATATATACTAATGAACTTTTAATTCCACATTAAAAAGATAAATTTTTTTTATATGAATTAGTAATTAACAAGAAAAAAAAATATAAACTTGTGTATGTAAGGTTGGGTCGACTAAGAACCTCTAATTACCTCTCATGAGCATGTCTATGCTTCCTGGACCTCATCTTTTGTCTTCTTGTTTTTGTCCCTCTTTTTGTTCCACAAAGAAATGTTCATGCACATAATATAACAAAATATGTGAACCTTATTCAGTATTTTAATTTTTTTCATGGGCATGCTATAAATCTCTTGCAATTTCATAGAATTCTCCATGTTGTCAATGTCCACCCCAATGAAAATTGAATTAAAAACATTTGAATATATGTAGGATTCTTCTCTTTTTTTTTCAAACTGTTAAGATATTTGTAAACCGATTTATATATATATTAGTAGAGATTGAATTTTTTTTCTTGATTATCTTAGTAGAGTTTGACAAGAGAGAAATTAGTCTGGATAGATTTATTCATGAACTAGATTGTCCATCTAAATTCTCATTAATTTAAAAATATTAGATAAGATTCGTTATTTAAAGTAGTAATTAATTGTTGAAAGTGTTAATTGTTTAGAGTTTATCTAGTTTTTATGCACCGATTTTTGGCAAAGGTTGTCCAGTATAAATTTCATTACCTGTTCCTAGATAGAACTTGTTCTACTCTGATCAGATTATGATTCTGTTTTTATCATATATCATGTTTACGAAGAGCTCAGTACATGAGGACTCATAAAATTATTTGTGAAAAATCAAATAAAAAATACCTTTCGGTTAATTATCTCAATGTTATCACTAATCAAGTTAATTTAGTATCAATTTCATCTTTAAACTTTCAGAAATTCTCAATTAAGTATTTCCAATTATTCAAGTGTTATCACTAACCAAGTCCTATGGAGAACATGTTCTGAAACAAGGAAAGGAAATTGCAGTGAGGAACAGACGGAGGATGTACACCAACAATCCTAGCAAGAACAGGTACGAGTGGGGCAGTATGGTGTTTGAGCATCCATCTACATTTGATACTTTGGCAATGGGCACAAAGAAGAAAGAAGAGATCAAGAAGGACCTTATCAAGTTCAGCAAAGGCAAAGACTATTATGCAAAGATCGGAAAGGCTTGGAAGCGTGGTTATCTCCTTTATGGTCCTCCCGGAACCGGTAAATCATCTATGATTGCTGCTATGGCTAGTTTATTGGATTATGATGTTTATGATATCTAATTGACAACCATTAAGGACAACAGCGAGCTGCGGAAGCTACTCATGAAACGAAAGGGAAGTCTATTGTTGTGATTGATGATATCGCTTGCTCTGTTGATCTCACAGGTAAAAGGAGAAAGATGATGATGAAGCAGACAAAGAGAAGGATCCAATTTCCAAGATGAAAAGGGAGGCAGAAGAAGAAAGCAAACTCGGTGGTAAGGTTACTTTATCAGGGTTTTCGAACGTTAATATTGATGGGATTTGATCGGCTTGTGGTGGAGAAAGGATTATTATATTCACTACCAAGTACGTGGACAAACTCGATCCTGCTTCGATTAGGAGGGGGAGGATGGATAAGCATATAGAAATGTCATATCGCTGCTTTGAAGCATTCAAGGAGCTCGCCAAGAATTATTTGGAAATTCAATCCCATGAATTGTTTGGAAAAATTAAAGAGTTGTCTGGGAGACAAAGATGTCCCCAGCTGATGTTGCTGCGAATTTAATGCCAAAGTCTGACGAACAAGATGAGGAGACTTGTTTGAAGACTTTGATTAAAGCTCTTGAGGTTTCAAAGGAGGAAGCTAGAAAAAAAATCAGAAGAAGCAGCAATGCTGAAGGCTCAGAAAGGAGACAAAGAGAATGGTATGATCACTGAAGGTTAGGATGGAATGGAAACCATTAGGAATATAAATCAACTTGGTTGGATCACAGCATTTTACCAGTTTATTTTATTTTATTTTTTATAATAATAGATGTATTATTATAGTATATTTGAAAGTATGGTAATAATTACTTTTCAAAATGTTTTTTTATTTAGAAATGTATTAAAATAATATTTTTTTAATTTTTAAAAATTATTTTTAACATCAATATATATATATATATATATATATCAAAATGATTTGAAAATACAAAAAAAAAATATTACTTTAAAACAAAAAAAATAAACAAAACTTAATTTTTTTCAAAAATATTTTTAAAATACAAAAGGACTCAAAACAAATAATCACGTGAGAAAAAAAAGTTTTTAATAAAAAGCAAATACTAATATAAGTACAATAAATTGTAGATTAGAGGTTAAAGGAAAGGTTGCGAGTCCATTTTCAAAGTTAAATTTTATTTAATTTTATGCTAAATAAAATAAGTATTTGAAAGATTCTAATTATTTAAATTTTGAAGAAAAAATATATTTATTTTTGTTAAAATTCTAATTTATTATATATGCATTTTCTTTGTTTTGGCGAAACATGATGTTTATATTTACAATATGATTTTTTTATAACACTTTAAGATTATTAAAATAAATATTCAAAAAAATTATAATAATTTAAATTCATGAGAAAAATATATTTTTTTAGTCAGAATTTGTTTTATTATTCATTAATTTTTTTAATTTTGACAAATCATTTCTTTTTATTGAAGTGTGTTTCTTAAATAAAACTTATCATACTTTGAAAAGGTAAGTTTTTTTTTTAAAAAAAACATATCTTGATAATCTTTATGTACCTATATAAAAAATTAAAAAAAAGTAATTAATTCATAAAAACTATATAAAAAATTTGCAATAACTAAATATATATTTTATTTTTATTTTTGCAATATTTTTAAGAAAAAGCCCATATTAGATTCACTAATTCATTAAATAATTTTCAATATTATCATAAATAATTGTATATTTAGATAATTTTAAAATATTATTGTAATTATTTATTTAAAGAGTATTATATATATAAAAGAGTCAAGTAAATGAAGCTCAAATCAAATCCAACTTAAAAAATATATATAATTGCACGTGTAACAGTGCAATCCAATTGGTGAACAGTAACACCCATCTCTAGTAATAATTTTAACTGAATGAAATAAAAATCGAATCAACACTAAAGCCCAATAACATGAAAGTTGTGAAGGCCACTGTCAGTACAAACAATTCAATAGGGCTTATAGTCCACAAAACGTTAAAAGCAATCAAAGAAGTCCAAAACTGATACCCAAACTTGTTCTTGGTGATGATTCCTCCATTCTGCTCTGCTCCACCCTACTGTTAGGGATTAGGAGTTGCTTGAATTGAATGATCTTCAAAAACGTTGCAGAGGTAAGTAGCATTTTATCTTCTAATAGTACTTTCACAAATTTCGATTCCCAATGCTTAGATTTCTCTGCAAAAGCTTAGTGTTAGGCTGTTCAAATAGAGCTAATTTATCAGTTCATGAACTTCACTGTTTTCTTGAAAACCCTTCAATATTATCATGTCTCAGACACATTTCATCAGTGAATACGGATGATATAAAAGAACATTCCTTTACAGTCTCATACCTTATGAACAAATGTGGGTTCTCTCTAAAATCTGCTTTAGAAGTTTCTAAACAGGTCCATTTTGAAACCCCAGATAAGCCTGATTCTGTTCTTGCCGTTTTTAAGAACTATGGCTTCTCAAAGTCCCATATCTTGAACCTTGTGAGGAGACGGCCAGCGGTGCTTTTGTCTAAACCTAACACAACACTTTTGCCCAAGCTTGAGTTTTTCCAATCTAAAGGTTTTTCAAGCCCTGACCATGTCAAAATCATATCATCCTACCCAAGGATTTTGATGTGTAGCTTAGAAAACCAGTTAGTCCCTGCTTTTGATTTCCTTGAAAACTTGCTCCAATCTGATGCCTCGGTCATCAAAGCAATCAAGCGTTACCCTGGTATTCTATACATTAATGTTGAAAGCATGGCACGTGTTGTCGATGTTTTACGAGACAATGGAGTCCCTAAAAAGAATATTGCTCTGCTAATCCGTTCCAAGCCTTCTATTATGATTTCAAATCTGGAGAATTTTAAAAAGCTTATACAGAAAGTGGCTCTAATGGGATTTCGCCCTTCAAAGAGTCAATTTGTTTGTGCAATCATGGTGCTGATGTCCTTGAGCAGATCCACTTGGGAAAAGAAGTTTGCTGTGTATAGGAGGTGGGGTTTGTCTGAAGAAGAAATTCTTACAGCATTTGTAAAATTCCCAATGTTTATGCGCATATCTGCAGAGAAGATCGCTGGATCAATGGATCTTTTTGTCAACAAATTGGGTTGGGAGTCTTCCTATATTGCCAAAAATCCAACTTTTTCATCATATAGCCTTGAGCAAAGGCTAATTCCAAGGGCTTTGGTGTTGCAATTTTTAGTTTCTAAAGGCTTGGTTGAGAAGAGTTTCAGAAGCCTTGCATTCTTCAATACACCTGAAGATAAGTTCCGGCAGATGTTTATTGATCACCATGCTGAATCTACCCAGATATTGAGATTTTATGAGGAAAAACTTGATCTTTCATCAGTTGTAAACTCTTCTACATTTTAAATCACAGTCACTCTACATTTTGTATTGTTTTCTTATTGTGTTCTTTGTTTCATGATTTCCATAAATTTGGCATTTCATATTGCAATTTTGTTTCTATATCATTTGTGTTTTCCTCAATCAAACCCTGAACCTTGTCCTTACTGATGTTCTTACAGCCGTCTGCCCTAATAGGATAGATGCACTTTTCTTGCCTCGTTCAAAATTTGATCACTTGTACCATCTTATTGTTGCTTGTATGTGATGATTTTACACGATAAGAGATGATCTAATCCATTGTATATGCTCACCCTCATTTTCTTGGTGATTGCCTTCATGAAACAGAGAGGCTCGGACTTCATTCTGATTTGAGACTGCATAGAAGTGGAGGTCACTCATGCTTCGCCTATTAGATCTTCCTTTCCACGGATTGTTTATACTAGTCGAAGTATTCAAAACATAAAAAGATTATTTGGTTTAGAGTAGATTTGATTTTATTAGAATTTTTAAGGTAAAAGATTAATTATGACTAAGAAAAATATTATTAAAAATCACATTAAACTGCACCTTACTGTAGATGTAGTCTTGCATCTACTTTTCTGTATAAGATATACTAAAACTTAACGGTATGAAATTAATCTATATAAGATCGCATTTATACAGATGAGTTAATTAAACAATAAATCTATCTTCATTATTTCTCTTTCAAATCTCATAAATAAATAATTAGCACAACACTAATTGATAATCATATGTTTCAGCTAGTTCTAACCATAAAATTAAAATAAGACTCTAAACTTATTAGATCATACATTTAAATAAAAAGATTTTGACTTCAAATCTTACAAACAAAGAATAAATAAATAATTAACAAAATATTAATCAGTAATCACATATTTCGGCTAACTCTAACAAAAACCAAATTAATGAAGTTTAAAGCTAAGAAAAATCAAACTCTAAATCAGACATATTATAAGAAAATGTATCACTCAAATTTCTCTTATCATATAAAGATTGATTTACCAATTGATAAATTAAAATCAAAAGAAAGAGAGAGTATCTATTATTGTTGTTGTTGTTGTTGTTGTTAAGTAAAATCAAATTTTTAGAATATTAGGACCAAATTTCTTGATCAAATAAAGTCAAGCAAATTTTCCAAAGAAATGTCAATCAAATTAAAGTAATTATTTAGAACATCTTTAAATTAAATATATTTATTTTGAAAACATTTTCATATCAAACATAAAGAAAAAAGGTCGAGCAAATTTGTTTTTATTATTTTCAGTGGTTTTTAGAGTGATTTTTCCAAAAGTTGTGTGTGGAGGAGTTAAGAATATCTACCATTATCTGTGTTGCCACTATAATGTCTACAATTATAACTAACTTAGAATTATACAATACAATTAGATATATATTAACCGGAAACAACATACAGAATATTATGCCTTCATTTTTTTTATGTTTGGCTGCTTGAATTAGTAAAAAAAAAAAGTCAAGCAAATTTTCCAAAAAAAAAGGATCAAGTTAATGTACTTTGTTTTAGAACATATTTAAATTGAATTTATTTATTTTAAAAACATCTTTATATTAAACATTTTTTTTTAAAAAAAATTTTCTAAGGCTCACATATACCTAATCACTACCCCAAATAAACCCTAACCATAGATTCAAATTAAAAACATCGAAATCTAATCGTTCAATCGAATCAATCCGAACCTAAATTGTTCAATGCAAGAAAGCTCAAGAATATAACATAGGTTGTGCTAAATCAAAGCCCAACCCATTTCAACATAGAAAACTATTTGAATCACCTGACCCTTCGTCGCCGCGATCTCCCTCTCTGGTTGGCCGTTAGATATAGGACCGCTATCAATGGACAAATGAGATTGAGATCTTCCTGTGGGTTGTTCAATGCGCCATCATCCCACCGGGATTGTTGTCGGACCATCATCAACCGCAGTTTGTGAGGTGCACACACCAAGTGAATAGTACAATGCACTGCCAAGGGCATTTTAGTAAATTCATGCTTTGACCAAATGCATTTCGATAACTTCATAGTTTGACCCCAGGCATTTCAATGATTTTCAAATCTGATTTTATTTATTTATTTATTTTTACTTAATTTTATTTTTATTTTATTTATACTTGTAATTTAAAATAATTATGTTTATATGTGTATTTATGGATATTTGATTAAATAAAATATATACAGCACACCAAAACATACCAAACCTTATAGGTCTGAGATATTTGAGGAATTTTAAGGGGAAAATAAGGATTGTCAATGTCTTCTAATGGAACTAAACTGAGAGGATGAGATTGTGATATGATTTTTTAGTATTATTTGGGATGAATGACAGTCTCTATGTTTGCTGAGTTGATATTTGAATAATTGGTGGACCATTGATTTGCATGATTGATAATTTAATTTATTGGTTTCATACATGATTACCTGATTATTTATTGATCAATTGTGTATGATGCTTGTTTGAAAAAAAATATTTTTCCAAGTAAAATCTTGAATTTTGTATTATGATTGTGAATGTGTGATATGAATAATATGAGAGGATTCAATGAATATTGATTGACACTAGTTATGCGGGGCAATTCTCGATATGAGATGACTTGATGAATATCGATTGCTTGATTATTTTTATGTTTTTATTATTGATATTCGATGAATTTCAAAGATTGCTAATCCCTTTTAAAATTTATGTTTTTTAATCAGTTCACTCATGCATGGTTTATTTTTACCAATTCTTTTCAAAATATTATATTTAACTAGTTCACTCATGAACAAGTTGATTTCAAAACTTGTATTTATAGACTGTTCACTCATAAATCATTCATAATTAACCGATTCTTTTTAAAATATTATGTTTAATTAATCCATCCATAAACAATGTGTTTGGACCATTTGAGTTATAGCCCCGACCAGTTTAATTAACCTTGTGATAATCATAATGATAGCCCCAGCGAGTCCAGTTATCCTTGTGATGATCACACTGATAGCCCCAACCACTGACAAAATAAAAAGTGCCTAAGCAGCTTTGATCTTTTCTAATTATTGGGCTTATAATTTTCTAATTTCTTCATGATTCATGAAGATCAAAGCTCAATAACCTGAAGGTTGTAAAGGCCAGGCTATCAACACAAACTTTTGAATAGGGCTTCTAGTCGCGAAACGTTAGAAGAAGTGCAAAAATAGACCCAAACTTGTTCTTGGTCAGGGTTCGTCTATTCTCCTCCCCGATGCCCAATCTTCTCTGCTCTGCTCCACTGTTAGGGTTTAAGAGTTGCTTCAATGGAATGGTAAGTAGCATTTTATTCACTACTGCTACAGCGACTTTATCACGTTTCAATTTCTAATGTTTAGATTACCCTGCAAAAGCATAGTGATAGGGTCTTCTGCTAGAGCTTCATCAGTTCATTCTTTTCTTGAAAACCCTTCAATATTATCATGTCTCAGATACATCTCATCAGCGAATACAGATGATGATATAAAAGAACATTCCTTTACAGTCTCATACCTTATGAACAAATGTGGGTTCTCTCTAAAATCTGCTTTAGAAGTTTCTAAACAGGTTCATTTTGAAACCCCAGATAAGCCTGATTCTGTTCTTGCCGTTTTCAAGAACTATGGTTTCTCAAAATCCCAAATTTTGAACCTTGTGAGGAGACGGCCACCGGTGCTTTTGTCTAGACCTAACACAACACTTTTGCCCAAGCTTGAGTTTTTCCAATCTAAAGGTTTTTCCAGCCATGATGTTATCAAAATCATATCATCCTACCCATGGGTTTTGATGTACAGCTTAGAAAACAAGTTAGTCCCTGCTTTTGATTTCCTTGAAAACTTGCTCCAATCTGATGCCGTGGTCATCATAGTAATCATGCGCTCCCCTCGTATTCTAAATAGTAATGTTGAAAACATGGCACGTATTGTTGATGTTTTACAAGACAATGGAGTCCCTAAAAAGAATATTGCTCTGCTAATTCGTTGCCAGCCTTCTATTATGATTTCAAATCTGTTGAATTTTAAAAAGCTTATAGAGGAAGTGACTCTAATGGGATTTCATCCTTCCAAGAGTCAATTTGTTTCTGCAATCACAGTGCTGAGGTCCATGAGCGGATCCACTTGGGAAAAGAAGCTTACCGTGTATAGGAGATGGGGTTTGTCTGAAGAAGAAATTCTTACAGCATTTGTAAAATTTCCAATGTTTATGCGCAAATCTGCAGAGAAGATCGCAGCATCAATGGATCTTTTTGTCAACAAATTAGGGTGGGAGTCGTCCTATCTTGCCAAAAATCCAACTTGCTCATCATATAGCCTTGAGAAAAGGCTAATTCCAAGGGCTTTGGTGTTGCAATTTTTAGTTTCTAAAGGCTTGGTTGAGAAGAGTTTCGGAAGCCTTGCATTCTTCAATACACCTGAAGATAAGTTCCGGCGGATATTTATAGACCATCATGCTGAGTCTACCCAGATATTGAAATTTTACAGGGAAAAACTGAATCATTCATCAGTTGTAAACTCTTCTACATTTTAAATCACAATCACTCCACATTTCGTATTGTTTTATCGTGTTCTTTGTTTCAGGATTTCCATAAATCAGGCATTTGATATTGCAATTTTGTTTCTATATCATTTGTGTTTTACTCAATCAAACCTTGAACCTTGGCCTGACTGATGTTCTTACAGCCATCTGCCCTAATAGGATAGCTTCACTTTTCTTGCCTCGTACAAAATTTGATTACCTGTACCATCTTATTGTTGCTTGTTAACGATGATTTTACACGATAAGAGATGATCTAATCCAATTCAGGTATATGCTTACCCTCATTTTCTTGGTGATTGCATTCATGAAACAGAGAGGCTCGGACTTAATTCTGATATGAGAATGCATAGAAATGGAGGTCACTCATGCTTCGCATATTTGACCTTCCTTTCTACGGTTTGTTTATACACAACATAAAAATCTGTCTCACTTATAAATTACTAGTTACGCGTTACAAAAAAAATTAAAACACAACAAAAAAAAATATTTAAAATAAATTTTAATGATAAATTGAATGATATTTTTATTGAATATTAAAATAAAAATATATTGGATTAACTTGAGATAACAGCATGGATAATTTGAAAAAAAAACAAAGTGAAAAGCTTAATATCTAATTAATTCAATATTAAAAAATAAAAATGATAAAAAATAGTATTTAATTAAAAAAAATTAAATAAACTCCAATCAACGAAGCAAACTTATGTTGCAAGTTATGTAAGTCTTTGGATTTAATAAAAATTTTATACTAGAGATTATTTTTTATTTAATTATACTATAATAAAGCATGTGAAATTATTATTTTTATGAAACATATTGTTTTAAAAGAAAAAAAAAACTTTATAAGTTGCTTGGTTTTTCAAACTATTGGGCTTATAATTTTCTAATTTCGTTATGATTTATGAAGATTAAAGCCCAATATGGTGAAAGTTGTAAAGCGCAGATACATGCATTTGAATAGGGCTTGTAGTCCAGAAAAAGTTAGAAGAAGTACAAAAATGAGACCCAGACTTGTTCTTGGTTAGGTTTCCTCCATTTTAAAATTCCTACTCCCGTCTGCTCCGCTCCGCTCCGCTCTGCTGTCCTCCACTGTTAGGGTTAAAGAGTTGCTTCAATGGAATGGTAAGTGGCATTTTATTCACTACTACTACGACTACTTTCTCACTTTTCAATTTACAATGTTTAGATTACTCTGCAAAAGCATAGTGATAGGGTCTTCTGTTAGAGCTTCATCGGTTCATTATTTTCTTGAAAACCCTTCAATATTATCATGTCTCAGAAACATCTCATCTGTGAATACAGATGATAATATAAAAAAACATTCCTTTACAGTCTCATACCTTATGAACAAATGTGGGTTCTCTCTAAAATCTGCTTTAGAAGTTTCTAAACAGGTCCATTTTGAAACCCCATATAAGCCTGATTCTGTTCTTGCCGTTTTCAAGAACTATGGCTTCTCAAAGTCCCATATCTTGAACCTTGTGAGGAGACGGCCAGCGGTGCTTTTGTCTAAACCTAAAACAACACTTTTGCCCAAGCTTGAGTTTTTCAAATCTAAAGGTTTTTCGAGCCCTGATGTTATCAAAATCATATCATCCTACCCATGGGTTTTTAAGTACAGCTTAGAAAACCAGTTAGTTCCTGCTTTTGATTTCCTTGAAAACTCGCTTCAATCTGATGCCGTGGCCATCAAAGCAATCAAGCGTTTCCCCCGTATTCTAAATGTTACTGTTGAAAACATGGCACGTGTTGTTGATGTTTTACGCGACAGTGGAGTCCCTGAAAAGAATATTGCTCTGCTAATTCGTTCCCGGCCTTCTATTATGGTTACAAATCTGGAGAATTTTAAAAAGCTTATAGAGGAAGTGACTCTAATGGGATTTCATCCTTGCAAGAGTCAGTTTATTGAAGCAATCAGGGTGCTGACGTCCATGAGCAGATCCACGTGGGAGAAGAAGCTTGATGTGCATAGAAAGTGGGGTTTGTCTGAGGATGAAATTCTTGAAGCATTTGTAAAGTGTCCATGGTTTATGTCCCTATCTGAAGAGAAGATCATGGCAGTTATGGATCTTTTTGTCAACAAACTGGGCTGGGAGTCTTCCTATATTGCCAAAAATCCAACCTTTTCATCATATAGCCTTGAGAAAAGGCTAATTCCAAGGGCTTTGGTATTGCAATTTTTAGTTTCTAAAGGCTTGGTTGAGAAGAGTTTCAGAAGCCTTGCGTTCTTCAATACACCCGAAGACAAGTTCCGGCATATGTTTATAGATCGCCATGGTGAATCTACCCGGATATTGAAATTTTACGAGGAAAAACTGAATCTTTCGTCAGTTGTAAACTCTTCCACTTTTTAAATCACAATCACTCCACATTTTTTTCATATTGTTTTCTTGTTGTGTTCTTTGGATTTCCATAAATTAGGCTGTGTATTGCAATCTAGTTTTTATATCATCTGGTTTTTACTCAATCAAACCTTGAACCTTGTGATGAGACTGCCTTCGGTGCTTTTGTCTAAACCTCTCAAAACACCTTTGCCCATGCTTGAATTTTTCCAATCTAAAGGTTTTTCAAGCCCTGACCATGTCAGAATCATATCATCCTACCCATGGATTTTGAAGCGTAGCTTAGAGGACCAGATGGTCCCTGCTTTTGATTTCCTTGAAAACTTGCTCCAATCATCGTTACTCATGATGAATGATGTTTTTACACCATGAGAGATATCTAATCCAAGCTAGGTATGTGCTGACCGTCCTTGTTTTCTTGGTAACTGCATGCTGCATTGGAACGGCAGAGAAATGGAGGCCAATCTGGCATTGCGTATTTTAGATCTTTTCCCTTCTACAGTTTGTTTTTAACTAGGAGTAATATCCTAAACACAGCATAATTTTTTCAGGTAGAGATTCTTTTGGTGTTTGGGAGGTCTCCGTGGCTTAAGATCCTTGTAAACATAAGACTGAGGAATGTTTACCGTACAGAGCCATTTTTGAATGCTGAGATCCAAATCTTGATGTTGAGACATTTTTAGTTCGAGGGTTTTTGTTATGGAGGATTTAATGTCAAGAGCTTCGCATGGCTAATAGTTTCATTTGCTCTAGGAACAGTCCTTTTTATTGAGGGATTACGTGTTCTACAAAGCTTCTGTCCTGATATAGCACACAAGGGTAAAAAGAAAGCAGAGAAGGCAGGAGAAACTGATAATAACCAAACAAGTCTCGAAAAACCACCACAAACATTTTATTTCAGTTGGAAGCCACAGGCAACAGCAGCCGTCGACACATACTGGGATAGCTACTGGCTGCTGTCATGGATATATACAAACACTGGGCATCATTGTGCATACGCAGATGGCGAAGCTAAGGTAGTAAAGGATCCAGAATCCTCTATTTATGCAATCACTCTTCCTTGTGGAGTTCTTTGAGGAAGTCCTCATTGTCAACCAGAACCTACAAATACAGTGTAAAGAAAACTATAATAATGCAGATGCCACAACTAAAATCTGTGTATCCGAGGCAAATTCAGAACACCAGAAACTAGATTTAACATTCAATTAGGGAAGCCTGGCACGGCGCATCTACACTCAATCTTGTACCAATTTCCAAGTGTTTCTACCTCGAACAAACAAAGCTTTATCAACATATACAACTGCAAGATCTCACATGCCATTTGTAACTGTCAGGCCAACGATATCTATTTTCCCACATACAGGGACAACTGATTCATCTTATAAGACCCGTACAAGTCTAGCTATTAACTCAATATGCAAACAAATTCAACTAGGTTTTCCCACTTCCAGTCACACCTGATTCTTCTTATACAACTCACAACTAATAAGGAAAACAAACTAATGGGCTACGAGCCCATTTGTTAACAAGGGGCAACCGCAGGTGTATCTGTAAAAATCAACTAAAAGATGCTTTTAATGAGGAGCATCCACAAACAGGCCCGTAACACATGGTTTGAAAAAAGCTAAACAACAATAATAAAACAAGAAAAACTCCAAGAACATTGTCAGCCATTTGATCAGTGATCTGAATTTGGGACCCAATGGTGGGTTCTAATGGGTCCCGTGCATTCTTAAAGTTTCTTCTGCTTGATTTTTCGTTTAGTACTCACATTGTTTGTGTGGTTCGGATTTTGTCCTGGATTTTCCTAATTGTATGTAAAAATTTTGGTTTTAAAAGTCTCACTTGACACATTTTTTGCTACTATTCAATTGATAAGTTGGATAAAGAAACTTGGAATCTAGAACTGATTAAAGGAAACTTACAGATTTCCAGCCATCTGGATCTAGAAAAGAGGTGATTTTTGTGTTGATTCCAGGAATTGGTCCTGGTTGACGTGTTATCTTACCACCAAGCTCTTGCGTAACAAGGTTGACAACCTCAGCACTTTTGTACACATCATCAGTACTAATTGCAACCTGTAGCGAGTACCAGAGTCATCAATTTCTAAACTAGGGAATCGTTTAGGGGTTCGAGTATAGCTTGGAAAAATGAATTTTAACAAACCTGTGCATATGCATTTCCCTTGGTGTATTCAGTCACACCATAGTTGTAAGTCAATTCCAGAACAGTTGTCTCATATTCATCAGCATAGCCCATCATGGCCAATGTGTACTGTAAATTGAATCAACAAGGTGAGGGAGCTCCAAATGCCTAATCCTTATCTCAAAGCATAAAGAGTACACCTACTATTTATGTATTAACTGAGAGACAGCATTATACCTTGTACTCAGGTCTATCAATCTTCCTCAATAGCTTCATCCCCAAGGCCTGCACGGAAGGAAAACCATGAAGCTTGAATCAAACGTGTTATTTAGTATGGTTGCTAAGTTCCCCAATGCCTGCAACATTGTAGCGTCAAAAATGCATAGAACATAGACTTCACTGTGTTACTAAACAGATGGGAAGATCATAAATCTCTAATTACCCCCAGCATATCAACCCAAAAAGGGTATTTGGCTCAAGAGCAATACATTCATAGTCTTCATTTTTTCTGGTACCAAAACAAATTTGTAATGTGTAATTACTTTCTTTATTAACATCCTGAAGATGAGCTTGCACATGGTAATCTATTACACAGGCCAATCAATCACTAACCCAAATATAATGGATTCTTTACTTAGAAGCCGAAACATTCTTTCATTCTTTTTGCTCATAAATAATTGTTCTGCCCCATGCCACAAACATCCCAGAACAGACAAAAATCAAGTAAAATGACCAGTTATACCTTTTCATAGAACTTGATAGAGCGATCAAGATCTCCAACACGGAGCATTAATTGGCAGAGGGGCTCAGGAGTTGGACCTCTCTGGATGAGCTCAAAAGCATAGCCATCAGGATCCTTCACGAAAGCAATTACAGATGCTCCACCTTTGACCGGACCAGGTTCCCTAGTAATGTTACCACCAAGGGCACGGAGCTTTTCTACCAGCTTATAAACCTAAAAGACAATGAAACACAAGATCTATTCCAAGCACCAAGGAAAAATCTAATCCTAATAACATAATATCACACTTACATCCTCAGTTGCAATTGCAAAATGACCAAAACCTTCTCCAATATCATATGAAGTCACCCCATAATCTGTAAATCAACAACAAGCTAAATAAACTCCTAGAATCACGGAGGTGAAAGAATCAAAAGACTATATATGATTTTTAATGCCAGTCCTACTTATTCCTAACCCCTTTGCTACTAAAGCAAGGCTCGAACATCACAAATAAATTAAAAAAAAAGGGAACAAACAGAATCCATGCAACCAGTAAAAAAACCAAGGAATCCACTCCCACTCAACAATATAAAGAGATTCTGCAGCTTATCTCTTCTATTATTCATAATACCTACCATAAATCCACCATTTTCCCATCTAATTTACCATTCCCCAACTAACCATCCATAAATAACTAATGAATTCAAAAAAAAAAAAAAAGACTAAAGTAGGATCAGGCTTTGAGAGGGAAATACTGTAAGTTAATTCAACAACAAAATTAGACTCTTCAGGTCCAAACCCAAGAAATGCATTGGAGTATTTCTCTTCTGGTATATCCCTGTGCCTTAATAACTTCATTCCAAATCCTTCTGTATAAAACCTACACCATCAACAAAAAGACAAAACTTACCAAAATTTCCAAAATCACAAAAAACAAAAAACAAAAATCCAAATCCAAATTATTTACATCAAATGCATACTTCTTCGTTCCATATCACACCATCAAGTACTTAAATCCACTAAAACAATTGCAGAAAGTAACGAAACATAGCATAAGAAATCTAAATTTATATTATACACATTAATTCCACATAAATTTGCATATCAAGAGAAAATTAACTGCAAAACAAACAAAAAGTCGGATAAAAGTAAAAGATTTACTCACTTAATGGTGCGATCAAGATCACCAACACGATACACAGCATGAAGCAAACGACGCTTGTCTTTCTTCGGCCATTCCAGCAACTCTGCGTTTGGCGTCACTGCTTTCGCTGCCTCCTCAGCCATACCGTAATTCTCCATGACCACACAAATTAAGCAAACAATATCAAACGATAATCATTAAATTAATTAACTAATCACTCAATCGGAACCCTGATTTTTTAGATTAGAGAGAGAAGTTACCAGAGAGTGGAGAGTGGAGAGTGGAGAGTAAGAGCTGAAATGACCGTCGCGTACAGTGCCTTGACAGGTATTTAAAAAGAATTATATTAGAGTGACGGGGCTGTTACGTTGTGAAGTTGTCGATGTTTGCCACGTGTTGGATTGTGTCGGTTTGGTGCGAGATATCGAGTCAGATGTATCTGTCGTTAGAGGAATAAGATGCATCGCTGTTAGCTTAGTGTTTGACCGGTCTGAGTAACGGACACAATGAGAGAAACGTGGCGCTCTGTTTGATTGTCAGTGAACTGGATAGTGTCACGTAACGTGGAAAGATTTTTTTGTTCTGGATTTTTGGATTTTTTTATGATGGATTTTGGGGTTAATTTGAATTTAGTTTATAAAACCAAATAAAGAATTTCTAGCAATTTTTTATGCTAAGATTAAATATTTATTTTTTGATAACGCTATGGTAAATTATTTACATATAAAAAATAAATTTATTTTATAAATTTATTTTTGTAAATCAAATGCTTTCATCTCTTTTTCTATGGATCTGTATATTTTATTTTTATTTTTATTTTTTATTGCTTTAGAAGGCATTGCTAGACTTTTTTGAGTGATGAGTCAATTCCTAGTAAAAAAGTTGTGGCTAATAGCCATGAGACCTTTTACCGATCCCTTGGTTGATAGTATTTGGAGCCATCCTAAAAATAAAGGCCATTTCCGGATTATTTTGGAACCTGGTGAGTTATTGCTTTCAACAATTCCATTATATTATTTTTAAAATATATTAAAATAATATTTTTTTTATTTTTAATATTATCCTATCAAAACAATAAAACACTAAAAAATATTAATTTAGAATATTTTCAAAAAAAATATCAAAAAATTGTATGGACATAATTTGACGGCAATAAAGTGATTTGCACTCAATGTGATAGCCTTCACATGATTTCATCCATCCACGTGTCTTGTGTTTATTAGCCAATCTCATGTTTAGTCTCAATTCTCAAATACATGCTTATCCATGAAAAACATAAAGGAGGAATTGATTGAATATTGTAAAATGGTCCCCATTGTTTAAAGAATCAAGATACTGAAAAGCTTTTTAAGTAGGCATTTTAAATTATGTTTTTTTATTTAAAAATATATAAAAATAATATTTTTTTTATATTAACACATAAAACATACCATCAAAAAATACTAAAAAAATAATTAAAATAAAAAATATTTTTTTATAAAAAATAAGTTAAACTGCATCTACAAACACACACAAAGTAGTTGCAAGATTTTTATGATGTTAGAACTGGGGAAAGAAATAATTTATTAGGATTTATTTCTACCTTTCTTTCCTTTCTAAAGATGCTCTCCATCACAATTTTAAAAGCTATGCAAGTTTAATGGTACGATATATATATATATATATATATATATATATATATATATATATATATAAAGGAAATTTTAATAGAAAATAGCTCAACTTTAGGGTGTTTTATGAAGTAAATATTGACTAATAAAATCGTAAAAATGATGAATTTTAAAAGGTTTAGATAGGCCCGTGATGATACTCTCGGATGGAGTCTTGCACACCCAATTTCTTGGCATACCGTCTCCCCTTTGTCTGTGCTTAAATTCTTCAAGGTCGAATTAATCAGGTTCCTATCTTCATGACGAGTGTTAAAAATAATCTCATCAAGCATGTTCTATATATTACGTACAATGCAAGCTCAATATTTATTTCTAAAGGTTACCTTGCAATACCAAGGATTTCCACCACCTTAAAGTGTTGAATATGAGAGCACTTTTTAGGCTTGATCTGTTCTCTTCTTGTTATGAAAGATCCATCAACATCTAACTGAAACAAGAAATTAAAAACGCAGAGATACCTGCAAGATAAATCTCTGCTAAAAAGGAGCTGCCTCAATCAACGAGGTGATGCTGAGAAGTGTGGTTTCTACATTGCTTCAACGACCTATCAACTTCAGTTGCTTGAGATTGGTCATCACCACGGGAACTTCAAGGACCTAATTCATCGTGTTCTCTTTGCGGAAAGAAATTAAAGTTAGTCTCTATATGATACAGATATCTTGAAAGTCTGCAAAAATTATGAACAATATAATCGCAATAATCTCCTCCTATCGACAGTTCAGCAAGTTGAGGAGCATGCTTCAAAGGCATTATCTGATAATCAGTCCACAATTCTGATAATCAGTCCACAATAGTTGAACGATACAAGATTCATGGCTGAAGTCTCAACTCTCTTGACTGAGCAGCAAATTCAAACCTTTTTTTTTATTCAAATTATGGATTAGCATGGTAATCTAATGACACTTTTAAAGGAATAATGGAAAATTCTACCATTCTCCTGTCCGTCTATAATCGTGAACCCAAGCCTCCAATCCTTACACCTAGAAAAACTCCCAACAGGAGGAATGAAAAGAATTTTGAAAGAGAAAATCAAGATCGTGTCTTCAGCACATTCCCTTAATTTATCATGAACCTCCAGATTCATCGAGACCATACATACGTACGGTGATGAAAGCCGAATCATCTCTTCATTCCAGATTCGGCCAGTATCTGAATAGCTGAATCCATCGGATAGCAACCAAGAACACAAGTAACAATTACCAACTCCAGTAGAGGGGGAAACAGAATAAATTTTCATGGAGTTCTTGTCTTTTGTATTTGACGTGGAAACTTCAGTTGAGTACTGCAACGAACTCCTTTGGGGCCATCACATATAATTCCTCGAAACAGATTTATTCTTGGTTAACAATCCCAAGTAGATTGATCATGTACCAAGGAAAGGAAGATACGCATGGCCAGGAAGACAAATTTAGATTCTACTTTATGCAAACAAATGTTGGAAAACAGATATGCTTTAAAAGCCTTTTCATAATATCTCAAGGAACATCTTCATCTATAAATACTGGAAGCTGGACGTTGGCTGTCAACCTGACTTACAATGCCTTCCTAACAAGAACTCATAAAGAAGACAGCTTCATTCCCAAGGCCAGGAGGAAAAACAAGACGGAACTAGACTAGCTTAAAATTCATGTAGTATTCTATTATATTTCGCATGAGATATATTGGCGAGCTTATGGAATTTGAATAGAGGACAATAAGAAAAATGATTCATTCGTAAACTAGCAATCTAAACTGGTGTTCAAATGTTTTAGATAAGGGCTAATTATACTAAGAAAAAAATAAAAATCACTGTAAAACAATATTCTACATAAATTAAGCTTTTTTGAGTTTGTTTTTAATAATAAAAGATAAATATTATACTTACATGCTAAGAAATTTTCCAGTATATTACTGCTTGTTATTAAAGGTAAAAAATAAAGACAGTGATTCGAGACTCAGCAAGGCATCACAATCAAATCCTCACTTTTGAAATACACTACCACTCAAGGAGAGAAATCATACCAAGGGAAGTCTCAAATTCCTCTCTCTCGTTTTCTCTCTTCTCTAAGCCTTTTTCCCTACTGCTATTATTGATTATGCATTGTTGTATTGGATATTTTAGTGAGGAGTGAGAGAAAGGCCATATGAGTTTGAGGGTGGTTTTGTGATGATTGCGTGAGCAAGGGCAGTTAGTGTGTGGTGGTTTGGTTCTTGACGGATCAGCATGAGTGATGGTGATTCTGTGATGATTGCGTGAGGAGTGATGGTGGTACTGTTGATAATGCATTATTGTATTGGATATGTCAATGAGATGTGAGCGAAAGGCCATACGGGTTTGGTGGTGGTTCTGTGATGATTGCATGAGCAAGGGCAACTAGTGTGTGGTGGTTGGTTCGTGACGGATCGGCAAGAGTGATGGTGGCGTTGTGGATGGCTAGTAGAGAAGTGTTAGTTTGGTCCGGTTAGGTGTTGTGCTAGTGGTTATGGAGGCTCTCGATCGGAGTGGTTCGTGGTGGCTATTTGTGGTGTGCAGCGTGTGGAAGAGAGTTTTTATATATATATATATAGGTTTTTGGTGGTCTGGTCTCTCTCTGTGTCTCTAGTGTATGCTATCGAGGGCCTTGTGAGATTGAAAAATATTGAAAGACTTTATAGTTAAAAATTAATTTATTTTCCTTTCTTTAACCATGTAGGATCTCTTCAAATATCTTCATTAAAACTATATTTTTTTCAATTTGAAGCTTAATCCCTCTTTTATTTTATTTTTTTTAATCTTTGAAATATATATATTATTTGATTCCTATTATCTTATTTGATATTCCATGACTTTGGTGTTTATTTTGGTCCTCTTTTCTTGCTTGTCTGTCATATCACTCCTTTTTGTTTTTATTTTATAAAAAAAACCTGCCACACCAAATAAGATAAGTAAAAATGCCAGAAATCATGAAACGAGGGCAAAATTCATAAAACCACATAATTTGGGCAAAACAGGCTTACAAAAAATCAAGACATAAAACCAAACTATATGTTAACAAGACATACTTAATAAGCCACAGAAAGAAAACATCTACTGGATTCAAGGGAGCAAGCGCGGGATGTCGAAGCTTTTACTTTCTTCCTAACCAATTTTGATGGGTGAGAGTACTAATCTCCTCGTCATCTGTAAGCTCTATTGGGCTTTCTGCTATCCAGGATGCCTCCTAGGGTGGCCAAAGCATCTTGGTACTTCGAAATCTTGAGGAAACCCCTTATCACGGTTACTTCATTGTCTGAGAACTTTGCTTTCTCCATGACCATATCCATGAGCTTAATCAGGGTTCCCACCATAGCTAAAGAAAATAGTCCCTCGGCCAGCATATAGAAAGATGAGAATTCAGGTACATATCCTCTCTCTAGCATTTCCATAACGAAATCAACAGCTTCTCCGATTGGTCCTCCACCCTGGCACAGCCCACGGAAAACAATCTTATATGTGACAGCATCTGGAGCCTCAGCCTTCTCTATCATTTCTCTGAAAAGTCTCACGGCTTCTTTTGATCTCTTCCGTCTAAATAGTGCTTGAATTACAGGGTTATAGGCATGTGGGGTCAGATTTATGCCTTTCATTTGAATGGTTCTGAGGAGCTTAGTTGCAGCCTCAACTCTTCCTGCCCTGCACAGTCCTGCAATCAGGGTCCCGTATGTGACAATATCTGGTTCACACCCATCGGAAGCCATAGTTTGAACAACATCTGCTGCTTTTTTTATGTCCCCTGCCTTGCAGAAGTACGTAAGCAGAGAATTGTAGGTGAATTTGTCAGGCCTCAACCCTTCCATTATCATCTGGTCCATCAATTGAGAAGCCTCCTCCACCCTCTCGCTCTTACAAAGACCATCAATAAGGGTATTGTAGGTCACTGAATTTCTGGAAACCCCTTGGAGTTCCATCTGGTCAAAGATCTCCTCTGCTTCTGCAATCCTCTTGTTTTTGCAAAACCCATCAATCAAAGTATTATACGTTATAACATTTCTTGCACAGCCACTCACTTCCATTTCCTTAAGCAGATTCAGAGCTTCCTGAAGCTTCCCTCTAAAACAAAGGCTGTCAATCAACATATTGTAGGTAAACTCATCAGGATGGCACCCTTTAGTCTTCATCTCCTTGTACAATTCCATTGCAACGGTATGATTTCGACTCAAGCACAATCCTTGTATAAGAGAATTATATGTACAAACATCTGGTAAAATCCCCTTACCAGTCAAGACAAGAGCAAGTTTTGTAGCCTCTTCAACTTGGTTCTCCTTACATAAGGTACTAATAATTGTGTTATAAGTAACCGTATTCGGCGAACAATCCCTCTCAATCATCTGGTTGAGAACTTCCACGGCCTCATCAACCTCACCCAACTTACACAAACCTGAAATCAAAGAATTATACGTGTATATATCCGGATCAAACCCTTCCCTGAGCATCATATCCATAACCTCTAAAGCATGCTTAACATGACCTGTCTTACTCAACCCATTAACCAACATATTAAAGGTATACTTATCCGGAAAAAATCCCTCCCTCAACGACATCTCTTCTATAAACCTCAACGCCTCCTCAATCCTTCCCTCTTTGCAAAACCCATTAACCAAAACATTAACAGTCACATTAGTCACAACACATCCAGCTTCCACCATTTGCTCTTTCACTCTCATCGCACCATCTAAATTCCCTTCTTCAATAAACCCTTGCATTATAGTAGTAAACGTTTTCTCGTCCGGCAACAAACCAAAATCTTCCATCTCCTCCATCAACAAAATGGCTGGCCTAATTTGATGAGCTCTACACAAAGCTTTAATTAAAATATTAAAAGTCGAAACATCAGGCCTAATTCCTCTACTAACCATATTAGAATGCGCAATTTCAACTAACTTCAACTTATTTCCATCAACAAGAACATTCAACAAGAAATTATAAAAATGGGTATTCGCCACTACCCCAAATTCAACTTCCATCGCATCAACAAACTGAAGAATCTCATTATATAATCCAAAACTGGCATAACTTTCAATAAAAACAAGTAAAGAGTCATTATCAATGACAGACAAAGAAATCTTCATTTCTTTCAAGATGTCTTTCATTGCATCAAATTCACCTGCTTTACCAAGTTTATGAAGAACTTCCTTGAAGATGGATGAACTGGGCTTGAAATTTGGCTGCTTTGAGGCCCAGTAAAACAGGTGAATCACGGCGGAGGAGTCTTCTTCGCGGCGAAGGGAGTGGAGGAGTTGGGTTGGAGTGAAATTGGGAGATAGACGGGTTGCTGAGTTGGTGGTCGTGGTGAGCGGCTCATGGTTAGTGGTAGCAAAAGAAAGAGTGGAATTGGAGGTGGGTTTGTGAGAGGCGAGGTGGTGGTGGAACGGAAACCAAGTGTGGTACTTGAGAGTGGAAGTGAAAGCCATGGTGGGTTCAGTTCTTCGGCTGAGTTGGAATTTTTAAGACACATCCAATGAGATAGATAGAGATGTTGGCTGGGTTTGGGGCTTTTCAGGCTAAGCAAGTAATTTTGTTTTTTAAGGCATCATTTTCAGGGTTATTATCTAGCCCTGAAAAAAAAATCATTTACATATAAGTAAAAAAATTCATTTTTTTAATCAAAATAAAATTGTCTTAAAATGTTTTATTTAAAAAAAAAATTAACTCATGTAAATGATTTGTATAAACCTAATCAGTTCTGATGTATGAAAAATAGTTCTGATATAAAAGATCCTTAAAGAAATAAATAAGAAGGAAAGGAAAGGCTTTGAGCAGCTCAAAATCATGGCAAAATGCTCTTGTAGTGGAATGGATTTGTTTATATTGCTTAAGAACTTGGATCGATCATCAGTCTTTATGCTTCAACATTTGCCAAAAAAAAATAATATCCAGGTTTTGTTCATTCAGGAGTGATATGTTAAAACTGTGTTTTGCTCTAATCATAGTTTAAACATATTTAATTAATCAATAAACACCACAATTAGTTTTGTATAATCTTAAATCTACTGAAAAAATTGCAATTTTAACTTCTTTTTTAAATCTATTTTTTCAACTACAACCGCAAATATTATCAAAGCGACAAACACACACTACACTTACTAGAGGGAGCATGGCTAAAACTATCAATGCTTTAAAGACCATGTTATTAAATCTTGGAGGTCCAAAAATATTGGAGGAGGGGTGAAAGGGATACACATCTCATGCACTAATTGTTTAAAGAAACCGTGTGAATGCAGAGTCTATTTAGGCTTCCAATGGTTACAACTTACACCTTGAAACCCCAATTTTGGGGGAGTGAAAAGAATTATGAAAGAGAATTGAAAATGGAGGAGAGATCATGCCAAAGAGAACGTTTCCAGGACACCCCAGGGATCTCTTCTCCAACTCTAGATTTATCTGAATCATGCATATGTACAGTAACAAAAGCTGAATCATAATCTCTCTGTTTCAGGTTGGATGACCATCTAAACAGCTGAATCTGTTGCATAGCAGCCAAGAACACGAAGAAAGCTAGCAAATTCCTGGATGAAGATAAACAAGATTCAAAACAAATTCAGTTTCAGTTTGCAAGTTCTGGCATATGGTTTTTAGGATATGCGAAACACCAAAATAGGCAGCACATCAGAGAGTAGATTCAAAAAGCAGAATAATATGAAGTAGAAGCCAGGAGAAGAAACATATAATCAGGGTTTCGCTTCTTCAATAAGGATGAGTTTTCTCGGATGTGTCAGGAAATTTTAGACTCACTGACCTGCAAATGTGCCATAGCGTGCTGAGCCCGAGGTTCTGCCATGGAAGCTTCAAAGTCAATGTAGAAAAGGTAATCAAAGTACCTGTTGCCAGAAATACATCATTACTGTTACACATCCTCCAAAAATCAAGAAATGATATCTTCATCTGAAACTACAGAGGGTAGCATGGACCATTTAGTAGCAGAGAAGTTGAGGAACAAATGAGACTCCACTCGTCAAGAAGTAGGTTCAGTTAAGTGTAAGTCTTTCGCATGCAAAACTTTGGATGCAAAGGTAAATGGAGACGAACAGTGTCTTTTAAGCACCAATTTGAGCAAGGGAATGTCTCAAGTCTCAATGATAAAAAGATTTTTTTAAAAAAAAGGGTTTACACTTACCTGGCACTTCCCTTGTTAGAATCATCAACAACCCTTAATGGACGCTTTCTTTGTGGGCGACTCTCTATCTGGAAGGTGGTCAAAGAGAGAGAGAACAATTGGTTTTTGGATACAACTAAAAAAAATGATCTCAACTAAAAAAATTACCTTTGTCAAGTTAATGTCCCTCGAAGCAAACACCGCTAGTGCTTTGAACAGCATGCCAGGACCTTCTTCGAGAGTGAAAACAATGCTTGTCTAAGATGGGGAAACGTCATGACTCGGTAACAAATGTTTATAGCAAAATTTCTGTTGATATGTCAACGGAAAGTACACAGCACTGGGAGACAGATAGTAGTACCTTATGGGGCCTGTCAGTTCCAGGAATTATAGGTTCTCTTGCAAGTATCAAAAAGCGGGTAATATTATCATCATCATCCTGACATGTGTAAGTGAAGAAAATTAGACTACATTTCGATTTAGCAAAACTGAAAATCAAAACAACAAAAGTATGGGCATTCAAGACAATCTTGTACATGCTAACATATTTATAGGCACAATCAATCGGAACTCCTCTGAGACTAGATCCCAAACACATCAGTCATATTTGCACAGCATATTTGGTGGCTTTAGAAGCATAAACCAGAGTGCATGTATTGAATCTCAAAGCATGTTTTCCAACATTGTAAAATTAATCATTAGGATTTTCTGAGAATGTCAATGAGTGAGCATCTTTAGTGGTTGTGGCTTAACAAACATGTTGACTAGCACATATTTCCAATTGGCATTCTCCACAAGAGAGATCTTTTCAGCTAATTCCACATCCAGCAGCAACCCCATTAACATGTACAAGAGCACATAAGTGACAAGATTAGAATCTAATCAGATGTTGCCTCAGATAGCTTGAACATGTAGGTCCTAGCAAATTTAGCATGATACCAAGCAACCTGGGATAGAATCCCACACTCATACTAGGGAGGGGGGGCTAGCCAAAATGCCAATGGACCAACTGGTACAAAAGAGCAACAATAACATCTTTTACTTTGCTTTGCAGATTATCTCATCTGTGGAGACAAGATTACATATGTTTGGCTGTTATTGTCAATAAATGACCAAGCAGGTCAGGTTAATAAATCAGCACTCAGTAGATGCATGTGATAACAATTTAAGTTTTCAGTACGAGGAATGTATTTAATTTGAAAATTCATGTGATAAACAGTCATGGGAAACTTAAAGGAGAAGTCTTGCCTGGATTTTTTCCAATAGAATGTTAAGGCCATAGATGTCTGCTGCACGATCACTAGCGATCACACCAGAATCTCTTTCACCACTTGCCGCAACCATCTGTCCCCGAACATTTTTACATTTAGTACATAGACAGTCTATAGCATGATTCAAGCTTGGTCAAAACAAGATTGAAAAGATCTGAAAATTACCAGAGCAGCACCTGCAGTATCATCAGTACTAACTCTGACAACACCTAATTTGGTCAATATCATGTCACATTGTTCAAGTGCCTACAAGTTAGAATATTTTTTAATAGAGCATCATATAACTCATATGAAGTTTAGAGATAACATGCTTGAAATGTCGGAAGCAAAAGTTTAGAAAGTAATTAGATCACGCTGTCAGGACCCTTCTTTGGCTGGATTAGCACTAGTTAATAGGTGTTGTACAAGTTTAGATACAATCACCTTAATGGAATCAGTTTCAAAGTTTTCACTAATAAATGAAATTTCACAAGCACTTTGACCACATATTGATGGATCTCATGGAGTACATCAGTAAATGTTTTCTAAAACAAACCAAAGTTACCAAAAAACACTCATTGGAGGGCATCTCCCAATCTAAATCAAACTACCAATAAATTCCAGCATACAAATTTTGGCTTTTGAAATCATTTAGTATCACTTAGTTTATCAATAAAAGAAAAACAGTGATCCCAACAATTATTAGTTAAACTAGTAAAGGGAAAAAAATGGTAATGACATAAAATTTGCAGAAAAATCAAAATTTTATTTGTAATCTGATGCACTCCTCAAGGCAAATCATGTTATTGCATTCCATAGAGCAAACATTCTGAAGAAGATTACCACGACTTACTGCTCATACAAGCAGCACACACCATTTTCAGAAAATTAATCAGGAAACTGGGTGTTTAGCTCCCTCATCTAACTTTCATATGGGATCTATTAGTAAAAACAATATGCTGACCCCATTAAAATGTAAGAGAGGGAAGTAGTATTCAGAGTTCGCACGGTCTTGTGTTAGATAATTTTTTCCATTCCAGTATTCATTCCATACCACAATCTTCAGTGTTTTGTGACTTTGAAACAACAACAAAAAAAAATTATAACAGATTAAAATGCAAGAAATAAAACAACTAACCTGGGGGTGGCTCAAAACACGTTTCAATTCCTCCTTCTGTACACCAGGCAATCCCAAAAGGCAATGGTTAACTATCATCTGCACCTCCCCTACTATATGCAGCCTATGGCGAAGGAGTAAATCATAATTGCGGTGGATGCTGCCACCCACTGAACTCTCAATGGGGAGGACTGCTTTATCCACTAGCCAGAGTTCAACTGCCTGTTCAATTGAGTAGAGAAGAATATCGGTGACAAGCTGACAATCATTTGTAGATTAGTTCAGCAAGAAAAGCGATACATAGGAATTATTTGAACCTTGAAAGCAGCTTCAAACTCTTCACATGGGACAGTTTCACACTTTGGATATGCTTTGAGCGCAGCAGCCTCACCGTAGGCACCTGGCATCCCCTAAAATGGGCACCAAGGCCAGCTTAAGAATAGCATAAAAGACATGGATATTTGAGTGAAGAATATTTAAGTTCTTACCTGATATGCAACCCGTACTTTTGCACCATTTCGAGGAGAAGGAAAAAGATCTGTAGCAGATAACGGTTCTGCAACACATAGTAAAAATGCAAAACAGATCAATCAACAATTGTTATAGTTCAGGAAATCACCACCAGCTTAATAAATTTTCTTTGTCATTATTGTACTGGCACAGTAGATTATTATTGCTTGGTTGACCTTAATAGGGAACATGGTAATTATCCGCCATGTGGTTGAAGCTTACAAATCAGAACAAGATCTATCACAAACCTCCGAAAGATCTAACATACCCAGAGTACTGGACAAACTGATACAAATATGGATTTCACATTAATGATCGATAAAAAATAATATTAGGCTACTATAAAGATAGATCATCAGACCAATTATGCATGCAGAACATGACAATTAACCCAAGAAATGCTCAAATGCATGCACTTGACGAGCATCCCTAACACGGTTAGCACCTTCTATAGAAGTTAAAAATTCTCAGTAAAAACTTCTTCCAATATAAACCTAGAAATGCCTGAATGCATGTACACTACAAGCATCCAACTTTATCGCATCTTATATGGCATTTCAAAATTCTGAATAGCTTCATATATGGCATTTCAAAATTCTCAACAAAATCTTCTTCTAATATAAGCCTAGAAATGCCTGAATGCCTGCACTCTACGCGCAGCGAACACCATCAGCATCTTATATAGCATTTCAAGATTCTAAATAAATCTTCTTACCATAAATTGGTCAAACACACAAAATCATCGTAATAGCTTCAAATCATTAGCTATCCTCCAAATATATTTAGAAACACACCATTGATTCCATCAGCTAAAAAAGATAAATTCATCTATAATCTCATCTATAGCCACAATAGCATTTGCTAAAAACTACAGAACAAAACAGAAAATCAATCTGCGTTGCCAGCCAATTGATTATGTTTTGGTTTTCAGGTTCAAACCAAATTGATTGTTAACACATATTAATTAGTAATCCACCAGGGAAGCAGGGTCTTAGTTTATACTAAAGCAGGCCGTTTTGCAATCCAAGTGCACAAAAAGCTAACAAACATAAAACATAAAACATCAGTTCACTATATAACAATCCAACAGGAATAAAAACGGCTTAACTATAAAGAAAAATAGTGATTGAACATGCAATAACTCACTAGGAAGAAGGTTCAAATCCTTGTGAAACCCCCTGGACTGAGTGTTCTGAACCTGATCAATTGCCTCAGAAGTCTCCACCCGAGGAATTAGAGGCTTCTCATCTTCGACAGGAGTGATAGCTCTTTGAGCCAAAACACTCAAACAACAACATTCCCATCTAGGTAGCCTCTCAAGATCCCAATTGCACCTCAAATCCACACATCTCCTTAACCCCAAATCTGACACACCTACATTAGAATGAGGCCTCAAAGGGCTAACCCATATGTGAGAAGCAGCCATTAAAAAGTGAAAAGGACTGCAAATTTCACAATGCAAATGCAAACCAAAAAAAACCAAACAAAACAAAACACCCCCTCCAACAAGGTTATTAAGAGAACATAAGAGAAGGGTTGTTGGTGATGGGGTTGTTGGAGGTGTGTTTTGGTGGAAATCTATCTCCTACAACATTGTCAATGAAACTCAACTCTATGGACCCCACTAACCCAAGAAACAATACAAGCAAAACCTATAATTCAATGGTCTTTAAAACCAAAAAAGACGTAATCTTTTTCACTTGTTTTTGTCTTATAAATATATTATGACACAGAATTGGTCTCTTTAAGGGATAGTTAGTGAGGTAGGTGAGCCAGAAAGCTGGCTACACGGTTTCTCAGATTCTATAGAGACAAACAAATAATAAAAAAAAGGCACTAAACGAGACAGCTTTGAATGAGAAATTTTGAGTTGAATGTGTTTACCTGGCTCTCTCTACCTTCAGTTATATTTGTGTACTGTGATGTGCATTTACAAAGACTTAACCTTCTACAGGTATTAACAAGGAAGATGAAGAGAGAGAGGTCGTTTTATCTTGTGGGGTAGGCCTTTTTTTGTCCCTATAGATTCATCAATGTTTCACTTTTCTCCTTATATTTTAAATATTACCTTTGTAGTTTTCAAGAGATCAATATTACCCCTAATCATTAAATAGCTTTTTTATTGAATTTGGTTTTTGAGTTTTCTTAATATTTTTTTGTTTTTGAAATATCGGATTTGAGAGGAAAGAATGAGAGAAAACAAGATAAACTAATAGAATAACATGAAGAAACGTGAGTAGTTGATAATTTGTTTAAGGGTTTTAAGTAAAACTTTCGAGATTATAGGGTTGAAATTGGAAAAAATAAAACTATTATTGTAGAAGTGGAATATTGATAAGAGTATATATATATAAAAAAAAACATAGATTACCTTCTTTTCCTTCAGTATTTACAATCATTTCAAGTATTGTAGATATTTAAGCCGTAATAATTTATTTTTTTTATAATTATAAGTCAAAGTTATTAAATACAGTCAAACTCATCTCATGACCGCTTCAAAATAAAAATGATTTGCGAGGTGTAGTCCTAATTAGCCCTCTAGCAGATAGGTAAAGCTAGACTTGTGAGGTGCCGTAGCTTGTATTTGCTAAGGTTTGGAAATGCGGTTAAACCCGTATTTTTAAAAGATTTGAATTTTTTTTAAAAAATTTAATATAATTTATATGTTTTGAATCGTTTTGATGTGCTGATATCAAAAATAATTTTTAAAAAATAAAAAAACATCATTAATATGTATTTTAATACGAAAAATTATTTGAAAAGCATTCATAACCATACTGTAAAATATAAATTTCTTTGAAAAGTGATTTTCTAAGAATATTCAGTACATTTAACTTTACTTAAAAACATATCTTATTGATTGATTCATCCATATCACTGTGGAAATGGGACAAATTGTTTTCTTTTTCTTAAAAAAAATAATTTATTTTCATCATAGAGACTTCGTATAATAAAATTATCATGATTCTGTCAGATGGGATATCATGTTATTATTGACAGTTAAAATAGGAGATTACATCTCAAGTTAATTTTATATATATAATAAAGTTACCAACCACAGACATTTTGTCAAAGTTCAAAAGTTTTTCTTTTCTTTTTGTCAATCTGATGTTAAACTCTTGACCCGAGGAAAATCCACTCAATTTGGCAAAAGTAAAAAAAAAAAAAATTTAAAAAGAGTGAATATGCAAAATATATATATGATTGATGAGTTTTCTCCTTCTAGATGGCATATATGGTGAAGCTTCAACACATGAAGATTATGGGATTGTTGTCACTGTTAATCCTCACTTGGCGGCAGGGCTACAAAGCCTGCAATAATCAGACATTTCTGCAAACCTAAATGGCGAGGTTTGACTTCATGGAGAACAATCTCCTAAGTATGATGGGAAGGCAAGACGACAAATGGATGACAGGGTAAACAAGGACGTTACTCATCTTCTTTACTCTCCACTGAGTTGGCTTCTTCTCCATTGAAACCCTACTGCACTCACTGGATTGGTGGAATGTTTGGAAAGTTGGTGAAAGATGGCCAGTTGACAATAGCCAGTCAGCTACCTATAACAGAGTCGATAAAATAAATAAATAAATAAATTATAACTATAATAGAGTGTTGGGAATGCGATTTCAAAAAATAATATGTGCTGTCTTAAGTAAAATAAATAAATCTTAGTAATTGGTATTCGATTATTCAAGAATTTATAGTATTTTAATCATCATGATTCTATCTGTAATCTAATACTAACATACAAATATGTAATATCATGTAAAAATCCTCCTCCAACACCCACAAGTCAATGCTGATTATAATGTTTTTTTTTTCCTTTTTTTATATAATTAATGGGTTTTCTTGGAAAGATTTTAACGCATCTTTATCTTTCTATTTAAATGGGAATTAATTATGAGGGGGGCATAAAGTCAGCAGAAGGGGCATATGAAGTGATCACGACCCACATGTGATGATGAGATTTTTTTTTTTTAAGTTTAATGTGGGTGTCTGGACCAGTTTGTGCGTACCGCGACTAATTCTACAGGCCCTAAAGTTAACAACTATATAAGCCTTCAGTGATCATTATATGAGCAACCATATGGCTCGAACCTGAGACTACAGAGAGAGCAAACCTTGTAGTTTCAAGTTTGTATTATTGGACCACCACCTAGATGATATGATAGTGGTAATGGGATTCTTTGATTTCATTGATGGAGGAATCCTCTCTCTTATTCAATGGTACCAAATGGTTCACATGTGAATAAAAATCAATTCTATCCCAAGTGTCCAATCGAAAGCAACTAAAACCAGTTTTGACATGATCATCAATAAGGGATCGGAGAGCCGCTTCGAAGTTGTAGAATGCTACATTTGCAACTACTCTTATTAAAGTTTACATAACAAGCTGATCAACTGACGTCTTTTTCTTTTTTAGGATTTATCCTAATTTAGGGTTTAAATTAAATATAATAAAAGTTTATTTAAATAGTTTTGATGCACGTCCATTAAAGTCCAATTTGATTTTAATTTTTGTTTTAATCTGATGTTGTTTTTAATGACAAAACTTAGCTTTGCTTGTAATATAATCTATGGTGGTGACAAAATTATAGTAAGTCAATTAGATTACTTTAATTATATCGAACCCTATAGCATTTTTAAATCATTGGATCATTTACTGGTTTACAGGAAAAGGCTAAAACTAATCTTGGTAGCAACAATTAGGTTTGAATGAGGAAGAAAATCTCATCCTGATTTTTCAGATCACATATTCGAGTCTTATTATTTATTTTAAAAAATATTTATTCATGAAAATATTGTAAACTTGATCTAAATATCTATACGGTGATGATTTTTTCAAATACGAGTGAGAGGTAGATATAAAATGAAGATAAAAGAGGTTTTAGAAGAGTTTAAATTTGCCCTTCCTTTATTTCTAGACATGTGCCTTTATATTTTTTTGAAACTTGTCCATCAATCTATAATATTTACTATTTTATGATTGTTTTGATTTAATTTTTAATACAATAATTTCCTTTACACGCACTACAATAATATTTTTCAAGCTTAATGACTTTCATATTTGTCTCCTTTATCTATAAATTCTAAATTTGCTATCTTTTATGAGTATTAAATTAAGATGTAATACTTTTTAACATTTACAATATATGTATAATATATGTGTATTCATACTATTTTTTTATTATTATTATTAACTTGTATGCACCTCAACTATTTTATTTTTAATGCTAGAACTCGTATGCATGTAATTTCATGTACATGTAATATAGCTAATTAAAACGCAAATCTTGATCTACAATATATGAGATATTCTATGACTGGGAAAATTATAGTCAGTCATCTAGATAATTCCTTTGATTGTTGTACCAAATACTGCATCATTTTTTACCCTATCTGCCAATCATCCCACAACATGATTCGTCTACTGGTCTATCCACAGGAGAACCTGTGGGAGGATATATATATATATACACACACGAAGTGTGACAGAATTTTCTATAAAAATAATGAATGGCCTCTTGTCACAGCTTTTCTTACCAACCCAGATGTTAATCGTAGTTGAATATCGATCCCCAAGCTAATTTTATAATCTAGGATGTTGCAGCAAGTGCTACGCCTAATTACCAAATCTTACTTTCTTGAGGAGGTAGGTGTTGAAAAGCTTATGGTAAAAAGAAAAAAAGAAGTTGAAAACAATCTCTCCAGGGAAAGTGATAGGAGGACTTCTTGCTAAGACGAAGAACGTAGAGAATGATGATATATTTATTACAAGCTAGCTTGTCAACGTAGATTTCCGAGGATGAAATTAATGACGCCCTTTAATTACCAGTTACATTCATTGCATTTGTGGAGAGGAGAATTTAGAGTATCATTTTCCTCTTCTCACATTGTGGGCTTCATCAAGGGATGTTTTGCACCTAAATCTCTCTTCAGCTTAGGTAATTAATTGTCTCTTATTACTTAATCGTGACTTCTCTTGTTCTGTGCATGGCCGTGTGTGATTGTGGAGGCCGAAAGTACTCTCGTATTGGTTAAGTAATGTGCATGTTGTTTATAAAAATTTGCATGTGTTGATAACATCATCAATTCATCATGGTTTTGTTGAGTTTGTTCTCCTGGGTAATTTTTTTTTTAAAAAAAGTTTATAGCATTGTTATTAAACTCACACTCGTCATGGTAATCTACTAACCTAATCTTGGATTTTAACTAGGTTTTAAATTAAATTATACGGTGGTTGATGACTTATTTAATAAGATAAACCTAATTAATTTGGTTAAAATTCAATCAAAACATAATTTAATTTTAAAAAATAATTCAAAAAAATATTGTTTTAATTTTTTAATTATAAAAAAATCTTAAAAAACAACTATTTTGAGTTAACTCGAGTTGACAACATGTGTTAACTCTTAAATCGAGTCATGAGCTAAGTTGGATTTAATAACATTAGTTTGTTGACAACGTTGATCAACCATATATTTAATATGTGTTAATTTGGTGTTGTGATAGTTTTTAAAATTATAATTTAAAAATATGTCTTAAAAGGCTATAAATTATAGTTTTTTCTTAACTGATATTTTAAAAAAGAGTTTTCAACGAGATCATGCAAAAATATAATATATATTAATTAATTAAATATTTTTAAAACTATAATTATGAAATGCATAGTTTCAACCATATAATTATGATAGTACATAGTTTCAACCACATCGCAATATGCTCTGAACCGACCCTTAATAGCACGAGACAGTGAAGGCCAAAAGTCCCACGCAACTACAGAAACTGTGTTGTTCACAAGAGTTATCATGTTTTGGCAAAATTTTACACTTTTTCTTCGAGAAGTGTATTTTCTTTAGTTTGACTTTATGAATACAAGAGTGGTAATAATATATCTTAACATCTCTCTAATAAAAGACTAAAGAGAGAATTGTGAAGATTTAAAGAAGGAAAAAAAAATTCACCAATAAAATTGAATTGTATAAAATTAACTTGAATGTATAAACTATAAGTATCTCATTGATCTACACGGTTTGTTGCGTTTCAAGTTAAAAAATATTGTTTTTTATATTTTTTTTATTTGAAATATAGTTTTGCTTGCGTAAACAAACGGATTCTAAGTCAATTGCTATGCGGCAAGAAATTTTAGTCTTACCCTGAAATTACAAATAAGAAACATAAAATTTCCTACTAAAAACATTACCCAACAGCTTAAATTCTACAGATAATTACATGCTAAATGAGTATTGGTTTTATGTGCCCTAGCTAGAATGCACCTGATCATAAGTGAGGAAAATCTGCTTAGATAAGGGAATTGGAGGACCCTATTTAGTCTTGCTCTTCTCCATGGACTTGTACTCTTTGTTCGATCTGCTTTCTGCACTTCCTTCTCCTTCAAATGCAATCCTGCTAGAAGCCGAGAAGCAACTAAAGAAACCAGATAACAAAGCCATTGATAAGCTGCTAGATATCAAGCTCTCAAACTTTGTATAGATTGAACTCTTTATTGTGGGTGATATATATAGCAATTCTTCATTTATATACATGCTAGAATTCTTGGCATGTGAGTGTCCCAATTTATGGGGCAGTTGCTAGATATTTTTCGAGTAGAAGGGATTAGGCAAAATTATTATTAAATTTGATCTAATTATACAGTTAGATTTTAGATTTGGCTTGGCTTGTGTTAAAAAACTATGTAAAAATTAACTCAGTTAAACCTAATCAAAACCTGGTTTTACTTTTTAAAAGTTAAAAAAAACTCTTAAAACAACATTGTCTTGGATCGATCCGAGTTAATTAGCCCAATTCGTGACCCCGCTCTTAAATCAAGCCTAGTTTTATCATTGACTATTTCCTTGAATCCCATGCGTTAAATTACATGTTGGGTTAAGAGGAGACAAGGAAAGAAGCATTTCATATTTAGCGGTGTATAGCTATGGTCCATTCGAGTGTGGTCGAAATTTCATTTTCACATAATTTCCATGAGGATCAACATACTCTGCATGAAAAATTGACAATATTAACTCATTGTGTCAATAATTTCGTTTCCATGGTTCTGGATTGATCTCTACAAGGGCCAGAAATACTTGTTGTCTTTGTGCTCATAACAAGGCCCATTTCTTATGTTGAATGTTAGGACTCCAAATATATTTTTGGACCTAAAAAAAGGCCCGTAGGCTCTAAAACATAATTAAAGGGCCTAATCTGAGGCCTTGAGAAAACATATAAAATTTTCTCAACATATAAAATTTCTTTATATAAAAAATATGTAAAAATCCAACCAAATTGAACCTCAAAGATTATAAATTTGTGAGTTTTATTTTTTTTTTCAATAAATATTTCTTGAGGATTTTGGTTTCATTTAGTTTTTTTTTTTCATTAAACTGTCCCTCCCTCCAATCAAGTTTTGAATTCTCAAATCACCAAAACGTTTGTTCAAGGATATGACTTGATTCTTACTTCTACGAATTTTCATACTGAAATTATCAAATACAAATTATAGATAATCATCTTTTTCTGGACAAGTAAGCACTAAAGTTTGTATAATTCTTGTTATTTTAAAGAAAAAATATCTTGTCTTTTATTTTAATATTTTGTGAAAGAAAAACTTTTATTCTAACGAACGACCTGGATTTTCAAGCCTTGTAAATTAAGAATAAAATAAAATATACCTTCTAATTATTTTTTGTAAATTAAATGCTAGCTAAATCCTTACATATCTTGTAGGATTTTCTAACACTATGTGATCTATAAAAGGGCAAGTGGTCTTATCATTCTAGCTTTTAGAATACTCTAGCTCATTTAGATAGTATTTTTTTTTTTTGTGAAATTGTATTTTTTTTAAAAAAAATATTTTAAATTAATTATTTTTGTGTTTTTAAGTATTTTAATGTGTTAGTGTCAAAAATAAATTTTAAAAAATTAAAAATTATTTTAATACATTTCTAAATAAAAAATATTTTTAAAAAACACTTGCATAGTATGATAATCATAATGTTATCATGTCCACACAATAGTATTTCATTGCTATGAAAGACACTTGTCCCTAATCAATTTCTAAAGCAATTGGAGGTAATATTTTTTTTTATATATAATTAATATGAGTATTCGGGTCAGTTTGTACATATCTTGATTAATTTTACGGGTTTTGAATTAGAGGTAACATTTGATCTTCAATCCTCTTGTACATATTCTCTCTTAATTACTAACTTAATTATAGGAAGTTCACTACCTAACTTGAAAAAAAATGTTTTGCAAGTATATTTGTCACCTCTTATTAAACTATACAAAGGGTCTAAAGCTATCCAATTTCATTATTCTTTTATTCTCGTAAATACAAGAAAATAAATAAATCCAAATATCAGATGAAGAATATATTGTGAATGAAAACCTTTTATTTACTCTTACAAACTCTTTTTGACAAATATTTTGGAAAGGATAGATTTATAATATCTCATGGACATATGTATCCAAGTGGACTTTGTGGGCGGCGCCTAGGCCCCTTCCTGTCCTGAGACAGCTCCACCTGTAGAAACCTGGTCGAAGCTAGGTACCCCGTCAGCTATCTTGTAATTGTGGCTTTCAGGGACATTGAGGCTCTTCAAATTACTAATTCTTTTTATTATTAACTGGGTAAGGTTTCTGTGCTAACTTGTATATATTTTAACTAATTTTTATGAGTTTTGAAATTAATAACTATATCTATTTTTAGTAACTATTAATATTAGTAATCATATGGTTTGAATACGAGAGAAAGCAAACCCTGTAATTTTGTATCATATAAGTGTTGGTTCGAATGCCTGAAGGGAATGGCAAATCTCCGAGATGCAACATTGACGTTGGTTGCTGGGAATACACAGCGTTAATCGACTCAAATCTCATCATCATTGCAGGCCATATCACCTAGAAACTCAGAGATCCGTCATGATTTGGTTTAGGTTGATTCAGACATGTTTCACTCTTGTTGATTGCTTATTGTCAGCACAAAGGAAATGCTTAGAGACTGCTCTTTTTTCACTTAACCCCATCAGTCATTATAGAATTACGTAATCCAGATTTGATTAAGATCTTCTTAACATTCCACTGTTTTAAGCTTTAGTTTAATAAGAAATTTGTGCACTCACTGTCCTAATCTGAAGATTAGTCAACTTGATTAGTACCAAGGCCACCATCCACAGAATGACACCTCAGCGTCCATTCTCTTTTTGCTGCCATTGTCTACAGAATTCAACCACATTGCCTTGGTAACATGTTCTTGCTCAATAAAGATCGGACAAGGTAGAGACAACATCAACATAATTTTCAAATCCTGCTCCAGTCTCTTTTTCCCTTCATTATAATCTCAGTTACTTGTGAGCAAAAGCTTAAGCAAAATCATTATGTTCTATACTGATTAAAGCAATAAGCTTGCTTTCTTCGAATCAAAACAAATTAATGTTGCATTCATACTGCATTATTATCATATACATAAACAGTTTTATAAGACAAGATTCGAAGGTTAATCTAGCTCAAGACTTGAGTTAGATTAACCTTCGAATCTTGTCTTATAAAACAAATTAATGTTGCATTCATACTGCATTATTATCATAAACATAAACAGTTTTATAAGACAAGATTCAAAGGTTAATCTAGCTCAAGACTTGAGTTGTAGATGTACTAGTTAACTTAGATTAATATATTTTTTTTCTTTAAAAAAACCATTAATCGGACCGACCAGAACCCTAAATCTCGATAAATCCATCCTTCCAGGGCCCTCTTATAACTGTGCTTATAAACATGGCATTGTCTTTGCATTTGTACCACATTAATTTACTAGAAAATCAATGAAGAGTTTTTTGTTTCTGATCTCTAATAATTAATGGCCAGCTCCTGTCATTTATGAACAAGCTCAACATGCCCCATTATTTTTCTTGAGAAGAAAGGATTAAGGAGCAATTGCTTTCACATTTACTGCTATCAATGATTGTGATGATTACTAATAATGGAAGAATGTCTATTCCTCTCATTTCCAGTCTTCATCAAGGAATTTCCAGCTCCCAAGTGGATGTCAAGGATCTGGCTTCCCAATGAGCAAAACCAGAAGCAATAAAAAAATTTCAAAGCCAACCAGAGTCTTCTCCACCTTAGCTCAAGAACATAAAAGAACGAGAAAGCAGTTGAGGAAATTGATGGTGAAACCAGCATGATCTAATTCACTAAATGAAGCAATGAAATAAAAAAAAAAAATCTAGGGATTAGTTTACCTTCTAATCACTGTGTTGTCAGACCTATCATCGACCACACACATCAAGGGCTCAATATGATTCCATTTATATTTGCAAGCTCAAATTACATGAATGCAGTTAATTAATCATCACCAACCATCTCCTTTCTTCTCTTTGCCCTAAATGAATTTCCTCATTGTGTCTTTTGCTCACTCATTACTTGGATTTCCTGACAGATTTGGATTTCTTCATTTTGCTAGACTTGTCATCAACACTTGTCCATGTATATCCACTTGGTATAGCAAAAGGGTCAGCTTGCTGCTGCTGCCGCCCTACTGAAGAACTATGTCGGTGGTGCTGCTTGCTTGCAGACTGGCTGCTGTTTCGCCGCAACCATGAGGTCGAAGTTGACGACGAAGATGGTGGTAATGATGAATAATGTGAATCTGATTTTTTATCATCATCTGATATTCCTGCTCTACTTCCTACAAGACCACCGAAATGTCTTGGACTTGAAAGTGGAGTGTAGAATTGTTCAGTTGGTGGTAACTCGACAAATTTAGTGAATGTTATCACCACCCTCACTGTCGGGACCACCGGGATCGCCACCTGCATCCACCAAAACACACCACCACCACCGCTACCGTTAACAAATTTATTTACCAGATCAAATCAATAAAAACAAACTCATTGATTGCACCCCATCATGCATGTGAAAAGTGAAATCACTCAGCCCTTCCCTCAAGCACAAGATCCTGCCACTTTAGCATCTGATCAATCCCACATGACATGGCAGAATCGGGGCGATACTATTGTTCTCTAGTCAAGAAAAGAAATAGACAAACATGGGACCCATAGGGCTTAAGCTCCATTCCCTGCTTACAAGAAAAGGAAAACCTCGGATCTTTAGGGTCCCACCCACCATCACCGTCGATCAAATAAAAAAACCAATCACAACATCCCACGTCACATCACCGACCGCTAAAAAGCCCCCACCCCACCACACATTCCTCACAAAAGTTCTCTCCTCTGCTACTAATCACAGACAAGAGAGACTCCTTTTTTTTCCTTAGCTTACGCCAAGAGCACAATGGGCCCCGCAGAATTCCTAAACCCCGGGGTCTCACATTTCCCCATACTTACAGATTAAACGACAACTAAGTCATATCCAAAACAATCAAAACGACAACAGCACCAAAATATATTTATTAGAGACACTTAATTACCAAAGTAATCCTTTTCCAAGTTCATTAAAGGTCAAAAGCAAAAATCAAAAAGGCCCCACAAAACCACTTGAAACGACAGAATTCAATAGTCAAACAAAACTCAAAACGACACCCAAAACAATAATCCCAAAATCTGCAATTGACTAATTAATGTAATTAATTTACCTTAACCGGAAAAGTTCCCGCCGGGAATTTAGTGGTGAGCAATTCACGCATTCTCCTCACAGCTTTGACTTTATTCGCTAAAATATCAAGTAACGGCAATAGCTCCTCTATCTTTAGCGGAAATTGTTCCGTTAACCAAACTGACGGCTTCAAACTCCTCACATACTCTTTCTCCTTCACTTTTTCGGGCACCGCCACCACCCTCCTCCTCTCCGCCACCGTAGACGACGGATAAATATCCACACTTTTCCTCCCTACACTCACAAACTCCCTCTCCTCCCTCACAAAACTGCTATGCCTCCTTTTACTCTCATTTCCGTTATTAAATTCAAAATTAAGGAAGCTAGGATTTTCAGCCACTAAAAAGCCGTCACCATCTTCGTCAAGCTCTAACGGCAAAACTTGCTCGCTTCCTGCGACGTCGTTTTCGCTTACTTTACGAGATCGAAAGCTGAAAACGACGTTGTTTAATTCGTAGACTTTAGCTTTCCATTCGCCAACAGATTCTGTTTTCTCTTGTCGTCGCCAATTCGTTCGGCTTATTAATTCGGCTTTAGTGACATCCATCCCGGGACGGTATACGCTCGTTTGGGAGCAGAATCCGGCGATATCAGACTCGCTCATCGGAGATCCCGCGGATTCGAATGCATCAAAGATTTTACGTTCATCGTGGTTGAGAACTAAGAGAGAACCAGGAGGAATGGAGTGAGTTTGTTCACCGTCGCCGAGGAAGAGGAAGCTTTGATCGGCGCGCTGAATTTTCAAGCCGTCGAAGCCGGCTAAGGTAGTATCGGCTCGGAGATTAGCGTCACGTTTCCAGATCTTGTACGTGTCCGATGGAGCGAGTTTGTTTACAAAAGGAATGACTGAGCTTTCAAAGTGGAAGGAAATTTCCATGTAGAAGTCGCGCATGCGGCGAAGGACGGCAGTGAGACGAGGCAAGCGGCGTCGCCACTTGGACCAGGCGGAGCGGTGGTGGAGACGGAGAAGAATGAGAGCGATTTCCGAGTACCGGCGACATAATGCCTCCTGGAGGGGGTTCCAGCCAGCGGAGTTCTGTAACGACACGTCAGCTCCAGCAGCTGCAAGGGCTTTGGCGGCGAAGAGATCGTTTAAGCGGACAGCAAGGTGGAGAGGCGTTTCACGGTAAGGGACATCACGGCGGTCGACGAGAGAGGATATTTTGTCGACAAGTTGTTCTTGACTCAGCGAGTCAGACTCCGTGTGGATTTTGGTGGGATCGGTGAGTCTGGGGAGAGTGGAGAGGAGGCGTGTGAGGGTTGTGTGGTCCCCCAGCACGACGGCGTAGTGGACTGGACTGTGAGCGTAGGATTCTGGTTTTATTGAAGGAGACGGTGTCGTTGATGCTGAAGACGACGACGTTGAGGTGGATTTGGACATTGCTTAGCTTAGTTTAGTTTTGGTCTTGTCCGAGAGAGAGAAAAATGAAGAGAGTAGGAGAGGGGACAGGAAATGATTTTGAAGAGGGATGGAAGGAGACAGTTATGCTTGTTTTGTGTCTTATTTCTTACTGTTGAAAGAATGTTACGGGCTTAAGGGGCAGAGAAAAGGAAAGGGTATAATTGTCTTTAAAAAATAAAAAAATATTTATCACAAATAATCAATTTTATGACTATAAATTTAGGTATATTAAGATATTATTCTAAATCATAGTCACGAGAAATTCGATACATTTTAAATATTATTTATAATTATTAAATATTTAAAAGATATTAACATTAAGATTATAAATATTAAATCTAAGTTTGTTTTAGTGATTAATATGATAAATTATTGATTTAAAATTTATTACAGGTCAAGTTGGAATCTGACATGGTAAACTATGTTGACTTGACATGTTAATTTTAATCCTGATCAAAATTTAATTTGATTTTTAAAAAATATATATATAATAAAATGATATTATTTTAGTTTATAAAAATCAAAATGATTTTGGTTTAATAATTTGGGTGAAATTATGATATTCACAAAATATACATCAAGATTGTATGATATAAATAGATATTTATTTGGATATTTAATATGAATGATTTAATTTTTTAATGGAATTTTTTGATAATAAGAAGAAAAAAAATTGTATAATGGAGATTAAATTTTATTTTTGATGGATCTCAAAAGGGTTTAAAAGAGCTTGTAATTTTTTTTTCTAATTCAATATTCTTGAAATTCCATTTTTCAACTTCAAATTGTAAGGTTTAAGCATGTATTGTATAGGTGCATGGCTGCTTTGGTCATCCAATATATATGATTTAATGTTTTTTTTTTTTTTTTCCTTCCCGATGATCTTATATAACAAATATATGTGATCTGATGATGGCTTGGGATTGGATAGAATTGTCTTTTAGAATGTTTATATATATATATATATATATATATATATATATATATATATATATATATATATATATATGTTTTATGGGAGACTGTGTAAAAGAGAAGAGGGGAGATAGAGAGATACACGCAATCTTGTCTTGGCTCGACTTTTCTTGATTCTCTCTTGCTTGGCAGGAGACAGAGAGAGCAGCAGCAGGAACCCGTGGATGTTTTCTTTACTTGTCAGTGATCCTATCGACTCTCTTTTGCCTTTGGTTTTTCATGTCTTTTTCTTCTTTCTTTTTTCTTTTTTCAAGTGTGGGGTGATGATTTTTGACCCAATGATTGAGCATGGTTGTCAGGATTTGTTGAGGAAAAAAAATTAAGAATATAGATTATTGGATTAATTTATTAAAGAATTCTTTTTTATTTTTAGATTTTGTTTTGGTGTTGTTGCAACTGGTTTGGATGAGTTAATTAAAAACTTAACCTACATAATTTATGATTTAATGGTAAAAAGATGTTTTGATTATTTAACAGCACATGAAATTGTTTTTATGGAAAAATGGAAGTTGTCTGGTTAAAATAAAAAAAACCTTTATGTTGCCGAGTTTTGAGTACTGAGAAATTGTTTGGGAACGCGGTGCAAACCATGTTCCCAAAAAATTCAATTTTTTTTTGTTAAAATGTAATATGGTTTGTATGTTTTGATGTACTGATATCAAAAACAATTTTTAAAGAATAAAAAAAATTATTTGTATGTATTTCAGTACGAAAAGTTATTTAAAAAGCAATCGTTACCACACTACCAAACATACTATAAATCATGTATTGAGACAACGTGATATAATTCACTAACACAAAATTATTGCAGCATGGTATAAAGCATCTAGACATTTAAAATTGCGAAAATTCCAATCCATAATTTTTACGTATTAATAGATTCTATTAACACATGTAGATTAAGAACAATGTAAGTGATGGTACATATCTAACTCTTTATATTTCATAATAATAATAAAAAAGATGAGTTGAGCTGCATTAATCTGTAATCTAATTAATTCAATTTAAAAAAGAGAATAATGAGATCGGTAGCCTGGTATGTGAATGATGGGCAAGACAACAGTAAGAGGACAATTAAGGGCAGCATAAAGAGAAGGGATGAGGAGGTGTCACTTTGTAAGTGGGCATCTCGTACTTAATCAAATTGACTAATCTTGATTTAATGACTGTAACTGTACAAATCTGTGTGTTAAACTAAAGCCAAAACTAGTGCTGGTCTTGGATTATGCTGGTCTGAAATGATTAGTAGGGTTAAGTGAAAAAAGAACAGTCTCAAAGCATTCCTTTGTCGTGACCATAAGCAACAAACGACAGTGAAACCTGTCTGCATTAACCTAGACCAAATCCTAACGTATTTCACTCCCTTTCATGCCATACAATATGCAAAGGAAACCAGAGCCAGCTACAGGCCATTTTCGGCTCAAGTTTCTTATTTCTTCTTGGGCCCTTCATGTTCCTTTCTTCGTACAATACGGTTGATTAATTTGGGATTCCATTTTGCCGTCATATCTTCATGGCTTGCAATTTGCTTTGACCTAATTCTCCTAATAATGCCACCCCATTCCTCTTATAGTTTTGGCAGAATGGCCCACGATATCACATAGCTGGCAAATAATGTTGGACTAATTACCAGACCTCCCTTTATTACCATGGCGGCTAGGATTTGAGCGTGGATTTCCAGAATAACCTGTGTTGGGGTGGCGGTGAGGATATGATTTGGAGGGAACATTGCGGGGCGCAGAATTGAACTGGAAGCCTCAATGCGTTTCAAGTAGCTGTCATGGCCAACCAGCATGTCATGTAGTTCTTCAAACGTAGGATTGTGGGCATCGCTGATGACGGACAAACAGTGGTGCTGTCAAGGACATCAATTGAGCACGACGCGAAGGAAAGTTGGAGGGTGTCAGCACTTCCAGGGGAACCTGAGAACCGGCAAGGTGAGTGTCGATGCTGCCTATGAGTTCAAAATTGTTGACAACTACAGACTCAGGTGTTGTAGCCATGAGAATAAAAAAGAAAAAGACTTCGTTGGAGGATTTTAATTTCTCTGATACCACACAGAAGATTTCTCCGGGATGTTTTTTTTTATAAGTAGATGTTCTATTTATAAGGACTGGACAAGATGTTGTTGATACAAATTCAAATACAAGAGAACTATATACTCTGATAACTTAACAAGAAGATCCTAGCATAGGAAATTTACAGGATCGATATATAAGATAAATCTAATGGTTACAACCTTTTGATTTCCTTCATATATCATACCCAAATTGACTATTGTCCATATAAAGATTTAGGTCATGGTGTTATCGAGTCAAACGTTTGAATTACAAGATCATCAAGTGTAAATTATTTTTATTGAAATAATAATGTTTTTTTTTTTTTTTGTGTTGGATTACTGTATTTCAATCAGGTTTGACTAAATTAATGGAGCCATTACAAACCCCAACAAATTAAAAGGGTTTGACTTGGTTAATATTTTATCTAATTTAATTTAAAACTCGATAAAAATTATAAATCTTTGAATTATAAATTTTCTAAATCAATTTACTAGACAATCAAATTTCATATCTATGATTTTGTTCACGAAAAAGTTCGTTGTTCCTAGCATATATTTTCCTCATCTAGTAATTTTCATCTCATGAAAAAGTTCTGAATCACTTTACTCGTTGGATTCATTAGCATCGATACATTCTTTAGTTTTGAGAGAGTTTATATTTATTTATATGCAATAACGGTGTCACTGTTTAAATTGCTTTAATATTTTTTTTTAGTTTAACGTGAGTATCCGGGCCAGCTTGCGCGTACCTCGACTAATCTCACAGGCCCTGAAGTTAACGACCATGTAAGTCTCCAGTGGTCATCATATGAGCAACCACAAGGCTCGAACCTGAGACCACAGAAGAAGCAAACTTCTTTGTCCCAAACTCTTAGCACTGGATATTAATCTTTTTACTTACAATGATAAATCATGATATTACATTTTATTATATATAGTACCCAAATTAATTACATAAATCATAAACTTTTAGCATATCTGATCTATTCAATTTTAAAAATATTTCACATAACATAACCTCGTTGCACAACCAAATTATAGAAACCCAGATCACTTGTAAATTGGATTTTATAAATTGTTCAATTCAAATATGATTTTCACACTAGTTAGTTGTCTTTATCATCTAAAATTTAAGGTAGAAAATGATAATGCCAAGCAACATTAATAATCAAGGTCAACCAGATTAAGGGTATGTTTGTTTTTACATTTAAAAAATATTTTTGAAAAAAATTATTTTTTTTTCTTTGCTTTAAATTAATATGTTTTTGGTGTTTTTAGATTATTTGATGTGCTATTATCAAAAATAATTTTTTTAAAATAAAAAATTATTATTTTAATACATTCCCGAGTGAAAAGATTTTAAAAAGTAATCAGTACCATACTCTCAAATACCCTTTAAATAATATCTAATATAAAATATTACCATAATAATCTAATTAATATTATATGTCTTAAATATATTGTTTTAAATTATGGGTTATCATAAATTTTCAATTCAATATATAGTTATGTAAAATTATTCACAATAGACTTAAAAAAAGTTTAATTTATCTCGAAGAGATAAAACAATTTTTAAGAGTGAAGAAATGCACCATCAATCATAGCCTAAATAGAATATATATATATATATATATATATATTCTCCAACTTAATTTTAAAATTCAGGACACAAAAAAGAAAAAAAAAAATAGGACAGTACCATAGCTAATTAGTCGAGCCATTATCACAAACCTAAACAATACAAACTGACCATATTATTAATATTATTATTGATAGTTTCAATATGAAAGAGTTATTTAAAGCTTCAACCAGGAGGAAATTCAAAGCATTTAACCTATTTACAAGAGAAATAAAAGGATTGTTCATATGTAGAGTATGTGAAGAAGAGCTCCATTATTGTTCGTCGTGAATTTGTTCATATATAAAATCTTATATATAAAAATATTTTAATTTTATTGTTTTAAACTACGGTTTATCCTAATCTTTCAATTAAAATGTTAAATAACTTTATTTAGTTTGCAATTGGCTACAAAAACAATAATAACTTTTTCTTGTTCAAAAAGATAATGAAGGGATTTAGGGGCAAATAAATATACTGCTAATCACAGCCCAAATACAAGGTGTTGCAAGTCATAAATATATTAAATATTCTATGATTTAATTTTCAAACTTAACACAGAAACAAAATGAAATCAAATATTCGAAATGAAGACAAACTTCGCACATATATCTAAAAGGCTAGCCAAAAGAAAAACTCAAAGCATCTTTACAATTTGCAATAAAAATAAAGGATCGCTCATTTGCGACCATGTGAAGAAGAATTCCATTAGCAATGTTCTTCATTTCTTCGTTGCACGAGCTCTTCGACAATTCCATCTACTGCTCACATTTTCTTTCAACTTATCTCTTATAGTATGGCATTTTATTTTCTAATAAATCAAGATTTTATCAATATATCTTCATATATTTTTACTTACAAATTCTAGATAAAAAAAAAACACACACGAGTATAATTTTCTTGAATTCTCAGGTGCGTTGAGCTAACATGCACTAGCACCAAACACATCCTAGTGAAGGCACACTAGTTCTGGTGCTAACCACACCTAGACCTAGGTGGGATTGGCATTGTGCCAAGCCCGGTTAACTGTGGGGTTGGCGGTGTGTTAAGCCCAGCCCTGGGTGGGCTTAAGTCTATCATGACCAGCCACTTCTCAATCTTTTAGCTGAATAAAATAAATAGAATATAGCTTACAATGTAACTCAAAATATCACAAAAATAAAGTTACACTCCAATCCATTTTCTCCACTAAAGGACTTAACTCATGAGCTATAAATACACCATGAGAACTTCAAAACAAAGGTTGACAATCTTCATTCTCTAGTGTATATATAATTTCAAAATATCTCTATCTATAATATTATTGTGCTATCCCTCTCTAAAAAGAATATTTATTTAAGTATCAGAGAGTCTTAACCTCTATCAAAAGAGATTTTTTACATGTACTAGCCACAAGCTATCTTAGCCAACCATTCACCAAATACAAGTTATCAACCACCTTGGCAAAGGAGAATGGATGAGCTCGATTGCCATGACCAATTGATTAACAGACTATTCAACATGGTGGCCCTTTTCCAAGGCTACTTGGATTTTTGGTACTCCGTGAGAAACTGATAAAAAAAACCATCGGTTTCTTCCAAAAACTTGCTTTTAGCATTTTTAGGGCATTTCATGGCACATAACCAATGTCTGCCTAGGCTATGATGCGAAACAAATCAACTTGTTGTCGTGGACACTTCTACTAAGCAAAAGCTTTGACAACTCACTAGTCAAGTGCAACTCCTCACCTAGATCGTGTTAGCAACTTAAAGGCAAAATCAGACTTTTCCACCTTAATAAGCCTTAACACCTTCAACAACACACAATGTCTTAGCACCACGACCTCCAGTTGCACAATGAGCTCGTAAGCAATTACATTACCTAGAGGAAACTAATAAAGCAAGATTTTATCAATATATCTTTATATATCTTAACCAATAAATTTTAGATTAAGAAAAACATATAAGTATAATTTCCTGAATTCTCGGGTGTGTGGGCTGGCACGTGTCAGCACCAAACATGCTCCAGTAAAGGTGTGTTGGGTCTAGTGCAAACCAAACCCAGCCTTGGGTGGGATTGACAATGTGTTAAGCCTAGTTATGATTAGGCTTGACAGTGTGTTAAGCTTAGCCCCGAATGGGCTTAAGTCTATCATGACCCGTCCCATCTCAATCTTTTAGCTGAATAAAATAAGTTAAATATAGCTCACAATATAACTAAAAAATCACAAAGATGAAGTTACATTCCAGCCCTTTTTCTCTACAAAATGACTCAACTCATGGGCTATAAGTACATAATGAGACATTCAGAACAAAGGTTAGCAATCTTCATTCTCTAACGTATATATATTTTTAAAGCGTCTATCTCTAGAATATTATTGTATTTTTCCTTTCTAAAAAGTATACTTATTTAAGTATAAGAAAGTCCTCTTCTCTACCAAAAGTGATATTTTGCAGGTACTAGCCATAAACTACCTTGGCCTACCAAGCACCAAATACAAGCTATCAACCACCTTAGATATGAAGAATGAATGAAATTGCTAAGACCAATTGATTAACTGACTATCCTACTCGGGAGCCCTATTTCTAGGTTACTTGGACATTTAAAACTTTATCAGTGGTTTCTTATGTGGGAAACTAATTAAAAAGCCATTGATTTCTTTATAAAGCCTACTTTTATCATTTTCAAGGCATTTCATGGCATACAACCAATGCCTATCTAGGCTAGGAGGCGGAATAAATCAACTCGTTACCTCGAATACCCCTACCCAGTAAGAGCTTCAACAACTCATTAGTCAGGTGCAACCCCTCGCTTAGGCTGTGTTGGTAACTTGAGGGAAAAATCAAATTGTGTCACCTTAACAAGTCTTAACTCCTTCAACAACACACAATGCTTTAGCTCCACGACCTCCGACTGCAGAAGGAATCCGTAGACGATTACACTATCTAGAGGAAACTAATAAGAATGATATTCATGAAAGTCTCTCAATGAATCATATCCACACCCATGCATGAAGAAAATACTCTGAATATACTACCCCTAGTTACTATAAAACGAACATCGATCACTGTAATTGTTGTTCTACGCTAAGCTCTCTAGGCTCCCAAGAACCCAACAGACAAAGAACTAAGAGATAGTTTGTGTATAAGCATACCGAGAGGAGTGTCTATAAGCCTTATCAATGGAGAGTTTCTCCCCTTTTCAAATGCATGTTGAGCACTCGACTCCCTAAAGACTACATTTTCATGAAAACAAGTTTGAATAATTATGATGGTTTGGCCAACCCAAGGGAGCATGTACAAAATATGCATAATAATTTGAAGTTGATCATCCAAGACTGTGACTTAATGTGCAAGATATTTCATACAACCTTTAGACATATAAAAACTTGAATGAAGCAATACTTAATGACTTGGAGCTTAAACTTTTAAATCATCAATTTATGTTTTAACAATAATTGCTTGGGGTATTTCAATTATTTGGCTTATGAATTATGGTTATAAAACATAGATATATAAATTAAATCAATAGTAACCATCACTTTGAATAAATCTCACTAAGATTAAGTTACATAAATCGTCGGGTTCAACACTTTCAAGAAACACGTGTCAACTCCTTACCTGTTGGCCTAACAGCGCACTAAGCCAAGCTACTGGGAATAGCAGCACCTGCCAGACCTTAAAGCTACGTTTGACGTCATCTGCCAAACCCAAACAACAATTGGGTATGGCCAACACCAGACTCAACAATATATAGGTCTAGTATAGCCTTTGGATCTAGCAATGACCATACCTAATGTGCCTAGGCTTGACATATTTCCAAGCCTAATTATGATTGAGTCTAGCTAGCGTCAAATCTAATTGTGTCTGAATTTGGCTTTTGCCAGACCTAGCGCACCTCCACTAAGGCATGTTTATGCTGACACGTGCCAATATATATTTTTCTTGATTAGATATTTTTTGGTAAAAATATATAAAGATATACTGATAAAATATTTATTTATCAATTTGATTTGATTTTATAGTTGAATTTTTTTTGTTCGGGGATGAAATTATAAAATTTTATTTGGGGATATCATAATAAAAATTATAAGATTGAAGGGTAAATATATTATTTTTGGAGAAGCTAAATGCAGAATCATTATGAAAACTTTAATAACTAAAATTAAGATATTTTAAAACTTTTGCGTTACCAAGCTCTCTCCAAAACATAACGTAGGTCTGCCTTTGCTTATGTATGATATAGATTTTAAATTATAAAATTTATTTGACCTAGTAGTTATTTTTTGAGCTCATTTCAAAAAAAATGTGTGGATGTAGGAATGTGTGTATAATTGTTTGGAAGTACCTCCCCCAGGTAGAACCCAATGTCCAGCCAGGACATATAATACATGATGAACACAACTACGTCAGATTAAAATTTTCTAAGGGAACATGACCAGAAAGAGTTGAGGTTAGTTGGATGCCAAATTTAGTTTTCTTCGTAACAAGGAAAGAAGAAACAAGTGAGTTGGAAAGTCTTTTTTAAGCATAGAATGGAGCTAAAGACAGCCTATCAACAAGTGGCTTCTTTTCCTTTTCATTAGTTCAAAGGTGCTTGAGCCCTTGATCATTTCCCATCAAGTCTCCCTTCAAGTTTCTCAATCTAAGCCAAGGCTGATCACCACAGCTCCACAAGGTAAATCTTGTCTCTTTCCCTTTCACCCACCAAAATAAATATGATATCTTGATCTTCTCTTTGATTGTGTTCTTGTCAATGTTTAATATGTTTATGGTTTGGATCTGTTTCTATTTTGACATGCAAAACTCTTGTAAAATAACAAAAATCTCAGGTCTCTTCATGCATTTGAATATGATCTCTAGTTGTTAATAAAGAATGGCTTGTCTTCTGTATGATTTTCTTGAAATGCTTGCAAACGTGATCACAAAATGTAAATCTCTTGATGCTTGCTTCTCATAGGTATGTGGGTTAAATTGGATCTGTACTTTTCTTGTGAGGTATGCAATATAGGTTATTAAACTTTCGCTTTGTTGTTAGATTCTTGGCTTTATTGAAGGAAAACAAGAAACAATGGCAAGTGAGGCTCCCAGCTGGGCAGATCAATGGGGTGCAGGAGGCATTGGTTCCATGGAAGAAGACAATTACACGACCAAGCAAGATACCAGCAACGAGAAGAAGTCAGATGGCAAGGGGGGATTAAACAAAGCCAAAGCAGCTGCTATGTCTGGGGCTCAAAAGCTCAAGAGTGGAGCATCCAGTAGCTTCAAATGGGTCAAAAGTAAATGCCAGAAAAAATAACCTCCAAAATGATTTATATGTAAACAAACTGGCCTCGAGTTATTATCGCAACAACAGATGATTTCTGGCAGATTATGTTATGGGCTGCTATTAATGCTCCCTTTGCCTTCCCTCTTTTTTGTTGCATGTTTATTTGTCTAGGAATTTGTTTGAATGCTAGTTGGCTCACAAAATAAACAGATCTTCACCCAAAGAAAACACAGTTTCCACCATTGCAGCATCCAATTGCATGGTTGTAGGTTTTGCAGTTTAACTTTTTCTTCACCAAGGTTTCAAAGAAATTTTTGGTATAATCCATACAAAATTGTGATGTATATTGATCAACCAAAACACTTTCAAATATATGATTAGGATAAAACGCAACCCCACCACACTGCACCAAAAAACAAATTGAACACACTATTATTTTTGGAAAGTTAGCGGTAACAGCTAGGAAATGCAGGCTGCGAGATGCCCTTCACTACAGAAGGCCAATTGAACAACTCATTCTGGTTGAGATGAGCATGCAACTTCTGAACATTCCAGCATTAAAGGGTAGAGACCGGCTTAATAACAAAACTAAGAAAGAAACAAGTCAAAAGAAACCTTCCAAGAATTTCTTTTCATTGCTTTTGGTCATTTATGATTTGTTCACACTTGTTATTGCTTCAAGGAGAATCAAGAGAACAGGTTTCACTTTGAATCTTTGCACCCCAAACAAAGACTTAACAATCTCGAACAAAGATATATGCAATGATGCCATGTTATCCATTCAATTCCATGCATAAATAACTTCCATCATCCACTCAATGGTATAATCAAAACTAAAGGGAATAGATAAAAAAAGCCAGAGCTTATGCTGAATGCTAAGAATATACTTCTTCCAGGATTCATTTATACAGATTGATGACATAATCTAGTGCAATCCAAAGGTATTCTCCCCACTGTATGTCATGTAAAGAAAACCATCTTCATCCTTGTTTTCCTCATAGATTGCAGACATCAATGAAGCTGGAAAAAAAAGACGAAGAAAATCACCAACATAACTCATAGAACATTGACTTGCAACTCAAAAATTACAGAGCACTACTCACCGGTAGAAGGCAGAGTGTTTTTTACAAAGACAAATATAGCCTTCTCAGGACCAAGCTTGATCCTTTTCCGGACAACATAAACAAACTGACCCACAGTCAAATCAGCTGGCACGAGATATCTGAATTTACAACAACAGAATGACAATTAGAACAAATGGAGTATGGAATAAAAATTTGAAATCCCCTTTCTGGTGTACAGAATTTGAGTCAGCAGTGCGTGATAATGCTGCTAAATATTAGATTTGTTAACTGGATACGAGCATAGAAGTTTCAAAAAGTCATAATAGAAACAAAATGTTCTTGCTAAGAAAAAAAGAAATTAATCAGAGTTGTCTAAAAAGATTATAGTAATTAACTATTATCTAACTGGAGCTCCTTCAAATAAGATGAGCTCGTCCTGCAATTTAAAACAGGAGAGAATATGAAAAAAATGGAACTAACTTCTTCTTATCAATGTCAGGGATATCACTCCTTTCAGCCCTTTCCACAATCACCTGCACAGTGCACCACATGGCACATGCCGGTTAGAAGGAAATGTATTTTCAGAATGACTAGAATATATAGAATCTAAATTGCCAGCTGATGTTCTTACAGGTACTCTATCAGGATATTTCTCTCTAATGCGAGAAGCTTCTGCTTGCCTCCTCTCTGAAATAAGATCAAAATTTAGATAGAAGGTAGACAAATTTATATAAGATCAACACGCTGACTTCGTTTTCGAAGTAAATGATTAAGATGAAATAGCACACCATAACCAAATTAAAGAACTACAACATCAATAGAAACCATTTGAACCTCATATTTAATTTGGATTTACAAAAAAGAACTTTCTATAAAATGTTCGGGAATCAAAAAGGAAAAAAAAAAGTAATATTCATTTGTTTCCTAAAGAAATGCAGCAAATTAAGTCCAATCAAAGTCACCACATTCAAATCTGACCCTAAAGTTCATTCCTTTCATGTCATCAAAGAAAATAATAGATGAAACAATAGATGAAATTCATGGGAGGTCCCAAGCCTCAACTACACCAAACAATGAAATTTGCCAGATGGCCTGATCACGCTGGTCCATTGCAAACTCTTGAATCTCGTACCAAAAATAAAAACATCTAATCTCTGCATATCAAATTGTATTTAAGCCCAAGATTTCAAGAAATAATTATATTCTCCTTTACATATCAAACTAAAATCACACCAAGCCCAGAATATCATTCAAAAAGTAAACCTCTCTTATCTTCATATATCAAACTAAATAGCTAGCTAAGAAGAAAGTACAGTATGATCAAGCCCCCTCACAAAAAGAAAAAAAAATCATCAAAACAGTAAGTTCAAGCTTTTTTCTTTTCAAATGCAATAACTCAAATCAAAGGCTACATGATTTTCCACAACTCCTCGAATAATCCAATAAACACGAGATTGTGACTGGGAAAACAAAAGCATGGGTCTTAACAATTCAATCAAAGTAGAAACAAAACAAAACTAACCCAAAGTATGATCAAGCTTGAATGAACTTCTATCCATGGTGGTGGTATCAAGATTGGAACTTTTATAATCCACTGCAAATTTCAAACACCAAAACATCATTCAAACCTTCTCTTTCACTAAGACCCCACAAAAAAGGATTCAAACTTTTTATCAAACACATTAAACCAACTGCATAAAGTTTCAGTCTTTTTATCAAAAATAATGAACCCAGATAAAGTTTGAACTTTACAACATACCTAACAAGAAATAACAAAGATAAATTGAAGGTGACTTGGGTTTCAATTGATTGATCGATCGAAGTGAAGGTAAAGAAAAATGGGAAGGCGAGGTAAGGGAGAGGTAACTTGTCAGGGTTTTAATTTGATGCCAACAAGAAACCTATTGGTTTTGTACCAGGAGTGTCTTAGGTGATTGAATTGGATCACAAACAGTACTTAGGTTGCCTACTTGTCAAGAAAGAAATCTGGTTTGAGTCAGCAATTTTGATAGCGCATGCTGGCTGGGCTTGGGTTAGCAAACTAGGCATGCGTGATGCATTTAGGGTCCAAGAGAATTCTATTGATTAAGTTAACTAGGCTTCTCTCCATAATCAAAGTATATACCCTTTAATTTGATGATTATATTGAACTTAAATTTAATGAAAGCATGGGAAAGGGTAGTTTTCATGAATAAGTTGATGAGGGTATCAATGATATACATAAGTTCTAAGATTTAGGTTTAGAATCTATTTATTTTTTGGTTTTAAAAGTACTTTTTGAAAAAAATTAAATTTTTATTTTATTTTATTCTTTACTTCAAATTAATTTTTTGTGTTTTTAATCGTTTTAATGTGTTGATATTAAAAATAAATTAAAAATAATAATTTTTGATATATTTCTGAGCAAAAAATACTTTGAAATATAACAATTACTATACCAAATGATATTTTAATATAAAAAAATCCTAGCATGATGGTATTTTTAATACTCATTAATTCTTTTTTTTTAAGTGTTTAATGTTATAACTTCATCACGTGAATAGCAACGAAAAGAGAATTGTATATTACTATTTATCTTAGTAGAATTATAAATGCCCTGTTTATTTTATAGAAAGTTCTTTTTTAAAAATACTTTCTAAACTTTCTTGTTTTTATTTACCATTAAAAAAAATTGGTCAATGAAAAATACTTTCTAGTCAAAGAAAAATTTGGTTTAGTTTTCAGGAAAATGTTTTCCTTTTATTTTAGGAGGAAAACACTTTTTAGAAGTTGTAAAAAATTCAGAAATATCTTGTTATTTGTTGATTACATTAAGTTTGGTCCTTAATATTTTGATTTATATTTTTTTAATCTTTTTTTTTTATTTCATCCATTAGAATTTGATTTAATTTGATTTTTATAAAAACTTTGGTCCTCATTCTTTTTATTATTATTTACTTTTCTCTTATCATTTTCTTAATTGAAAATTTTAAGCTATTATATTTGGTCCATATTCTTTTTATTGCTTTTTATTTTTATTTGAAACAATTTATGAAATTGTAATTTTTTTTAATTTTATCATCTTTTAATTTTTTTATCTGTCAAATTTGGTCTTTATTATTTTAATTATTATTTATTTTATTTAAAATAATTTATAAAATTATATATTTTTTAATTTCATCCTACAACTTTTTTATATGTAAGATTTAGTCTTTATTATTTTAATAAACTTGAAAAGAAAACATTGATAAGTTATTTTTCAGCTCATTTTTTATGACTTAATCAAACACTAGAAAAGTTTTCTAAATTTTTTTTTATGACAGTACCAAACATTAAAAAATAATTTACTTTTCATGAAAAATCACTTTTCTGAATGAAACTACCTTCCAACAAAAAATGGGAGCCAAAACTTGTCTAGGTTTAAGGTCTAGGTTATAGTTTAAGCGGTTCAGTTCTAAATAGTGTTGTTTTGAAGTTTTTTTTAAATTAAAACGATGTTATTTAAAGATTTTTTTTAAATCAAACCAGGTATCATATAAGTTTTGATTGGATCAACACCCAACTTGCTTCAATATAAAATTTGACTTTGATTTGGATGAAGTTTTGAGTTGAGGTTGCCCGTCAAATAATAATACAAGTTTTGAGTATTGATCGAGTTAATTTTTTACTTTTAAAGCAAGAAGGATCATAGATTTCACATTCAAATCTTTTCCTTGGTAAAAGGTTAATTTGATTAAGTTTTGGAGCTAGTATATAAGAAAATTTATTAAAATTCTTTGAATGCATCAAATTAACATAGGATTGCTTCTTTAAAATTATCTAGAGACAGAACTTAGTATTGATTGATAAATAATCCGACCTTATGATACTCTTTATCGTTAAAAAAAAAAAGGTTTAACGTCTTGGTTTGTTGTGAAGTTGATTAGGCTAAAAAAACTAACATGATAACAAGTAAAATGGATTCCCAAAGAAATGCGTACAATATAAATTCTCTTAACTCTAAGCCAAGAAAATAATTGTGTTTGGTCACAAATTCATACTTCTATGGAATCCCACTCCTATTCAAGCACAGTTTTGGGTTAAGCAGCACAAATCTGGGCTGCTCAAGATGGTGTCGGTATGTACAACTGGGCAACAAAATGCATATCAAGCCCAATAAATCACATTAAATTTCACTGCTACAAAGAATTTGGAGTTTATAGGAATAGGAATAGGAATTTACATACATGATCTCAACTGTCCATTGCTATCCTTCTGACATTAAATGTTGAACAGTATACAAACAAAATCTTTGCCTAGCTTAGTCCACTTCAACCGCAAATATAGAGAAATGAAATGAAACCATCCAAAATTTCATCTCAGCATATAAAATTAGTGTTCTAACGTTCCAAGGCGTTGGCGCCCGTCTCCTACATCTGTTCTTCTCTCTGCATAAAGTCTGTTTAGGGGACACACCAGACACCAAGAAGAGCTGTGGATGTGGTCCATCGAGGTTACACCAATAAAGAGCATCTCCTAACCACTCGAACCCTGCACAAATCTCTCCCTCTCGCTCTCTCTCTTCTTTATTAGAGTTTCTCTATGTGGTTCCTTAATTGTGGTCACAATAAGTTGGAATATGGATCGGTGTTATTCTCCATCATCATCGTCATCAACACAAGGAGGGCACGGTAGTGTAGACCATGATCAGACTCCTAATTCAAGCTTGAGGAAAAGATGGCTGCTTAGGGCCAGAGAACAAAGGTGTAGGCTCTACATCATGAGAAGGTGCATCATTATGTTACTATGCTGGCAGAAATACGAGAAGTGTTAATACTAATAATAACACTCAGCTTAACCATCTAAGATGATGCTCAGTAATAAAAACTTGGAACTAAGAAATTTGTTTCCTTTATGGTTTCAGGTTCGAGCCCTGTGGTTGCTCATATGATGGCCACTGGAGGCTTACATAATCGTTAATTTCAGGGCCCGTAGGATTAGTCGAGGTGTGCTAAAGATACCCGGACATCCACATTAAACTAAAAAAAAAAATAACACTCAGCTTATCACATACCTGACATGCCAGTGGCCTTGTACTCCTTGTCTATTGATTGCATCAACTACTTTAGGGCTACAAAACCATATGAAGGTTGAAGAAACATCAAAGAAAATCTTCCAGGGAAATCAACCATTTCTAGAAATGAATTATGGGGTTAATTTGCCCATTATATTCTCTTCTGTATGCTAGATTAAGGCTCTTAATTATGAATATGATCGTGATTTTTGGGTGGAAATTAATGATCATGGTATGTGTGTACATGTACAGTAAGGTTTTGTGCACCAAGATGGAGACGGGATATGTTGCAGGGTTTTTTCACGTGAAAACATTGATTAAAGTGGGGCTTCGTTTATTTTCTATTTTATATTTTTTACGGTGAAGGAAAGCGGAAAAGACAGCCATTAATTCACTTGGAGAGAAGGACAGAAGATCTCTGGGGTATAGAGTATAGACACAGGCCGATTTTTGGTAGGGTTTGAAAGACAAGGGTTTGGTTTGGATTATTGGCTATGCACTTTCTACCTTTCCATGGAATCCCACCAAGTTAATTGAAACCCTATTTTTGCTTGGGTTTAACTGAATTTTATTGTTTCATATGCTCATATATTGGGAAATAAGGTGAGGTTTAGTAAAATAGAACAGGTCATGAACATATAATTTTTTCAAAACCATCATTGTTGTATTTTATTTTTTAAATCTTGGAATGATATTATATTGAATTGAAATAAAGTAACTTATCTAGCATGTTGTAATTCAAACCTGGAGATGAGCCATATGACAGATCAACTTTAATAACTTTGACTAGAGTAGCACGTAAATAGTTGGAATTTAGAAGTTAACAGGAGCTTCAAAAGAAAGAATTTGAACTCTTGAACTTTTTAGCAAATCCAAGAAGTTCACCATTAGTAAGCCAGAGGGTAGATTGGTTTTAAGCATCCAAAATTATTACTAGTTTAATAATCATAAAAAGCCATTGCTACTAGTAGATCCCAGAATATAATTATAGCTTAGCCAACACAACATGGTCGAGATTTTGTGCCTGGTGCATGAATGTATGCGTCCAAATTCGCATCGTGGAAATAAGACGATAGATTCTCACTTTCGTGCTTCTTCTTCTTCTCCATTTCATTAATTAATCAACACGAACTCCACCATAACAAAGTGGGACACATCAAGATTCAAAAGCAGCTTGTTGAGGCATGCCCATATCTTGTCATGAGAGCTAGCGCCCTTCTGTTTCAAATCTTCTTAGAAACATTGAAATCAAAATTATCTGTGTGGGGAGATCAAATACAGATGCTCTTTTCTTATTTCAAATATCACAGCTAACTATGGTGTCTTGCCTCAGTACTGTTAATTTGTTTCATACTGGCACTGTCCCTCTAGGGACTGCCTTAAATGTTAGGGGAACATGCTCCAAACATTCAAATCCTTGTAGAACATGGGTTCTGACAGTAGCAAGATGTGAATTTAATGCATATCTAACGTTATGGGGATGCTGACTGGCGAGGTCTTCTCTAGGCGACCCCATGCTGGAAAGATTTTCAGGTTCATATGATTCCATTTTGTTTGGTCCATGCCCACTAGCTTGTAATTCCTCTTTATTTTATATCCAATCCAACAAATTATTCCACCATTACATGTTTGATTAATTGTATCTGTGCCCATGCTGTCATTAATTTGAGTCTTAATTTACGGAGAGATCATATATATATAAAAAAGTAAGTAATAATTCAAGATATATATATTGCTTGATATCATATCATAAAAAGAATTTGATCTTACCTTACCTAAAAATTATATATGTGCTGTCACTGACCAATATACATCAAGCTTTGGTGGGCCATCAATTTAGGGCCCATATTGTTCTTATACCTTAGTATTTAATTAGTGTTCAAGAAATGGAGCTCAAATCTAGGGGATGTGGAATATGGATCCAATTAATTAATATATGATTCCTTGTGTTAAAAAACTTAAACAATTAAATCCCTTGTCACTGTCAATATCGAACATTTGTCCCACTCGAAATAGTGGCTTCTCAGAGGAGACAATCTTTTATAATGTCACATCCTTCCCTTTCCTCGCCAACACCACCTTATTTAGGTTGTGTTTTGTTGGCGGTTGAATCTTTTTTTTTCCTTATGATTTTAATTTTTTAATTTTAATTTTTGAATTATTTTAATGTATTGGTATTAAAAATAATTTTTTAAAAATAAAAAATATATTATTTTAATATATTTCTAAATTAAAAAAAAAACTTAAAAAGACAACTATTATTGCATTTCCAAACATCCTGTTATTACCAAAGAACACTTATAAAAATACAAAAGACATATAATATTAATTTCCACGTAACCAACCAAACTCTTGCTAATAGTTTTAAGGAGCAATTAAGGAGATCTGTGTATATGAGTATTCCGATTTTTATATATCCTTACATCCTCATTCCTCATCATCAAACCAATATCTCATACATCAGATCAATCAAGTTCATCTTTACTCATCACAATCTACGAGGGTGCGTGGATCAATGGTTGAGAAATGACATCAGAACTTGTAAAATTATTGTTCAAACCTCACCTCTCGTCAAAACATACAAAAAGAAAAAAAAAATGATTATACACGTATTAGAGCTTTATTTAAACTCTTAGCCAGACTTTATATAAAGACAGTAGGAGGAGAGAAGACATGTTTTATTTATTTATTTATTTTTATTTTAAAAGGATAAAAATTCTTTATAAAATTATTCCAAAAACATATTTATTTTATATTTATACTATATATCTCAATCAAACTAAATTTATATTATATTTGTGTATTTTTTTTAATCTTAAACATTAACCAAACACAAATTTTAGGCGTGGGGTCTCAGTTGTGTAGTTGAATTTACTCCTCATAAATGCCCAAGGTTCTCCCCGGAGCATGACCTTAAAGTCTACTATAATTAAGGATGCTTGTGTGATGGCAGCAGCTGCACAGCCAGGGCTCACCTTTTTCCAATTAGCTAGCTAGCTGGCTAGCCCAAGTGCTTGAATTTGTAGCCTGTGAAAGGTTGTATTGTGCTCGTAGGCGGTCTTTAATGACCTGTGCAATAAAACAAAGACAGAATTTTGTTCCTCAGAAGGTCTAATTAAAATTGTACCTTGCTGGTACTTTCTAACCCCCTTTAATGTATGATCGTGTAATTACAAAAATTAATTGAAAATTTCACATAAACCCTTTATTATATCTTTTTTTTAATATGTTTTTTTTTATAAACAAAGATTTTTTATTTTTTTAATGGATTATTAACAATTTCAAAGTGTATCGTATAAATACTAGAATAATATTTTATTTTTTGATGTGGAATTTGAAACCTTTTAATATATATATACTTTATGTTCATAAGAAAAAATGTTATTTTTTTAACATAGGATCTGAAACCCTTATATATATATATATATATATATATATATATATATATATATATATATACAACAAAAAAAATATTATGTTTGTTATGTGGGATAAAAAAATCTTTTTTATTTAAATAATTCAACTTAAAAGGATAACATAGTATCTTTTCAATGTGAGATAAGAAACCTTTTGAAATAATATTTTAAACTTTATTATTTATAACACGTATAGCCTATAGTCATATGGATTGTTTGGTAATTTTTTTATATAAAATATTAAAACTTTAAAAAATTTTAAAATTTTTTTTGAGTTAATCCATGTAACATGAAACTTGGCTTTTTAGTCGGGTCTAAATCTAAAAAAAAAAATTCCTTGACTTATATCACGCAACAATATCAACCAAGTTATCAATTTTTTTTCATCCCATCATTTACTTAGGGGTGTTTAAGTGAATAATAAAAATTATTTTTTAAAGTATTTTTTATTCAAAAATATATCAGAATAATATTTTTTTTATTTTTAAAAAATTATTTTTAATATCAATACATTAAAATAATCTAAAAAAATTTAAAAAATATTAATTTAAAATAAAAAATTTTAATTTTTTTAAAATATTTTTAAAACACAAAAATAAACTTAAGCCATCATCAGAGATATATATATATACAGGGGACGGAATTAAGTCGTAACAGAGGATACGGTCTCCAAATAGTGGGCAAATGCAAAGACTTAGCTAGCTATTTGTGTTCGTGGTTCATGCTTCCTTCACATGCCTCCTGAGGGGACACAACTAATTCATCATATTCCTTACCTTTTCAATTTGGACAAAAAATCACTAGCATAAATGGAGATCCCCTTATGTTCCTGATCAAAACATGAAAAAAAAAAATCATATTTGTAAAATCTTATCTGTTGATTTCAAATCAATTGTTAGATTTTATTTCAAGTTTGAATAACCACTGTTTGTGTATGAAATTTGAATTCAAAAATGTGGATTTTACATATGATCCATCACCTTTTTTTTAAGAACATAAAAGGATTCAAATCCTAAAAAATGAGCTCAATGACTTACACTAAACAACTTTAAACCAAACACTTACATGGTGTTTTGCTTCCTGTATCAAATTATAAGATGGTGTTTGATTACTATTTTATAATAAAAAAAATTAGAAATAAAGGAGATGAAACAAAAAAAAAAACATAATTGTGTTTGATTATTATTTCTTGACTCGGATCTTACTCTTTTATAACAATTAATTTTATTCTTATATTAACTTAGGTAAATCCAGGTTAACCCTCTTGGATCATGACCCAAACATTACACTAGAGTTGTGTTTTAAAACTATGATAATAATTATTTTTATTTTTATTTGTCTTAGTTGAATAATTTTGAAATTGAGAATGTTTTACAATGATATTTTAGGAATAAAATATAAAAAATAATATCTCTAGAAACATGTTCTCTCTATACCTCATGTTTTGAAAATACAAATATTCATTCTAAAATTATTCAAGAGACAAATTTATTTTTATATCCATATCTCTTCAACCAAATACATTTATGTTTTACCGTAACTAAAAATTAAAAACAATATAAATAAGAATATATATCCATTTTTATCTCTCCAACAAATTCAGATGCGTTTATATCTTTTATTGTCAAAGGATACACACACACTAACTATAAGACATAGCTACTAATTATATATATATATTGGTAGTTCATGCTTCCCTCGTATGCCTTCTGGCCGGGGCCACAATTATAAATTCGTCTATGTTGTTTCAATAGAGACACAAACATGCAAGCCATATGAAGAAATCATCAAACTTCATTATTATTTTGCCCGCAGAATCCAGGCATTTATGCACCCGTTACTTTCCTTCAAAAACAAGTTTTCCCTGTTTTCAGTATTTTCAAACCACCTTGGCCACCTATTTGTCAAGTAAAACATCAACTAGCTAGACTACACATAAGTCATAACCTGGAAAATTCAACCAACCAATTAAGATTACCTTTGCTTTGCTTTGCCTTTTCAAATTCAAATAATGACTGGTGGCACCATACCAATGCCAACATGCCCTCTCCTCCAAGCTCTCTTTTTTAAGTCATAAATACAAATTGAAAGCTCAAGGGACCTCAGTGTGCCTTTTGCATTGTTTCTTTAAGCTTTAAATTTAATATACTCACCTTCCCTTTTGTTGTTGGGTTGGTAGGGAATTAATTGCTAGCTTGTTCTAGCCTATACATCCCTCCTTTCATCCCTTCCTCTCCTCTCCTCTCCTCACAGACACAGACATACACATTAAGTAATGGATTACAGTCTCACAGTCATAGCTAGAACATTGCTTCACCTTGCAGAAAACAAATCCCATTCGCTTTCTTTCCCTCCATCGATCCTTTGACTCTTCTATGTCTCTGTGCGGTAAGTTTATTTACTCGAAAGCTTCCTTAAAGCCCTTAATTCTGTTGACATTCACTCGAAACCATCTCTTTATTCCTTGATACTTGAATATCATGTTTCTTGGAGCTATTTAGGGTTTCATGCTGCATGTGCTTGTGTTTGTTACTTTATAAACTAAATTTCATTTATATGTACGTATACGTTGTTACTCGTATGTTTCTTCAGAGAAAACGGGATATTGGTACGGTTCAATCAGAAAGTAATGCTCCCAAGAGTATAGAGTACTATTGTTTGATTGAGCCGTGCCAATATCACGTACACTCATTTTCCTCTCGAGGAACGAGCTCTTCCAAATATCGAGCTAATACATATTTGGAAGGTATGATTCCTAATCCTGATCTCTTCTTCAAGTTATTTCCTTCTCGATCTCCAATACATTTCTTGTGCCAAAAACAGGTCTTGTGCGACTCAAGGCACAAATCAATATTTCTTTATGTATTAGTAATCAAGACATTTCCTTTATCATTTTATCTTAAGAATTGTTGTTTCTTTGTTTCTGTAACAAATTAAGAAGATATCGAACCTAGATCTCTTAAAGGAATGAGTTATAAGTTAATTATCATTACTGTTTTTTCTTAGATCTTACTAATTAATTATGCTATTGAACCATGTTTCCATGCAGAAATGAAACTAATCCAGCAACCCGTTATTGTAAACTTGATGGGATAAACACTGTACAAATTTCCTTACAAATCTTGTTGGATTTCTTTTTTCTCTTTGATTACCAATATACTTCTGTGGCTTTAAAGAAGTAATGATCATGGAACAACCAACTGATCTAACTAAAGTAACTTGCTTAGGTAGTGGCAAGAACTATTCATAGTTGTCTTGAAAAGTAATTCCACTTTTTTGACAAAGTGGGTATTAGTAGGTGACAAAGATTCAATCTCCTTAACTGTTCTCTTCTCATTATTTTAAAGCTCCAGGCATCACGACTTTCCAAATGTGTGAGACACTTTGGTGCCAGAAATTGAGGAATTATATTGTTTTTTTTTTTTATCTTTTCAATTGATCCCTTGTAAACCCATCTAGCTAAATCCTTTAAGTTTATTTTGTAAAAGTATTTTAATTGAAATTTTGCCTTGTAGAGTACACTTTTTGTGGCAAAGATTTCTACCTTCGAATTATATAAATGAAGCATCACTTGTAAACCATAAATTGCTTAGTGTATTTGGTCATCTACTTATCCAATTGAAATGTATATGTAACGTTTCCCCTTTTTGTTTTTTCAAAAAGGGAAAAAATGGATAAAATCTTTTAACATATGGAAGTTTGGATCAAGCACTATTCCTCCCAAAATATTTGTCCTCGGCGTGTTAGACTATTGACTTCTTAATGGTTTGCATTATATAGGGTTTTAGATATCCCACCTGACTTAAGGATTAACTCGAAAAAAGATTTGAGTTATTAGGTTATTGGATGAACTCGGGAGTTGCTATTTCAATTATTTTTATTAAAAATCATTTTTTTTTCAATTTTTTTTCTTTAATGTTGATTCAGTGATTCACATGTTGATCCAGTTGTTAGAATCAATTCTAAAACTTATTTGAAAAAAATCTAAATCATTAAATGATTGGGTTAGCCCATAAGTGATCAATTATTTTTATTAAAGTATTGTTTCATTCTTTATAAATAAAAATTTCTTGTTTTTAATCTCACCAAGTTAACTATATCACCAATATTTTATCTGATTTATCTAGAAATTTAATCCCGGCCATGTTTTAAGTCTCAAATTTCTTGGATGGGCAAGGTTTAACAACAACGGGTATAACGCATACCAATTGAGTGGACAACATGAACCCTTGAACGTTACTCGGAATAATTTCTTCTGAGACTTAGCATTATGGCTCACTCAATGCAGGTCTTATTTGATTTGACGCTTCTACTCCCTAGTTTCTCATTGTCGACAATGGGGTTAATGTCCTTGGAGTTTTACTTTCATTTTCCTGAGTCAATATGATCCATCAGATTTTTCATCACTTTATCTATCACTGTCTTCTTTAAATTTGAGGTCATTGACCCTTCATTGTCACGGACAACTGAGATTCTTAGCGTAGGTCAAAAGGGAGATGGAAATAATGCAAAGGGAAGACAATGGGGGCATCCATCTGTTATTCTAGGTCATTGTGGGGTAGCGATGGAATTTGCTTTCTCCATCCTGGTGTTGTTAGGTTATCCAACAGACAAGGGTTGCTGACTTGCTGCTGTAGATGCCTAATGGTTTCAAAGCTGGATCTCATCATTCCACCTGGAAGCTATCTTGTTGTCATTGCAAGAGGCCAGCTGCACTGTAAAGATATTATGATCTCTCTCAGATCCTTTATGTTCTACAGAATGGAGCTTAAGCATGAAATGAAAAGAAGCATTAAAAAGTGAAAAACCATTAGCAATCTGAAGGAAAAACTCAACAAGGATTTTTTACTCTGTTGTATATTGTATTGATCCATAAAGCACAAGCTGTCCATCATAAAGATTATTCTAACTTATTGTTTGCTATTAGCAGTCATGGCAGAGAACCAACTAAACAGTCCTCCAACCATTCAAAGAATGAAAGTTAGTTTGTTACAGCCTCTCCTTTTACTGTCTTACCACCATCTAGGGCTGGCCTCCTATGGACAAGGGCCCTTGAAGCAGCAACGATCTCTATTCTCCTTGACTGTAACTCTATAATTTCTATTAGTATATTACACGAAGCTCTACAACCTACTTCCCCAAGTTGCCCTTTCTGAGTTTGGAGGGATGGTATCTGATCTCTCAGAAGCTTGCATGCTCTAGAGAATTAACATCTTCACCACATGTCCTGTGAACTTCCACCATTCTCTCAACGGACCTGCAAATCCCGCTACATTTCCAATCAAATGAAGCAGCACAGACACTGCCAAGCTGAGCCTTCCACTCACAATCTGCTGTAACGAATCACATCATTATCGCTGTAAGAAGTATTTATATTTATGCTATATTCTCACTCTTTAAATTAATCAATATATGCAGTTCGGTAAAAGGATGAATGGAAACTTGTAATAATTCTGAATATGTCTGTTTATAATTACAAGAGCTTACAGATAGCAAGAAAAACCTTTAAAATTAACACTATAATAAGTTCAAAGAAGCAAATTGTCAATTTGGATCTGCCGAGTTTTACAGAATGAGCACCTGTCCTCAGAGGTAGGGAAATTTTACAGGTATTCAGGTGTTGCTTTCTTCTTTTCGCCTACCGACCAGAATAGATTTCCCATGTGAAAACTAAATGAATAGTATATAAACATGTACCGCTAGCAGTGTCAAATTTACCTGGTGGAGTACCACAACAGATTCTCTTATCGTCAACGTGCTCCACATCTAAACCGATAAACCAAGATCCCAGAGAAACATCTTCATTGACATATTTATGCAATATGTGCCTGAAGATAAAGATTAAAAGAAAATTGAAGTGCATATTTAGCAAAACAAGTTCACAATCTGTAATGCTTAGGAATCAAATACATGGAGCCAGAATTAGAACCCCCTTTTCCAGCTCATCCAATCATTACTCATAAGAGACTTTAAGTTTTTCTCTAAGCCAAATAACTTGTATGACTGGAGGGAGACTTACTGGTTTTCAGATATATAGGTAGCCAAATCCTTTGATATAGCATAAAGTTGTCCAGTAGCATGTCGGAAATACTTGTTTCCAGCTTCTCCGAATTTCCAATACTCTGGTTCGTAATATTTCACTCCCCTGTTTCATGGATATGTAAGAAACCATACCTTGCCAATGTTGAGCTAATTCAAACAGCTCAGACCATTAAGCATACCTTTTAGAAAGTACAGGACCAGATTTCATACAACCGACATAAACCCGACGTTTCTTTCGGTGTCCAGCTAAGATTGTGCCCAATGTTGCTATATTAATTTCACAGCAAATGAGCTCAATGAGATGGGAGAAACAAGATAAACATGTACTTGGAAAATTCACAGGCACTCATCTCTAAAAACGCATGTCATTTTCTCCAATTCTACATATTTGTGTGTGCCCGCAAGTGTGTGTGTGTGTGTGAGAGAGAGAGAGAGAGAGAAGGCATATTGCATACAAGATCTACAAATTAAACATGCAAGAAAGGATCAAAATTCTTTTTACCTAAATTCACATGAACATCATCGTCAACTTTGATATAAAAGTCCGCATCCCACAAAGCAACAGCGGTACTAAAGTAAGTCTTTGTCTTGGCTGATAGTTCCAGGTAGCCCTCAACATGTTCCTGTTTAGACATTATGAAAAATAAGAAGCATATACCTATTAGACATTTCATTAGACCCACTTTCAACCATCTGGATTGCAAAAGATGAATGTAACGGCTAAGTAATGAATAAAATCACCAGTCTCAAAAAATCTCCATGCACCATTTCCTCTGCTTCAATAGCTTTGTCAAGAATGCCACCAGCAGTTGAACTGTGGAAAATGCCATTTAATGAAAGACTCCACAACTATATAGTGTACCGACATCTAGCATGAACAGTGAACATAGCAATCAAGGAGGTATACAAGTCCATGTCCATCCTTTCTTCCTCGGTTTGGTACCACTTGTCCATCGTTTCTATCTCGGTTTATTTCACAGAGCACTTGATTCTATTCCTATCTACCACATGACATTGCGACTGTTTTATCTACAAGTTTTTCATATCTCTCTAGATTTCTTGCTTTTAAAATAAAGTCCTGCTTTCATTATTGCATCAGTTTTGAAATCTTTTCACAATGATATAATCAAATTTGTACAACCTTTCAGTGCTAGAGCCACAAATTTTACATACAGTCCAGTAGAAGAAAGATGGCAAGTGCTACACGTTTTAAGAAAATCAAGCACGCCGCAAACAACACTAGCTACAAGATAGGTATAAAATCTCACCTGTGACCTATAACAAAGCGTATGACTATACCCTTCTCCTTCTCCAATTTCTTTCTTGCCTCTCCTATTTAAGGATTCAAAACATGAACTCGTTAGTCATCTCTAACTGCAAACTGGCAACTGGAGTAGCATATAACTTTAAAAAGAACAAGTCAAAAACAAATTTGGTCCCGGCCAATTCACCTTGTGGCATCCAAGTTGTACGAACAGAATCCCTCCGTTTCCGACTGCTAAAAGCTGTATTGATTCCAATTACCATAAAGTATTTTCTTTTCAAGTTTCCTGATGCAATATCGCCTCTTAACAAAGATTGCTGCTCTGCCTTAGCAGCTGCTAGTTTCATCTCTATATTTGAAATTTTACTATCTAGGGCACTGCATTCAGAATAATACAGCAACAGGATTTGCATTTAGGTCAATGAAAGGGAAACACCATCGTATCTGTGAAACTCAACATAATGTACAGCAGAGCTTACCGGATATCATACTGAGTATTTGAAATTTGCCCTAGACTGTTAATGGATGTATGATTTTCAACCTTCTGATAGTGGCAAAAGATTGAAGCAAATACTATAACTAGAAAGTCAATTGCGATAGCATAATTGAAAAGCACAGCTGAAATCTGATCATATGAAAGCCAACAATGCAGAACAAATGACTTAAAGAAACAAGTACATTAAATTCTAACCTTTCCTTGACAAATATGACAATTGTATAAAAGAAAGTCCATAGACAGCGACACTAACATTCAGCAATAAATTCTCCCATCCGGTTTGCATTTATAAATCACAAGTTATATATATTTGAAGAAAACTGCTTTTAAGATACGATAATCCATAGCTAAATTAAACAATAAAAAATTCTTATTCCCATAAATTATCGATCAACCACTGAAATGTCATAACTGACGTGTCAGAGAATTTTTAGCATTGCAGTGAAGGGTGTTTTTCAATTGAAAATACATTAAAATAATGCTTGACCACCAACTAGCCATACTTCATTCTGAATTACCTCAATGCCACATAGCGCAACACAGCATTAAGCTTGTCCATATGTTTTTAAATAAAAGCCTGATATGCACTTACAAGCTTCTGATTACAATTCTCGGGTTCTAAATTTGTTCTTTCAGGCTCTGTCCAAATCCTGGTGCAAGATTTCTTGATTAATATTTATGACAAAGCATATCACCTTGACTTGTAAATTAAAGTAGCCCAAATCCATTGACAAAAAACAATGATAACTTCAAATGACTGCCAAAATTTATCAAACGAAGCTTGCTAGCAATTGGCACCAAAACTTGTGCAATATAGAATTATAAAAAAATGTGGCCCAAAACAGCATAGAATAACACTCTGCAATTTAATCCAGCCCTACAAGTTGTAGGCTGCAACATCAGACACAAGTTTAAGCGAAGGAAATAAAAAAGAAACGACAGCACACATTTACAGCTTCTGTTTCCAAGGTTAATATAGTGTCGGTGGAGACATATTTGCCAAAAGAAAACAAAAAATTCAAAAAAAAAAGATCAACATGGCAGTCATTTGATTCCACAATATCCAAAAATCAAGAACAGAAGAGTAAAGCACAACACAATTTTTTCCTAAAACATTCAAGTTCTTCTTGTCTTACGACATTTAGCTTCAAGAATCAATGGCAACACTTCAAATTAAAAGTCCAAGAAATCAGTCAAAGAGGCTTACTTCAACAGCACACACCAATCCAAATGACCCTTTTCAATATCTCTATCATAAATCACATATTTCTCAAAATTAATTGATACCCAGTAGAGTAAAAATGCATCCTACAATCAAAGCAACCTCCAAAGCCTACAACTTTGAAGAAAGCAATAGGAACGCATTAATCAAAACTTGCCTGTTAGTGAATAATATCCCAGCAGAGAAGCTGCCAAAACAAAGCAAAAGAGCCAGATTCCTTGACACCACTGCATTCCTTGAACCCATCTCTTCTCCTCCAACTCCTACTCTACCCTTCACTGACATTTTTGTTTTACTATTTAACCTACACTCAACAACAAAAAAACAAAAAGATTCAAACTTTATCAAAAGTATAATTCTAAAAACAATTTAGACACAACCCAGAATCTGTTTTGGTTTAAAAAAACAAATGAAAGTGGTGTTGTACATGTGTTTATGTTTATGCAATGACACAGTCTACACACTTCTCTTCCTCCACAGAAGGGAACAGTGACAGAGAGGGAGAGAGGTGCTCAGTGAAAAGCCCCGGTTACCAACTACCACTCTTATTAATATATATAGTCTCAAAAATTACTTAACCGTTCTCTGTACAGTATGTTTCTGTTTGTCACCATTAATGTACTTTTGATGTTATATGTTTCAAGACGACAATTAAAATGTTGTCTTTTACTTTTTGGAACAACAATATTAATGTTTCTAGTCTACACTAATAACAGTAACAGTTTCACTTTCATAGGATTAGTGCTTTCTTTCTTAATCAATTCATAGGGTTAGTGCTTAGAGCTTTGATGCTAGTTCTTGGTCTTGACAGTTTAAGGTTCATTTAAGCGAACCCAGATAGATTTGAAAGATATCAAATTGGAAAGGTAATTTTCACTTTATCTAAATCTGAGTATATAATTTTTTTTTCATTTAAGTATATTAATTTTAAAAAAAAAACTTTCAATTAAGCATTTGTGTACATCTTTTGTTAATCAATTACTAAATAAAAATTACAATACCGGTATACCAAATTTTAGTTTTTTTCAATCAAGTACATGGGGTTTAATTTTTTTTTTTGGTGCACTGATTTAGTACTTCTTAAAAAATCAACAATTTTTTTTTATTTTTCAATCACATAATATCTATAATAAATATTTTAATGGTTTATTTATAATTTATCTATTTATTTTAATTAATCTTTAAATAATTTCTAGGCTTGATGTAAGCTTGCTATTAACTTATTATTAGTTTTTTTAAAAGGATTTATTTTAATTTAAAACTTTTTCATTTATTAAATATAATATTATTTTGAGCAGTACTCCTACTAAAAAAAAAAAAACAAATTAGAAATTAAAATTTGATGGAAGTAATTGATTGACACAATCAATAAAAAAAAACGGTGTATTAAATAAAAAGATTAAAGTTCATGGACTCAATTGAGAAAAGTTAGAAAGTTAGTACACTTCTAGTGTAATTATCCCAATTTGCAAATAGAGAATTATGTTTTAATCTCTATAATTTAAGAAATGTTCCATTTCAGTCCTTCAAGGTTATAATTTATCAATATTAATCTTATAGTTTTCGAATTCTCTAATGTATATATATATTTTTTATATTCTCAAAACATCTTAAAGACGTGTTTTGTTGGTATATTCAAGAGAATAAATTTTTCCTGGTGTTAACCCCCGATTTGAACATAGAAGATCGAGGAAATGAACAAACTTCTTTAACCATTATCCCATAAAAGTTGAAAGCCAACCCATATTTTTTAGATATTCAGAGTTTTTAAAACCTCTCTGAAACTATATGCATGGCTAACATAAAAAAATTGATCTTACATGGGCTGAAGTGGAAATGTATTAGATCTATGGGGACTGCTTTTTGAAATATAAAAAAGAAGAGAAGCACTAAACCTTCTATAATCTAGACCCGTCTATTATTTGCGTGAAACAAAAGTAAAATGAAGTCAACAAGCTTATAATTATATATAAAAAAAGTCAACGAACACATTAATAACATAACAAAAAAAAAAGGAGAAGATTGATCCGAGTATAGAAGATTAAAATTAAAATTAAATTTGAAAAAAAATTCGAATATCTCTGGCTTGGTTCTGGAAACAAATTGGGCTTATTGCAAATATGTTGGCAAAATTGGTTGTGGGCTACACCTCTTCTCATCTCTAGAGCGTTAAAAAAGCTACCATTTTGCCTTTTTTTTATTTTATTTTATTTTTCATAGCAGTTGAACTAGAAGGAACATAGACGACACAAGCATGACAAATGATGTAACATGGGCTGTTTTTTTCTCTAATAGTTCATGTTTTAGCTGTAAGAAGAAACACATATCATGGCTTTAACAATAACTTTATTCCCGGTTTAACAAGAATGATATTCTTGAATTAACTTGCATGTTAATTTAGACTAAATCCCTCTATTCGAACGATCTTAGATTTACAATTTCTTTTACATCGTTCGAATATCTTTTAATAGAATAAATCTTCTTGATCGTAATGTTCTCAGTATACGAATTTAAGAAATCAAAGAAGAGAGGAGAATTTTAATGGTGAATGAAGTAATACAAGCACAAACTAGCACCTTCCACCCTTTAACAAAGCATTAATGGAAAGATAAAATCAAGGGGCAACAAGTTCGGATTTTGTACTTTTGTGCAACAGAATATCCATTCGAACAAAGGTTTAAGTTTAGTGTTTTTTTTATGAACTAAGATGACAGATGAAGAAGCACTTTTCCAACGCTAGCGTATAGGTGTTCCACCTTTAGTTTGCCAATGTGTAAAGAAGATAGCAATATCATAAAAGGGAAACGATATTGGAGATAGAACTTAAGATCACGAAGCAATATTGAGACAAGAGTTCTAGTGAATTAATCAACACTCAAGAACCACTTGTATTATTTATAATCAGGAACACTTTTGTGTGGATTCAAGGCTTTTTTTTGAAGTGGTCCTTGAAAGTATTGGAGGGTGCTCAGCATGTGATCAATGGTAGAGGTGGTAAGTGAAGGGAATGGAGAATTTTGCGAAGAAAATAATCGATATTCCTGTCGGAAAAAGGGGTTAAAGGCTTCTGTATTCTGGTGGAGATGTGGGGATCTATGAATTGTAAATGTCATTGACATCTTGTTCCAGATTCCGATACCATTGTTAGCATGCAAGAATACGATTATTTTCTTGAACTTTATGCTGGTGGCCCCTTGATCCGATTGGAATGGATTTTAGAAATACTTGACAGTGAAGTTACACGATGAAAAGGCAATCCTTTTTCTATCTTGAACTCTTTTCGATCATAGAAATGATCAAGACGTTACGTGCCCGTTTGGGAAAGTGGCGCGGGGGCAACCGCAGCTGCGCCCTCGTTTCGGCTGCACATTCCCAAACGGAGTCTCAGAGATAGAATGCTAAAAGATTTTATCAACCAATACACAGGAGAAAAGATAGTTCAAGCACTTGCACTTGCACTTGCATGCAGGCCTCATCTGTACAGCTAACAGCACAAACCAATATATAAATCTTCTTGTAAGTAAATGACCAAATCAAAGTCATAAAGGAAACAAGAGCAAGATTTTAAGTAATAAGAGAAGGCATGAAACAGGTGTAAAGCATTAGCAGCCAAAAGCAAAGAGGTAAGAAGATTAAACTAATCCTCTTTCAAATCTCACTGCATTACTCGAAACACAAAATTCTACCAAGTTACCAGGCAAAATCTTAGAGGCTGCCAAAGGTTTTTTTTTTTTACTTTTCAATTTTCCTCTCTTCCTAGAGACCACACAACAAAAAGGGCAGCTCTGACTTCTACTTTCTACTCCCTCCCTGGTACATAACATACACCATATTGGATTTGATAGTTAATATAAGCAGCAGCTAAAGAAAGAGTACTTCATGGGATCATGGGACCCTATTTTACAAGATGACAAAATTGATGATGATGATGATTTGATGGTGGTGATGAACTAGATTATTATGATGATTAGAGGGAGGAGACGACAGTAAACTTGGTTTTGAAGAGTGGTTTTAAGAACACTTTTTTACTCTAAAAAACCAGTTTTTGTCAAAATAGCATTTCTTACTTTACTAAGATCTCTCCCTTTGAGTGTCCTTCCAATCCCTTCACACACAGAGAACGAAGAGATTTGACTCCTTGCAAGCTTCCTAGCTAACCACTCGTGTGGAGGCACTATGCCATCATCACCATCTTCATCACAATCATCAACATCATCATTGACATGATCATCTCCATCACCATAAGCAATACCATTATGGTCATCAACCCATGAAGCCATAATATCCCTTGAATCTTTCCCATAAATTTTTGACCAATCAGGGATGTTCACAGGAGCTGATGACTGCTGTTGAGCTGCTTTGCCTCCATGGTTTGTAGCTGTTGTCTTTGTTGCTGGGATCATTCTTGGAGCCGTACTAGGTAGATGCCATGCAGAAGAAAAGGAAGGACCTGAAGAAGGGTACTTGGAGTTAGAACTTGAATCTCCCATCTCCTTCACGACTGACCAAACATCTTCTTCTTCAAAATCTTCATCTCTTATTGATCTCCTTCCATAGCCACCAACAGTAATACTTCCCTTACCCAAGACACCACACCAATCTGCCATAACTACTAAAAACGACAAGAAATGGAATCAAAGTCAGTATTTTTAGAAATCAAAACAGACGAGGAAGAGAGGTCTTGAGCAAAAAAACAGGAAGGTTTCTTCACTCAATATAAATAAATGAGGTAAAGAGAGGATTCTTTTTCTTTGTTTTTTTGGGATTTAATTATTAGTTAGTGCTGTCTTCTGTTTGGTTTTGATATTAATAAATTTATGTGTTTGATAGCGTACCCGATGCGGGTTTTTTTAATATTTTTAATTGAAAATTTATTAAAATATTTTTTTTATTTTTAATATTAGTATATTAAAATTATAAAATATAAACATTTCCAATTTCATTTTTTTCTTGAATAAAAAATTATTTTTGTAATTTATTTTATCAATTGCGTGATCATAATAGAAGTAAAAGAAGTTTTGACAAATTTATTCACTCTAATTCGACTTTAATGATGAATCGAAAAGGAAATATATTTTTTTTGAAGAGAACAAATCTTTTTATCGAATGATAAGAAAAAAAAAAGGATTTGGGTTTACTGTGGAAATGATTTTGGAAGATCTAAAACAAAAAAGAGTTATATTCACTACTAACAACACAATGGAGGTGGTCCATCAATATGAATTGATCCAGAACCTAATTTACATCTAATTCAAATTCAAATTCAATATAGGATATACTTGTATATTCATCCACGCTTTAGTACCATGGATGAATTATTTTTCTTTTAAACTTAAAATAAATATTAATATAAGTTTTTTTTTACAATATCATAAAATTTAATCAAGCAGTTTGATCTTGAAACCTGTTAACTTGGCTCTTTATCAATCTTAAGTTTTGAATTAAACCACGTGAAAGTTGATCCCAAGTAAATTATTTAATTTAATGGATCTAAAAACAACTTGGATAACCAATAAAAATATGACATAGCTTTTAAAAAAACTTTAATATAATGTTTTTTTATATATTAAAACGATGCTAGATTGGATCGATCTTGATCACCATGCAATCTGAATTATGGATTTTAATAGGTTTAATAACTTTGTTGTTTTCATAAATTATTTTTGTTTAATTTTATGATAACATTAGATGTTTTCAAGTATCAACTCTAAAAAAAATATTTATTTGAAATCGTGATAATCTATAGAAAATAAATAAATAAACCATGAATTTTATTTCTCAACCAATCTAATATTAAATAAGAGTGAAATTAAAAAAAGTAATTAAAAAAAAATTAAAGAACCAGAAACTAAAATAAAAAACAAATTAGATATGATGGGTAAACTCACTAAACCCATGAAATGGATAATCCGGGTCAATATGTCAAGCCTGCAAATCAGGTAATGAGCTTTATTGGGATTAATAATTTATTTTGTTTTAAATTATTGTTTTTTTAATTATATAATAACAAAAATAGATAATTATAAAATTAAGCGACTATAATTCATGGGTGTGAGGAAATAGTATTTTTCTATCATTTTAGCTTTATTTATAATTTATAATATAAAAATGTATTGAATCAATTTTAAATTTTTTAAATGAACAAATCAAGTGAAAAATGATTTAAAAAACAGGATCAAATAACTCACCAAAAGAGAAAATAAAAGAGGGCCCTTTGTGTAGGGAAGCAGAGAGAGAGAGAGAGAGTTGTGCAGGAGAATCTCTACCTTAGCTTTGTTTCAAGACCCTCCAAAAGAAGCAAAGATGTTTTGAAAAGATAATCTAAAGACAGACGGGGGTGACGCATAGAACTCAACTAGGACAAACGAAGAGAACCTTTGGAAAGACCTCTCCTTTATTCTGTGGCTAAAATAGAATAGATCCAGAGAAGGTCACAGGCACTCCAGTGACATCAGACTTGTACAGCAAACGCAAGGAAAACGACAGCAAGCAGTAGGATTTTCATATGTTTTGTCCACATACATACATACATTAACCCAGAAATCAGCAAAAGAAAACAAACAATTTTGAAAGAACACATATAAAAATAGTGATGGGTTTTGATTAGATTCTTAAAGTTAGTTGCCACCAAATAATACTCTCTTTTGTAACCTCGTGGAAATGGCGCACTCTACAGGTGCTAGAAATCCAAACGCCCACAGAAACTAGTAGCAGCAGCCAGTACTTGAAGGATGGCTTTGATGGTTGTAAGAGCAAAACCAATAGAACAAAAGTCTTTATCGTATCATAACTTACCACCCATGGAGGAGAGTGGTCCGCTCCTCAGTATCAGGCAGTAGTGCTCACATATACAGAGAGAGAGAGAGATGTGTGTGTTTCGTGAGGGTACAGAACCTGGCTTGAAAGGAATTAGATTGAAAGAGACTTGACAGCAAAAGTGAGGAAAAAATCAGACTATGAGATAAGGACATAACTGTTTTTCGTCTGTCTTGTATACATATTAACTGTTAATTTTTGTTTTTTTCAAAAAAAAAAAAGAAGAAGTTAAAAGAATTGGCAAATAATATCATTGTAAAAAGTATATATATTTTATCAACCTTTTCTTTTGAATATATTATAAGTCAATATATATATATATATATATATATATATATATATATATATATATATATATTCAACGTGTAGAATAAAAAATAAATTAAAATTAAAATCTTAAAAAGTTTTTTTTAAATGTTAATCAGCTAATTAATTAATCATTATGAATCGGTTAACCAGTTCGTTTTTCTTAAAATTTTATCATGGTTGTAAACCATGATAAAATTTTAATTAATCTTATAGTTTACAACCATGATATTTAAATAAATATTATATTTTTAAATTATAATATTTGAAAAATATTACGTTTTATAATCTCAACATTAAAAATTTGTTATTTTACCAAAAAAAATTGTTGTTGTGTTAATTCACCATTCATTTTTATTTTATATCCTAATTACCCAATTTGCCCCTGTTAATATGATTTAGAGATTGCGTTTTGACTGTAGCTGTAATGTAGATTTTTTAAAAAAATTTAAAAGTGTTTGGTGAAAAACATTTATTAAAAAACAAAAATATTATATTAAAAAAAGCTTGAAAATTGAACTTTGGGGGTTTTCATCGGATTCGTTGAACCTGTCATGATCTGGACACGTTGATCTAAGAAATTTACTATTAGAAGCTTAATCAAGATGAAATTTCAAGTTAAACCAGAAAAGTCGATGGTGTAGTTGGATTTATATACCAATAAAAGCGAAGTGTTGCGTTTTGTATAGTATGATCAGATACATGCACGAAACACCAAGCATTTCAATAAACAAATTTACTAGTGTCATCTCCTTTGTTGTAAGCAAAGAAAAGGCTGGATTCTGATTGGGAACGATGGCGAAAGTTGATTGGATAGACCAATTGTCACAGATTTCAGTAAAACCTTATCCTCTCTAATTACTCAATGGCAATACAACTCACACTGCAATCTCCCGACGCAGTTTCTCTCGCGGCTCAGGGTGCAGTGGTAGCTAACTAGTGTGAGAAAGTGTGAAGCAGCAGCCAGCAAACTTTTCAAGGTGGATTCTGATTGGGAACGATGGAGAAAGTTGATTGGATAGACCAATTGTCACAGATTTCAGTAAAACCTTATCCTCTCTAATTACTCAATGGCAATACAACTCACAATGCAATCTGACGACGCAGTTTCTCTCGCAGCTCAGGGTTCTGTGGTAGCTAACTAGTGTGAGAAAGTGTGAAGCAGCAGCCAGCAAACTTTTCATTCTAGGGACAATTGCGTTTGGCTTGGCGGCGTGGTTTGAAAATGTTTGAGCATGTTCTCGGTATTGTAATGTAGGGTTTTTTTAAAAGTATTTTTTTTAAATAATTTTTTTAGTTTTTTTTTTTATTTTTAACATTAATATATCAAAATCCATTAAAAAAGCTTTAAAATATGAAGAGTTAATTTTTTGTTTTCAGAGAAATAAAAAATTCCTTGAAGGAAAAATGATTTTTTGTATTGGTCCTTATTAGCCTGTAAAACTAAGTTTTAATAAGATAACACAAGTTAAAGAACAACGTTATATGTTTTCAAACATAAGAGACTAAAGCTGATGATTATGTTCATAATTCAGTGACTAAATGATAATTTACTTACTCTAGGTTTTGGATAAATTGGAAAATTAACATACAAAATAAATAAAAATAGTAAATTAACATAGTAGCAAAAGGTTTTAGTGAAATAGTTTATTTTATGAATGTTACGGTTGTGAACTGAGACATTTAATTAAATATCATGTTTTTGAACGACATCAATTAAATTCATGACTAATTGATCGATCTGTTCATAATGTTCAGATAAACTGGTCAACTGATTCAAAAAAAAATCACAAAATTATCAAAAACAAGATTTCGGAGCGAGATTTTTAAAATCTAAAGATTTAATGGTTAGAGGAACGGCTACATCTTTCTATCTAGTTAGATCAAAAATCATGATCCTTTTGAGATATTATTCTGGTCTAGCATGACCAAACTTTCTTTTGAATCTAGATTTGTCTTACTGGTCCATAAATGTTTCTGCTAAACTATCCATAATGATAATTTACTCTAGTTTTTGGATAAATTAGGTAATTAACATACAAAATAAAAACAAATAGTGAATTAACATAGTTGCATAAAGTTTTGGTAGAATAGCACACCTTTGAATGTTATGGTTGTGAATTGAGATATTTAATTAAATATCGCGTTTCTAAACAACACAATTAAATTTAAGATTGATCAATCGATCGATTCAAAATATTCAGTTAAATTGGTCAATAAACTTAAAAAAAAATCACAAAACTGTAAAAATCAAGATTTCATAGTGAGATTTTTAAAATCTAAAGATCTGATGATTAGAGCAACGACTCCATCCTTTTGATTAAATTAAAAGTCATAGTCCTTTTGAGCTATCATTCTGGTCTAGTGCAACCAGACTTCTTTTTAGACTTAGACTTGTCTCACTAATCCATAAATACTTCTGCTAGGTCATCCATATAATCTATATGTGACAAATTTTTATTTAGTTGTGATAGACTCACATCTAACTGATCAGAATCACTTATTATTGTAAGTTTGACAACATTATTGACACTGAAAAATAGAGAACAACTACTGTGTGATTAATAATTTTTTTAGATTTTAATTGGAGTTTGTTTTTTAGTCTACAAGTTGAATATATATATATATATATATATATATATATATATATATATATATATATATATATATTAAAAGATTAACAAACTGAATCAATCAATTGACTTCTAAACAAAAAGATTAATGATGAAAAATTGTTAAATTATCACATTTAAAAAACATGATATATTAAACATAAAAATTGTATCTTTTCTCTAGAGTTATTTAAACATGATATATTTAAACATTGCTATTTTATTTTAAAACGTGATAACATAAAATTGTATCATTTCTCTAAAGTTATTATGTCCAAACTTTTAATTTAATATTCTAATTGTTTTTTTTTAAAAAAACAAATCCCTAGGTTTTTATGTTTTGGGTTTGCTAGGGCACTCATGGGTTAGGCCAGGGCCAGGGAGGTAGGTAAAGTGAGTGTCTTCTCAACTCAAATCAGAAGAGTCGGTTGGATTGTGACCTAAGAGATACGTGTCGGTCAACGCTTTTCTTTGGTTTCATTGCAAGGTTGTGAATTCCAGCTGGAAAATTTTACTTCCCATAAAGTTACCTGTTTTAAGTCCAAATTTTACCGTTAGATGTTAAATTTGGCTGGATATGGGATTTCACTAAAAAAACCCTTGATTTAATTGAATTTTTAATAATTTAATTAATTTAATATTTAAATTTGATAATCAACACCAGATTTTTTAAATAATAAAATGATATTATTTTAATAAAAATAATTGATTTAAATTTGTTTGGATTAGTCTTTAATCCAAATAAGATATCAATGATTTTACCTATTTTTTAAATATATTTGACTATAATTGCAAATGGTTAATGTAGCCAATCACGTTGTCATCTCTCCATATATATAAAATTGTTGAGATAATTATATAAAGTCTAAAATCTATCTTTATGTGAAGAATTTTTTTTTTTAAAATAATGTTTTAGCTATATTAATTTTTTATTTTTTTTAACTATAAGAGCATCTTCACCTCTCTTTTTCTTAGTTCAAGATTTAGTTTCTAACAACATAATCAGGTTGAAGATAAAATCATAAATTTTTAATCATATATTCAAAAAACAATTTCATAATCTCTTATAAAAAATAAACCCAAAATGATAATGTAAATAACAAACAAACCCGTAAAGGATATAATTAAAAATTATCAAGCTAAAAAAGATTAAATAATACATAGTAGCATTATAAAATTTACCTTATGAAGCAGGGGTGGCAAGCAGGGGCAAGAAAATTGTTTTTCCAGCCCTCTCTTAATAATTTATATAATTTTAGCTAAAATAATAATATAATTAAAATCTTGCCCCCTCTAATTTTACCTTCGGGCTCTGCCCCTGCTATGAAGAAACATGGAGAATTACAAGATTAAATTAATAGTTTATATTATCATTAAATGAAACATTGCTATGGAGTAATTAACTTCATTCCTAATAATATAGAGCCTAAATATAAGTTTCAGCTGCTATTAATCGATCATTAAGCAATAAGAGATCATCCCACTAATTCTGTCTAGTGATTGCATTATACACATATTAGAGCATTAATATTAAATCTTGAGCAATCCATATCTCCATCATCAACAGTGCATTATAATCCTGTTCTATTTACATTTTCAAGATGATCTAGTTTCATGTTACAGGAAGATTAATGTAGCCTTAATTAACCTATGATAATAGCGAGTGAGTTGCCAAGGTTTTTTTTTTTTTTTTTTTTTTTTATAAAAGAGCTTATAAGGTTGAACTTGGATTTTGAAAAAAGAATAATTTGAAATTGATGAAGTTGAACTAGTTAAAAACTCAATTTGTTATTATTTTTTAATAGTTAATTACTTACTCCTCCTTAATGTTAATTTAAAGTAACATAGAAAATTTCCTTTTTGAATAAAGAACATTAATGCATGATGTAAGTCAAACATTAAAAATATTCATTGCATTGAATTGAATTGAAATCCAGGAAATCTTCTATATCTAAATCAAGAATCAATTAAAGTACAAAATAATAAAGAATAAAACAGGTTTACATGTTAATATAAACATTTCTTAAAACATACAATGAAAATTAAACTAAGAAACTAAAATATAAGAATCCATTTCTTAACACTATTAACAAAATATACATGGTGCGAGAAAAATAATATAGCATTAGACATTTATTATTATGGATTGTAATTGTGTATTGATAATTTTATCCTTCATCAAATCAGTCTAAAAGATTAAAATCAGGGGTAAAATAGATTTCTCCATGTAATTCATTTGTCATTTTCGTTTTTAATGGGGGCAAAAAAGCAGAACACTTTTTTTAGAACAATAAAATACCTTCATTGCTTTTAAAAGCAAAAATTAGATAATTGGTTGTCAAGGTTTTTTTTTAGGTTTCAAATTTTTTTCACAGTTAAATTACTATCTTACCCTTGAAATAAAAAATAATTAGGCTTTCTTGGATCATTTTCAGATTTTCATGTTGGTTTTTATGTTATAAGCAGATTAGTAGATAAGTAAATTAGTATTTTGCATTAATTAAAAATTATTAAATTTTAAAATCTATCATACGCGTGTCAGTCACCCGAAAGCACATGGAAGGGTTCCGTCATGCTTCGATGGTGCATGAAGTGTCATACGTTGATGAAAAATTATATTTTGCCATGCCTTTATTCTTTTGATTTGTTATTTTTGCCCTTGACCTTTTTGTAAATTTTTGTTTTGTTTTTCAATTTCATCATTCAATTTAAATTTTTTATTTTTTCAAATTTGATCCTGGTTTTTTTCTCATTTTCCTCTTATCTTTTTTATATACTTTCAATTGTCTTCAATTCCATCCTTTAATTAAAATATTCAGTTTGTTATTTTTTTTAAAAAAATCAGTCCTTATTTGTTTTTAGTGTTTTCTTCTTTTAGTTCTTTTGTAAAATTGATTTTTATTTTCAATTTATCCCTTCAATCCAAGATTATCCACTCTTTCATTTGTTTTTTTTTTCAAAGTTGACCCCATTCTTTTAATTACTATTTTTATTGTAATTGAATTTGTTTTCAATTTCATCCTTATTCTTTTAAGGTTTGGGATTCACGGTTTTTTCAATTTCGATACTTTTAATCAAACGGTCCGGGTCACGAGTTTTATGAGCAAACATAGGTTTTCATTTTTTTTATGGACTTATTTTCTCTTTTAATTTTATTACTTGACGTTGATTTTTTATATATATATATAAAAAATAGGCTTCAAAATTTTTTTATTTATCTTTTTATAGGGTTATCCTGATCTCATACTATAGCCTATAAGTTTTATGGGTTAACCTAGGTAGGCCCCCCCAACCTTTTTTTTTTCTCCTTTTAGTTACTTTTTTTCTTTGGGATCCTTTTGAGTTATTGATTTTTTTTTTTAATTTTACCATTCAATATTTAATTAGTTAAGAATTAACATTTGTTGTTTTTTCATATTTGGTGATTCCAATCAAAGCTCGGGGCAAAGGTTTTATAATCTAACAAGGGGTGACATAAATATTTTTTTGGACTTATTTTTTTTTCCATCTCATAATTCAAATTTTAAAAAAAATTAGGTTTCATGATTTTCTCAATTATTTTTTTGCGGGTTATAACATGACCTAGAGCTTTGATGAGTTGACTCGAGCAAGCTTAGATCTTTTTCTAGCTTATAACTGCAATTGTTTTTTAAAACCTTTTGTATGATAGATTTTGTTTTTCAATTTCATCCTTTAACATTTGGTTTGTTGAGAATTGAACTTTAATTTTTTTTTAAATTTGTTGTTTTTAATTAAATAACTCGGATCATGAGTTTAATGGTATAACACGGGTTAACATGTTTTTTTTTAATTATTTAACATTATTTTTTTTTCTTTTTAAAAACACTCCTACGTCTGCTTTACATTGTTTTTTTCTCTCTTTTTTCTGGCCCTCGAAGGAGCAAAATTCACCTAGCTAATTCGATAAATAATCGAACAACCGCAATTATAATTATTTTGTTTTTATTTTTAATGAAGAATTTATAGTCAAGTATAATTTACAAGTGCTTAATTAGCACTTTAAGATCTCGAGTACCCGTTTGGTAACGTGGCCAACCACACGATTGGCGGCACTACCAAAACCAAATAATAGACTTTTTTTTTTAATAACCAATCACGGCATAACACGCTTCACTAACTGGGATTATGAGTTGAATACATAGTTGTGTGGGATCCAAGTAAAAGCACACAAATCAACTTATCAAGAGCTCATGAATCATTATACAAAAGAATCCATTTCCTACCATCCAAAAAGGATCTAATAGTAAAGTCTTGATGATAAGAGAAGCGAACCACACCTCAACACCCTTTTCTGCTTTTTACATGGGATTGTTCGTGTGGTGCTTTTGAGATCTAGTGGTAATAAATTTGAGAGGGTTGACCAACCCTAGGGTTTAAGATACATTTTGCTCTTTCTTTGTACATTTGCCACTACCATCCAATCCTCATGTAGTTGTTATATTATGATTCAAACCTCATGGGTTTTTTTTTTTTAAAAAAGTCAAAACAATATAATATTGGTTTTTTTTTAAAAAAATTAATTTGGTTTTTGATGGTTCATAAGTCAACCATGTTTTTATCGTGTAAACTTTCATCTAGTTTATTTTGAAACTAAATCTAGATTAGGTTTTAGATCAACAGATCACAACTAATCAATATGTAAGACTAAGTTTTATAATTCTAAAGTTAGTATTATTTTAAAATAATTATATTATTTTGTTGTGTTAATATTAAAAATAAAATTTTAAAAAATATTATTTTAATATATATTTTAAAAATAATGGTTACCATAGTCTTAAACCCCTGCACCTCAAGGTCCACATAAAAGTCATTAAGCAATCATCCCCACCGGTCTTTGGTCTCTTCAATGCCAAGCCAGAGATGAAGCAACTTATGTGGCTAATATGGCAAACACGGTGGCTAGTTGATATGGAAACTTGTACTTGCTAACTGGGGCCCTTCTTGAGAGTGTATGTACGAAGTTACAGTCAATTCCCTCAAGTTGTCAACAGTGACATTCAATCTCCACAGTTTGTAATCAAAAGTGGCAGCCTAAACGCAGTGAAGACATGAACTTTCCTGGAAAAAATGTTGAGCTGGTGCTTTTCATGTGAAGGAGATGTAATCATATGACTTGTATGATGTGTAAATTGTCTTGCAATTAAATGCAGAAACAAAGGCATCTCAAGTCAGGAACTCGAACCCCAGTGACAACAGAAGGGTTAGGGTTTGTTAACGACAGACCTCCACTATCCCTCTCGTGCAAGCCACGACCAAGATGCATGCTGAATTTTGTAAAAAATAAACCTCTAGGATTAGCCCCTTTTGGAGATGCTAATGAATATTGATTGATAATATAAGCGATCAAAGGTACATAAAAGTGTAGCCTATAGTTTTGTGCTACACAAAAATGGACGATCCATTTCGAGCTCTAACACTGAATACTGATATGACCTAGCATATTATTTGGAGTGGGCAACTTATGTGCAAGAAATTACCCTGCGGAATGATAAAAAAATCAGAGGTGTGCCACTAAACATGTACAAACTATGGTACCGGATCGAGTTGCATATTGCCCTCTTGGCCTACTGATTTCTTGTTTTCACTTGCGTGCTGAATGGTAAAGCTCCAAGTAATCGAGAGCAGGCTTATTCCAAGACCAGTCTTGCTCCATCACCTTTTTACACATCGAGTTAAACCAATCCCGACCGTCGTACCAGGCAGAGATTGCCCTGAAAGATTCATTGGAAAAATAAATATTACCGAACAAAATATATTCAAAAGGCAAGCTTGCATATGCAAGCGATAACAGGCAAGGGGGATCAGTGTCATCTTAACATTTTACAGCATCCCCATCAAAACTTTAATTGTTTTTTCTTCACATGTTCAAGAATGAAGATAAAGTTCCAGTACAAAAATAAGATGGCAAAAGAAGTTTTCCGTGATGAGGAAAAAGAACCAAAAGAATTGCTAAGTGGCTTGCTTATGTACTCCAGGCACTACACGTCAGTAGCATATGTTAAATGGTATGGCATCTTCACATTAAGATTATATCAGGGCAGACACTGGGAACGATAGTTTACCGTGTGTTCAAGTTTGTGGGTGTTAAATTGCACCGATGATATCCTCATATTCAAGATTTTCCAAAGGGGAAACATCGGAGACATAACTTGTGTGCATGTGTTTAAACATGCAGTTCACTAAAGAAGATAAACATCCACTCACCTATTTAGAGCATAATCAACACCAGCAGGGTCAGCTCCATCAAAGTTAAATCCATTTGGTTCAAGACCTTGTGCTTTGGCTCTTTCTTTGTCATGGTCAACATCAAACACAGTGTCGAAAAGCCCTAAAGAAGAAATAGCATGAAAATGGACTACTTAGCATACTTTAATTGCTGGTACTAGCTTGAGAAGTGCACTAGAGAACTTGTAAACAGTAATCTTGTCAAGAAGCACCACAGAGTCGCAAGGCATTTGACTAGGAAAGTAGAAATTAATTACAAGTCTACCAGATGCCAAAAAAGCACAGTATGAAATATCCAAGAGCTAGTAACACTTCCCCTACCCAAACCCCTCATCCTCGTTACTAGTGATAATAATACAAAGCACCATCAGAGTTTTACTCTCTTTTTTGTAGGTGCAATGACAACCTGGTGGTCAACATAGACACCTCAAAAGTGGGTCTAGAAAAAGTTTTAAAAGGAAATTCTTCTTATATTTAAAGAATAATTCATTGGAGATCATTTTTCTTCTTTTTTTGAAAAAAAAAAAAAACTAGAATAAGTTGAGATATTTTGTCAACGTAAAAGAAAGATAGGTATTCACCTCCAGTTTTTCGAACAACAGCTATTGAACCATATCTCATAGCAGTAAGCTGGGTCAGTCCACAAGGCTCAAAAATAGATGGGACTAGAATGAAATCAGCACCCGCATATATCTACCAAACAAAAAAGAAGATTTTCCTGGTCAGTTGCAAAAGGAAGAGGTAAGTTCATTGAAATAAAAATTGAATGTGAAGTTGCAGGAGAATACCAAGTGCGAAAGAGGCTCATCATAAGTCAAACAAAGGCGAGCACGGTCATGGTGACTAGAATGCAAGTGGTTGGCCAAATTCACAAAATCATTCTGGACACGGGGATCTGGAGCTGAACCAAGCAATACAACCTATACACAAATTTCATTTCACAGAAATGGTAAGATGTTATTATGCTTCAACATATGCATTGTTCAAACCTGCAGATGACTTAAGACCTACTAATGGACTTCCACAATTCTTATGTTGGCATTCAGATCATAACTGTGATGATATTATTGCTGAATCACAATAACAGAAACACAAGGAAAGATAGAAGACAGGATAAGTTGGGGGTGGGTAGGTGGCGATGCATCAGCCAGATTACACAGCAGTCAGGATGCTTCAGGCCACTCCCAATGCTGCTCCGTGCTGGAAGGAAACCTAGATGGATTACAGTACTTGTAACTTTTTTTTCTTTAAATAAGTGATGGGTCAAGTGTTGAGATCATGTCCAACATTAAAGGAGTCTACACTGCCAAACAAGAAATTGGCCACATTCTCAACTGTTAACAATCCAATAACTAAGCAATACTCTGCAAAGGAATAGCTCCCATTTAAAGCGAAAAAGTGGAATGCATTTAATGGTTTTTCACCATGCAATTCTGTGCCACTATTCAAGAGACATGTTATTGTCTTGGTGTATCTAAATCAGTCAACAGAACCAAAACATTTACTGCTAGCATTGCACTTTAATGATTGGGAAATAGCTGGCAGAGATAGATATTGTTCAAAAGCAGTCCTATGGGCTGATAAATAATCCACAATAAGAAGAGAATTTGAGAAACAGGAAATCGGATAGAAAAGAACCTGCCCACCGCGCTCTAAGGTGCGCCAAATTGCATGCTTGATGAGATGGATTCCCTTTTGATGTGTCAAGCGAGTAATTATTCCTACCAGAGGAAGATCAGCCTTTTTCAAACCAAGCCTTTGTTGCAAAGCCTCCTTGGCAGCTCTTTTCCCTTCAACAACATTCTCGGAAGTATAAGGTACCTGGAATAATAGATATTAGCCACAATTGCTTGGCGGAAGAAATCTGAATCTCCAAAGAAGATTACAATTAAAGACAAAAAAGTGCTCCGTTCTAATAAACCATCTTAAACCTTGAAAAGTAATCAAAAAAGGTACGCATAGAGTTTCCATCAAAATGACAACCCTCAATGTTTGCATATGCATTAAAGACAAATAATGGCACTTGCATTTCAGAATGGATTCCAATTGCAATCTTCAACCACGCATGGCCATGCATTCACAGGGCCAATCTTTCATTTCACTTCTAATGCATAGATGTATGCATCCAATTAGTAGGTTGCAAATTCATGGAAGATGGAGCATACTAGGAAGCGTTTAGAACTTAAGGACTTCAATTCAAGAACCATCAGTCAAAAAAATTCAAAATGATATGGTAACCCACTTACAGGAATGTATGTATCATTATAAGGGTCCCATATATCAGGGTCAATTCCATTTAGGATGCCATGGAACTTGTGGAGATGAGAAGCAATTAAAGGATTTCCTGAAATCTCCCTTGAATATGTGGGAGATACCTGCAAAAACAACAACAAAAAAAAAAAAAAATTCTCAGGTGCCGCCACAGAAATCATAAAAGAGTGAAAATATTATTAAAAAAAAGTTGATTGAAAAACTAGAAAATGCAAAAGAAAGAACAACAATTACTTACAGTTGTAGCCTTGTCAGAATATGCCATAGCTTTCCCAATGTTGTTTGCCCCAAATTCAAGATTATGAATGGTGAAGACTACCCGGGATTTACTAAGACCATAATGCATATAATGGTCCTTAAACAACCATGCAACTGGAGCACTAGACCAATCATGGCAATGGATAATATCCTGGAAGAGTAAAGCACTGATTAACACATGTAGTAGGAAGAAAAGAAATAGATTCAATGAGCATATTCAGAAGGACAGGGCTGGTTGATTTGGTCAGATAGATATCATAGATTAACAATCATTGTCGCAACCAGTTGCCCAACCCGAAGCAAAAGCTGGTTTTGAAAGTTGGTCATGGAGAATAACTTCCTGAAATCCATTCTTCTACACATAATTAATTGTCTTTTTCCTATCACAATGTTTATGTATGGACTTTATTAGGGTGTAGTCAATGAATGACATCATAACTTCATTATGTATTAAGTAAAATTTACCACCCATGCAAAAGAGATATTCTAAGAACTAGTAACCATTTTAACAAAATAACTGCTTGATGCTGAATCAAATCATTAAACTTACAGGATGAAATCCACTTTGTTGTAAAAATTCAAGGGCTGCATGGCAAAAGAAACCAAATCTCTCCCCATCATTCTTGCAGCCATATACGCAACCTGCCCAAAACATTCTGCAAGAAAATAATGCATCCAGAGACCTTATCAGGCATTTTGTTATATGAAGTGATAATTATGGTGGGACTATATGTACAAGCAGGCAACACTTTGAGGGTACTGTAGAGCACAAAAGTTACCCATTTTGAGGCTCCAAGAAATAGACAGAAAGGCCTTCCACCTTCCCAAACCATACTTTTATTTCAGTCCCACCCCAGGAATAGCTTCTCTGGTAGTGCAAATCTTTCACCTGTTTCAGAGAGCACGATTAAAGATTTAATAGAAGCAGTGCTTCATGTTTTACAGAAAAAAAAGATGCAAAACCTACTATTTAGTTTGATAGTGTCATTTTAATTCTTACAGGACAAATCACTTTTCTTATTGAAAGACACATGATCTTGTAATAGTAGTGCATTTATTATTTTATTTGGAAGAGTTTTTTTTTTTTTTTTTTTTTTTTTTGGGGGGGGGGGGGGGTGTACCCTACCCTTGCTAGTGAACTGCAACATTCTGATACTTAAATCATCCAAACATAATATGAAGGACTAATACTTCAACAATCTCTATTAATGGACCTCCAACAGAGAGGTGTAAGACCACGTGTGGGACATAAAAATACACTAAAGGATGAATAACACAAAATCTTCAATTTGTGGAAGCTGCAATGAGCTTACATGGCTAATCTTCATACAGTCATACTTTGGAAGAATGATGTCCACACTGTGGTTTAAATCTTGAACTGCACGGGAGAGACTAGTCACAACATCACCAAGCCCACCAACCTGCAAGAGATTTATCACAGAATAGTTGTACAAGTATACAAAAATAAATAAATAAAGAATAAGAAGAATAAGAAGTATGTTATTTTGTTATTTTAAGACAAGTTGCTTAATGGTGTAATTGAGCCAACGGAATGCAAATGAGGGTTAATTCACTAAGCACATAACTTGTTGTGAGAAGTTATGCTCGGAAACAAGACTCCATCCCCTATTCTACTAGTAGAAAAATGTTGCTCATGACTCAAAGTATGCCTTTCATATGAAATCATATCCCAATTTTTATGGCTTGTGTGTGTGTGTGTGTCTATAAGCTATGCTACACATTAATCTGCTTCTGGTATTTGGAGGCTCTTTTCCTACCTTACATGTTAGCACCTTAACAGGTTTCTTTCAATTATTTGGGGTTTCGATGAGTGAGGTGTCAAGAAAATTGAAAGGTTTAGTAGCCTATAACTCACCGTGTCTTAATGATACAGAATAGATACCAATGTGGTTAAAAGGCTCGAGTCCAAACACTTTGGATTCAGTCTAAAAAATTAATATCACTATTTGCTCCTGATTGTTTTAAAAAGACCTTATATTCAATGAAAGAAAAAGAGAGAGAACAAGTCAGGAGTAGATGTAATTAAGCCAAAACAGAGAAATCAAGAAAGCCGTGAAGGATGTTAGGTTAAGGTGGAAAAGGAGATGTTAGAAGTGAAATGGATAGTTCACACCTTATACGTAATGGTTAGAATTTTATTTACACAAGTACCTTGAATTGTGTGAATATGATTTTATCCTTTAAACTTTTTCTCACTACTAGCTTATAAATATTTCCTTTGTTTACCACAATCCTCATATTGAATTTTATTCTTACAGTTGGTCACAAGTAAAAAAAATATGTTAATTAATTATAATAGCTAATATACTTAAAAAACAATGAATTTTTTCTTTGACAATAATGTTTCAAACCTCGTAGCACCAAGACAGTGTAGCACCAAGACAGTATCATACACGTTATACATTAAAATTACCTTCGCGATTGGGGCCATTTCAACAGCAATATGCACAATGTGCATCGGTGGTTCTTTTGCAATTCCTCCAGACACTGGTATGTGATAATCCATGCCTTCTCTATTGTCAAAAATTCCACCATCTTCCTTCTCAGAGAATACAAAATCCATCATGTAGGCATCCAATGGAACCTTGACTGCAAAAAACACACAAAATGAAACCGTTTTTCCTGAAAAACCCACAATCTCTTAGTAAGTGTGCTCTCTTTGTACTGACATGATATGCCATCATCCTTCACACATTTAAACTTGCGTGTAGATGATGAACTTGCCTACTTAAGGGATAATGAGCTAAAATGTATGCTGGAAAGAAATTCCTTGGCATCAGATATGAAAGAAATTGAACCCAATGCAAGTCATCTGTGAGCTGTATGACACTGCCCAGAGTGAGGCGACAACAGCAAAGATGATACAAACACCAAAATATGAATGCTACAATCACACATAAACTGAAGATAAGCCACCATATTAAATGGAAGGAAATTGCTAAATAAATAAATAATTCTTATCACACATAAAAGAACAAAGAATGAAAGCTGGAACTAAAAGCTTACCAGTGGCTTTGACGTGAGAGCCATTATCTGCAGGCAACATTTTCTGAGGTGGCAACGGACCCTTGCGGTGGGTCCAACGGTTGAATGAACCTCTGAACCAAACTTCAGGTTTACCATTCAGAATGGTGTTAGCAGGATTATAGAAAACTGTCACGGTGCTTCCAGCCTGAACATCAAGAGGCTCAGTATAAACTATATGCTTTTGTGACAGCAGAAACCTTTTCAAAGTTTGTTCCTTTGTTTCAGCTTTAATACGTGCTGTTTTCTCAGCCTGAGACAAGAGAAAGCATAGAGGCAGCGGGACTTAGTAAACTTGAAATTCAGAAAGTTACAATATGACAAGATTTCATAAAATTTAATAAAAATTAAGTCCAAAGAAGGATGCAGAACAGACAACCTCTTTTAACTGTTAAAGAATTCCACTAATGGCACTTGTTAACAAGATAACATACACTCAGAGTGACCAGCAGCAGAAAGTTAAGTGGCTGTTCTATGTGTTCAGTATGGGAGCCAAGGTTACTAGCAGACCACAAAACATGTGGTAGAAATTTCAGCCATGTTTATGTTGTGCGTGATTCAAAGATAACCAATCATGCTTTTATAAGTGCCAGAGCACAAAATGTTGATCCTCCTATTCTAATTCTAGTACTTTGAATGTAGCATCACGTTAACTGACCTTGGCACGTATAGCGTCCTCTCTTAACCTCCTCTTTTCCTGTAGTTTCCTATATATTTGGTGTTCTTCCTCAACCCAATACAATTCTTCAGGAATACCATTTGGGACAATAGCATGGAAATCTTGGCGATGATTGTTATCATACACAGTGGCACTCTGAGGTGGACCATCAGCAAAGACCCAATCCAGGACAAAGGCTCGATCAGGTACAACAACTGCAAAAGACATTGTTGAACAAAAAATTCCTATGATACAGCAAGGATAAACCAACAAAACAGAATCATGCAGGGCAAGGTTGACACAGACATAGCATCCTTCTTGTGCCAGTTTTAAAAAGGTGCATCCAGGCCCACCAAAAGAGATGAAGAGAAGAATCATGCAGTAATAATTCATAAAAGAAGAATATCGGGGACCTTTTCTATTTATTAAAAATAAATAACATTGCCAATTTCTTCTTTCTTCCAATTTCCCTAAAAATGTACCACGCCAGATTGAAATTTCATGATAATCAAAAACAAATTGTTCGTGTGACTATAAGGCTCAATAGACAATGTAAAAAGAAAAAAAGCACCATTACTAGATTAAAGAAGATATATTCAAGCATACCATTAGCATACCACCAATCGCCATCCTTTTTGTCAGAGCTGACAAGTCTCTCAACAATGGACAATCCATCCTTCCAATTATTATGCCCCCCATGAACCCAAAGGTCATTAGCATGGGCTAGAGGACCTGAGCTTTTGTTATAATATAACTTGATCGTGTCCTCACCTTTGAACTCACTAGGTTCTACGTGGCAAACATTATTGAAGGACCTTGCAGCCTTTTTCATCAGTTCTTGCAATGTTCTTCTCCTTTTTACAATTTCTGCCCTTGCCTGTGCTCTATCAGCTTCACTTGCAGCCTTCTCTGCTTCTCGTCGCCTCTGCTCTTCTGCTAATCTTTCCTTCACAGCTTGCTCCTTTGCAAGTTTCTCCAGTTCCCGACGTTTTTCCTCAAGCAAGAAATCATCAAATGCAAATGCATCCATTCCACCTTCAACAAGAATGTAGAAATCCTTCCTGTCATTATTGTCATAGACATCTTGCCCATTGAAGAACACAAAGTCCATCTTATATGCTTCTTTTGGAACATGAACCTGGCAAGACCACCAATCCCCATTGAGATGGGTCTTGCTCAACCTAAAGGTAAAAGATTTCCATCTCCAGTCATTGAATGCTCCCATAATCAAAATATCTGGTTCGTCACTCAAGGTTGATAGACTTCTGTTAAGGAACACTTCTATGTCTTCATCGGGTTTCACCATCTGCGGATAGACAAACAATTTGTTACCCTTAGAGAAGTTTTCCTCAGCAAGCCTCTCAATTTCTTGCTTACGCAATTTTTCTTCAGCAAGCCTATCAGTTTCTTTTTTACGCAATTTTTCTTCCATTTCCAACTTCAATTTTATTTGTAGAGAATCATCTTCAGTCTTTCTCGCATCAATTGAAATGCTCTTCTCTTTCACAATACCATCATTCTTCAAGTCATCATTTTGGCTTCCCTCTAAAGCAATTTTATCCTCTGACAGGGTCACATCCTTACCAACTCTACTGATACTTCCATTTTTGACCACTTCATTACCCTTAGCAACAGCCACCTTTTTACTCATCAAAGATACTTCCTCTCCTATCTTTTCTTCATCGACTTTTTTCTCCCCAGAATGTTCAATTGCCAGTTCTTCATCCTCATCAACCTGTGTTTCTAGTGTTTGCTTGTTGGCCTCTGCAATCTCACTAGATTTTGGTGTAATTGAACCCTCTTTCTCTCCATTGTTTTCTAAATCTCTCTTCTGGGTGCTTGTTCCAACAGGTGTTTTCGGCGTGAATCCCTTCGGAGAAGAGCCTCTAGGCCTAGCATTTGACATTTTTCTCTGTCTCCTCTTAGAAAAATCTGCATATAAATGCAGTTCAAATTCTAAACTATATTCAAATTCATCAATAAGCATTTAAAACCTAAATCCAAATATTATATCATATCTCCTTTTTCCTATAAAATCCAAAGAAAAAAAAGAGAGCAAAACTTGAACAAACCAGCAGTTGCAGCAATTCGAAATGAAACTCCACTTGCTGGAAACTCCTTCCTCCATGAATTAAGCTAAAACCAAACACAACAAAGTAAAAAACTCAGTATCCAGTAGACTCATACAATACAGTTTACTCGCTTTCATCTGCTTAGAATAAATTAATTCTCAGTCAAAGATTAAAAATTATAATCACAGTCAACACAATGAACAAAAAAGCCAATGGAATCCCAATAATTAACAAAAACATTATAATCAGCAGCACAAAAACAAAAACAAAAACAAAATCATAATCACACTAACAAACCAATCAAAATCCCAAAAAGCAAAAACCTTTAAAAAACCAACAGCAACCAACATTGAACAGAAACATCCAACTAAAACCAGAACAAAAAAAAAATTCCATTCTTCATCCCAGAACCAACAAAACCAATAACAATTCCATCAAAACAAACACATAACACATTAAAAAACAGGAACTAAATGAGCCGATGAATCATTTTAGAGTAAGAAAGACACTTACACTTGAAAGTTGTCCACTTCTAACACGAGGGAAAGACCCAACAAGAAAAGGTTTAATCTTTAAACCATTTCTTTCACTAAAAACACCCCTTCCACTACAACTCAATGGGCTTTGTACTAGCAAAGCCACTTCCATGGCTTTCTATTTTCAGAAACAAAACAGAAAGTTTTTGTGCGAGCAAAACCCACTTCAAACTTTAAATCTTTCACTCCAAAACTGAACTTATAGTTGCTAATCCATTGATCAAGACTCGATCTTTTCTATTCTTCCAATAAAATTATGCATGTTCTTAGCACTGTTTAATTTCTTTCTTAAAAAAAACATACTATCTGATAAACAGTACTTCAAAAGTCATAGAATCTCGGCCATAAGTGTCAAAATTGTTGCTCTCTGTTTTGCAAAAATAGTGATCTAAAATGGGGGTTGTTTTTGGACCGTTGATTGATGGGAAAAATTGTGTCAATGATTTTATAATGGTGGAGATGGATTTGATGAGAGGGTTTATTGTGGGGTTGTATGTGGTGACGTGGAGCCAGAGATAATTTAAAACTTTTGGGGGATTTTCTTTTGAAAGGGTTATGCTTTTGAGAGGCAGTTAGTGTATGATAGGCTTAGATGGCTCCAGGATCGGAATAAGAATTGACCCATCAAATGGAGACATGCCATGTCAGCAAATCCTATGTGGCTTGTAGTGTTTGGAATTTTGTTAATATAAATGATATATATTTTTTATTTTTTATATTAATATATTAAAAATATCTAAAATTATATAAAAAAATACATTTGAAGTAAAAAAATAAATTAAAAATTTTTTAAAAGCATTTTTTGAATGCAAAAACAAATATATTCTTACCGAACTCTAATTTTATTAATAATAAGTGTCGACTATATCTCAGAAAAATATACCAATTTTATTGTTGATTGTTCAAAATTCAATGAATTTTTTTTAGAGATTCTTTGATATATCATTTTCACTTATTATTTTTAAAAATAAAAAATAAAAAATTATATTTTTTTTGTTTTTGAAAAACTCGTAAGAGGTTGTCAATTTCTTTTATAACTACAAAACATAGTTTTTAAAACCATGATAATTATAGTTGATTAGTTTTTTTATAAAAAGAATATCAGGCTTTAGATTTTTATTTTTAAAAACTTGAAAACTGACATAAAAAATAAAAACAACAATTAATAGTAAAGCAATCAGTTGTAGTTATAATAATTAATTCTAATCTGACTCATGACTTAATTTAATATTTAGTTAAAAGATAGTGTTACAAGTTGAACAGATTAACTCAGATGAATATAAAACAAAGTCGTTTAAGCTTTATATATAAAAAAAGAGCTAACATAACATAAATTCATTTTTAATAAAATCAAAATAAATTTTCGATTAAGTTACAAATTGACTCGTTAGATTACCTAGATTATACTAGGATTAAATTTTACCTAATTTTATTTAAAATCTAGTCTAAACTAGAATTTGAACTAGTAAGTCATTAGGTTGAATGCTGGGTTAGGTTAGATTTAATAACAAAAGTTTTAGTGTTGAGTAAATAGTAGAAATAAAAAAGCAAAACATAAAGTAGAGGTTATTGGGTAGATAGTCTTTGGAATTGGCCTACAAGAATTATCGTTTTCATATTATTGCAAGACAAAAGAGAAACATGAATGGACAGGTTCCAGAGTATAAAGCTTACATGAAATCTCTGTATGAGGTTTAACCAAGAAATATTCTGACATCTTTTTTTTTATAAAAAAACCCTTTAAATAATTTAATTGTTACTTTGAAATGAAGTTGATTTAATTACTATAATAATAATAATAATCTCATGAGGACTATTCATTCACAAGAAAAGAATATCGATTAATTTAAATGAACAGAGGTACACAAGAACGTGCTAAATAAATCATAATAATCATCAATCTAGGCTTATAAAGGGATTAAAGAATAAATTCCTCATTGTATTTATTACCTTAATAAACTTTAGGTTAGGGTTCTTAGTACGAACAGGACTAAACAAAATAAAAGGAACTATTCCAATCTAAGAAATAAAATAAAATAAGAAGGAAATATGCTCGTGGTTATCACTTTCCATAGAATTTCTCGATGGGAGGGCAAGGACTTGTGTCAGAGAAATGAGATCTCTGATTTTGATGAAATCTTGCCGGGGGAATTCAGGTGGCTGAGTAGTGGCTGTACATGTGTTGGTTTTATCTCTGTTTTTTTTAATAATTAATATAGGTGATCGGGTCAGCTTACGTGTATCTCGACTAATTCCATAAGTCTTGAAGTTAACTGCATGTAAACCTCCAGTGGTCTCGAGGAGACTCGAACTCGTGACCATTAGAGAGCAAACCCAAGACCTGATCAGTTGAGCTCTCCCTCGGGGTTAACATAAGTTTTGTCTCTGTTTTTTTTTTTTACTTGGTAGAGGCGGCAAGAATGGCTAAAATTGCAGTGTTTTGAGAATCTGGTAGTATTTTGTTTTAAAATTTTTTTTATTTAAAAATGTATTAAAATAATATTTTTTTTTTATTTTTAAAAATTTATTTTTGATATCAGCACATTAAAATGATTTGAAAACATAAAAAACTACTAATATGAAGAAACAATAATAAAAATTTATTTTTTTAAAAAAATATAAAAATAAACAAGTTTTAAAGGACATGGAAGATGTGATTTATAGGCACATATCCATGTCCATGACCATGAGCGTAGTTTTTAAACCCGACTCGGTGGTCGGCCCGGTCTAATGATCGGGTCACGGGTCAGATGAGTTGACTTGGGTCAACAAAAAAAACAAAAACATTTTCACCAACTCCTCAAAAAATGCCCCCAAATAAAAACCCAATAAAGAAAATCAAATTCCAATTTGAAACTATCCCAATAAAGTAAGCCTTCTCCTTTAAGTCTCTTCGCTTCCAGGGTTGCCCATTGGAAACCATCCCCAAGATCCATAAGCCATAGATGGAGCCAGAAGGAAGAGATGATCCAGCTTCGTCCTTTGTCTTCTCTTCTCTTTGGTAGTGGAGAGAGGTCGGGAGTATGGCTCCCGCTTTGAAGTGAAGGGATGAGAATTGAATTCTTTCTTTCCATAGCTCGTTCTATGAATTGCTATGAAAGGCACCTGACGTCTTTCAATCGATTGTTGAGGAATTTTTTCTTTTACTAGGTCGGCTGAGATCTTAATACTTGGCTTCGAGAGTCCTCTTTTCTTCTTCTTTCTCTTTAGGATAGATCTCGTCTTTGATCCCTAGGTCTCTTAGCTTAGCCTAGAGTCTTAAGGGTTCTTTTGGCGCTGTTATGTCTTGAACACCAAGATAGTTGCCATGGAAGGAGAGATGAAGAGCAAGACAGTTGCAAAAAGAAGAAAAAAAAAGCCGAGCCTCAATCGGGTTTACCCGGGTCGACCGGGTTTCACCGGGCCAAATCTCCAGCTGTTTTTTACTTAGACCCGGCCCGGTCCCAGGCCCGGGTCGGCCGGGTCCTGAGTCGACCTGCCAGGCTGGACCGGGTTTCAAAACTATGACCATGAGTACCAATCCATCCCTTATTTCTTGTTTGAATTCCAACACCTCTTCTAGTTCCCTCAAATGATAGAATTTGTATTGCATCACGAGAGATCCTATTTTTGCATGATAAGGGAGTATAATTCAAGATATTGAAATGTTTTTATATATAATTATAAAACTTTATTAGATTAAATTGGATGGACCAGCTTGGTGATTTGTTAATTTAAAATCTGATTATAGTTAAATTTTATTTGAACTTATTTTTTTAATCAAAAAGACGTTTTGTTTTCTAAGAAAAAAATATGAAACAATATTATTTTTATTTGTCTAAAAACAATCCTTGAAATTATATTATTTTAGCTTTTTAAAAAAATTATAATTTAAGTTGATCCATCAATCCATGGAACATCCTGTCCACCTCAAAACACCAGTTTTAGATTGAGTAAACTCTCAATTTAAGTTTTATAACTATAAGTTTTACTAATGTAATTCATTAATTAAGATTTCATATATTTAATTTAAAAGCTTTGGATTAGAATCGTTTGAAAGATGGAAAGAAATTCTGAGACGAAGAGCACTGCTTTTACCATGCAACTCAAAATCTATCAAGTTTTTTTTTTTTTATTGAGAAAAGGAAAATTATTAAAATATGAATTAAGAGTGGCGATGGGGATCGGTGGGGGCATTTACATGACTGATTGATGGAAGACGTGTTCAAGGCTGATTAATTATCAGTCAAGAAATTCCTGCAAATGCCAAAAGTTTCGCAAATGATTTCGGGCGAGAGATTGGCATGGACTCCAGAAAGATAAGCTAGAATTTGGTAAATATCTTTGATGCATAGTTCTACTTCCCAGCCACCTCAATAGCTGCAAAGTCAGTTTTTGAGTTCTTTTGAATAAAAAAATCCAATTTTTTCAATTGTTTTCTCCTGAAAATATATACATAAAAATTCATAATATATATATCCATTTCTAATCTTAAAACACAAACAAATTAGATTAAAAAAAATAATTAGATCGAATGAAAGAACCTTATCGAATGAAAGAACCTTCTCAAGTTTTGATTTACATTTAGAAATAAGATGAAATTTTCAAATCATCTTTACGAAACTCCACTATTTTATGAAACTCCACTATTTAAAAGTAGCCTATTGAGACTAATATTAATCCTTTTCATGGTTAAAATGTTGTCAACCAATCATTTTTTTTATATTTTTTTTGGTGAATTTTTCTCGCCTCTGACTACATGGTTGTAATCCCGAGACGGTAAAGATAAAAATAATAAAAATAAAAATATATTTGATTGAGAAGATAGAGACAGATATATAAAAATAAATCTATCATCGAGATAATTTTGAAGTGGATTTCTGCACTTTCAAAACAGGAGGTACAAAAGAGACATGTTTTCATAGATAATATTAATTATTTTTTTATTCCTAAAATATCCTTGTAAAAAACTTTTAATTCCAAAATTATCAAACTAAGATATATAAAGATAAAAATGATTACTATCATAGTTTTAAAACTTAACTTGGGATCGATCCATGACAAGGCCTAGGTTATGGTTCGGGTTGACCCGAGTCAATATAATAATAAAAGTTATTATTGTCATAGTTTTAAGGCTTGAATCTGGTTTGACCGAAGAAAGGGCTCGGGTCATGGGTCGGGTTGACCGTTGACTTAGATCAATTTAAAGATAAAAGTTGTTATTATCATAGTTTTAAAACTTGATTCAAGGGTCGATTTGGAGCAAGGTTCGAGTCACAGGTTAAGAGAGTCAACGTAAAAATATAAGTGTTTATTATCATAATTTTAAAACCCAACTCGAGGGTCAACTTTGGGCAAGACTCGAGTCACGAGTTGAGAGGGTCAACCCGGGTTAATTTGGGTCAATGTAAGGATACAAATATTTATTTTATAGTTTTAAAACTTGACTCAACGGTTGACATGGGCAAGACCCGCGTCACGGGTTGTGAGGGTTAACCAAGGTGAATTTGAGTCAACACATGGATAAAAGTTATTATTATTATAGTTTTAAAACCCGGCTCAAGAGTCGAATTAAGGCAATGTCTAGGTCATGTGTCATGGCCCGAATCACGGGTCGAGAAGGCCAACTTGAGTTGAATCGAGTCAACATAAAAATAAAAATGGTTATTGTCATAATTTTGAAACTCGATTTGGGGGTCGACCCAAGGCAAGACATGGATCACCGATCAGGAGGGTCAAACAGGGTTGGCCTAAGTCAACATATAGATAAAAGTAATTATTATCATAATTTAAAGCTCGAGTCAGGAGTCAAGTCACGGGCTAGGAAAATCAACTTGGATTGATCTATTTTTCTTTTTAAAAAAGGAATCTAAGCAACCTTGTTTTGATCATTTTTTTTAATAGAACGTCAACTAGTTTTTTACCAAGTCGAGTCGGGTCAATTATTCTTTTATTTTTTCTTAAACTCGAACTAGTTAAGTCACCAGGCCAATCCAGGTTCCGTGCAAGTCACCAGGCCAATCCAGGTTTAATAACTATGGTTATAATAATATTATTAATTTTAGCACACAATATAAACTAACATAAAAAAACAATATCTAATTATTTTTTAAATATGTAAGTTTAACAATAATACATAATAAGGGTATAATAGACTTTTTATATTTTATCATGTTTTATCCACCATAACTAAACATAATACAGGGACAATCACTCTGTTTTGTACATTATTACCAAATACAATTTTGTCTCTAACTTTTTTTTATCTTCTATTCTCTGTAATCTCCATCTTTTTTGTCCCAGGACCATTTCCAAATTGTATCTTAGGAATGGAAACATGACAAAAATAAGCTTAGAATATAAAATTAAAAAAACTACAGGGAACAAATAAATTAGTGTGCTATAAATTTATTTTTTTTTATCATAAATATAACACAACATATTTCTTTTTCTTAGAGTTAATAAATTAATTCAGAGTATCCAGTAAAAAAATGTGGGGTCTCTTTTGCCTTATTTTCAAGAAAGTGGTTGGATGCCTTTGGAAGAACTTTCAACACAAACTTTTCCATGCACAATGTCAAGTCCCCTACGCGTAATAGACATATCCTGTTCTTCATGGAACCTTCAAGTAAAGCTTAGCCCAATGATAGAAAGAAAGAAAAAGAAACCCTGTTAATTGGAAACCAAACTTTTTATTTTTCTGAAACTAATTCTGCTTCAATGTCACGACTGAAGTTGCTTATGCATTTATCTCCTTTCTTGGTTGCTCATTTATTCGTATCAGGTATGGTACACCAATCTATCACAATTTTTCTGTTCCCATTTCTAATTCTTGAACACAATTAATTAAGCTGTTATCTTATGTTATTGCTAGCAGGTGTTGTTTCAACAACTTTAAGAATACTAAACAATTGTGACTACACTATATGGCCAGGAATAAACTCAACATATGATCCAAGACCTCTCTTCTATGTCACCCCAACGATCCCAACTGGTTTTTCCCTTGGAAAGAAAGACTGGAAGGACATAACAACCTCGGATGATTGGTATGGTCGTTTATGGGGCCGCACACATTGCACTGAAGATGATACAGGAAGATTCTCCTGCATCACAGGCGACTGCGGCTCTGGCAAAATAGAATGTTCAACAATACCAGCTGGCTCGAGTCCTGTGACGATGGCAAAGTTCAAGATTAACAATGCTGGACTTGATTTTTTTAATGTTAGTCTTCTTGATGGCTACAACCTGCCTTTGCTTGTTCTGCCTTCTAATAAGACCTGCAAAAAAGCAGGATGTGTGGTGGATTTGAACGGCGTTTGTCCTTCAGAACTTACGGTTAGTAGTTCTGATGGGAAGATTGCGGGATGCCGCAGCGCGTGTGAGGCCTTCGGTTCACAGCAATATTGTTGTACTGGTGAATATGAAACACCTTCGACTTGCAAGCCTAATTCTTATTCTCAGAATTTTAAGAAAAAGTGTCCAAGCACTTACACCTATCCTCTTGACGATGAGACTGGTACCTTCAGTTGTGCATCATCCGATTACCAAATTGTCTTCTGTGCAGGTAAATTTACCATTTTTCAAACTTGTAGTTTTTTGAGTTTGATATTTTGTTCTTAATCATTTTAACATTTAGGAGTGGTGTAATTTGTTTGATGAGAAGTTAAGAAAGCCTGCACAAATAGAAGTTAGTTTACCACTAAGACACATTCTATATATATTGGACTACACGTTGAAAGAAATTATAGCTTACACGATTCATACATCTGTTCTTTGACATGCTTACATGTCCATCACAGGAAACACAACTGAATACAAGGTCTTGACAAGTAACATGACAGTTGTTTCTTCAGGACCTACCGAACCGCCGCCATCACCATCTGTGATAATAGCACCAAGCCTTTCCCCACCGCCATCACCATCTGTGTTAATAGCACCAAGCCTTTCCCCAGTACCGCCATCACCAACTGTGATAATAGCACCAAGCCTTTCCCCACAATTTAAAACACCACCAAGCCCTTCGCCACAACGGATAACGCCACCAAGCCCTTCCCCACAAGAGATAACACCAAGGCCTTCTCCAGAAATAAGGCGTAAAACTTCAAGAAGTTTGGTACCAATTATAGCAGGAGTTATAGGTAGTTTTCTTCTTATCATTTCTTTTGTAGTGATTTTTATTTTGAGGGCAAGATGGCGTGGGAAGTCTGAACAAGATCAGCAGGATGTGGAAGATGATCATATAAAGCATGTTCCAGGAATGCCTGTCAGGTTCTCATACCAAGAACTGTACGTTGCAACTGATAATTTCAACGAGAGAATTGGAAGAGGAGGCTTCGGGTCTGTATTCAAAGGAAAATTGGGAGATGGAACAAAAATTGCTGTGAAGAGGTTGGAGAAACTAGGCCAAGGAATGAGTGCTTTTTTAGCAGAAGCCGAGGCAATTGGAAGTCTGCACCATTTTAACTTGGTGAGGTTGATTGGATTTTGCGCAGAGAAATCCTCTAGGCTTTTGGTTTTTGAGTATTTGAGCAATGGATCGTTGGATAATTGGATTTTTATGAATGTACAAAGATCTTTCCTTGATTGGCAGACCAGGAAGAAGATTATACTCGACATAGCAAAAGGCCTGGCTTATCTTCATGAAGACTGTCGACATACCATAATACATCTTGATGTAAAACCACAGAACATTCTTTTGGATTCAAGTTTCCACGCCAAAATCGCTGATTTTGGGTTATCCAAGCTAATCAATAGAGATATGAGCCAGGTTCAAATATCAATGAGAGGAACACCGGGATATCTTGCTCCAGAATGGCGTCAACCATTAGGTCGTATTACGGTAAAAGTTGACATATATAGCTTCGGAATTGTCCTCCTTGAAATAGTTTGTGCACGCAGAAATGCAGACCAATCACAACCAGAATCTGCCTTTCATTTGCTTACAATGTTGCAGAAGAAAGCTGATCAAGATAGAGTAATAGACATTGTGGAAAATTTGGATGAATACACGCGGAGTGATAGAGAGGAAATAACGAGGATGATAAAGGTTGCTGCTTGGTGTTTGCAAGATGACCCAGAAAGAAGACCTCTCATGTCAACAGTTTTAAAAGTGTTGGAAGGTGTTATGGAGGTAGATTCAAACATCAATTATCGGTTTTCGCATGCAATGGTATCTTCTCCAGCTGGTAACAACCATATTTCTTCAGCACCTCCTCCAGCATCTGTTCTTTCCAATCCTAGATGATGTAGTTGTAAGCCTCTCTCTTCTGGCAGAAATAAAATCTATCATGCTTCTTATCGCTTCTGCTACTTTTCCATGCTATCCTAAGCTAACCACAGCTTTTTTAGCACTTGTCTAGCAAGTGTTGACAGCAGGACACTGCGGGTCGGAGGATAGCCTTTTTTTTTAAAAAAATTAATTTTTATTTTATTTTTTTATTTTAAATTAATGTATTTTTGATTCTTTTGATTGATGTGCTGATATCAAAAATAATTTTAAAAAAATAAAAAAATATTATTTTAATGTGTTTTACAATGAAAAACACTTTGAAAAGCAACCGATACCACACTTTCAAACACTCTAGACATGTCTGAAGTAGTTTGCTAGTGTACTGGAGTATAGTCTTTAAAAATTTCAACATTATATTATACCGTGGACCACACTGTAGATATAAAATATTTGCACTATGAACGTTATTATAGCGCCATAGAAGTGTTGTCTTTATTGTTTTTTAGTCAAAAAATAATGCTGGAGGACATTGTCTTTTGTGTGTTCTATGCCAAAAGCTATCGGGTCTTACTTGACAGCCATACCCAATGCTAGTGGGTCTAGCTGGGCAGCCAAACCCAAATCATTTTCAAAATGTCCTAGGTCTGGCTGGGTAGAGGGGGTTATGGCTGCGCAGCCAGACCCAAGGAGATTGGGTATGGCTGTCCAACCAGACCCAATGCTATTGGGTCTCGCTTCACAGCCTTTTTCCTTTTAAGATATTTTTAATTTTATTTTTTTTCTCTTTAATTTTATTTTTCTCTTTTTTTTGTATTTATTTTTTTGTTTCATATTATAAAGAGAAAATAAATTGATGAGACTTTTTTTATATTGTACAAAAGTTGAGTGATGATAATTTTTTTTCATTTGAGGTTGCTTTAAATTTCCTTATCAAAGCATGTTTGTTTTTATGTTTCAAAAATGCTTTCAAAAAAATTTGAATTTTATTTAATTTTTTTTTTAATTCAAATTAATATTTTTTGATGTTTTTATTTTTATTTTGATGTGATGATATAAAAAATAAATTTTAAAAAATAAAAATATATGATCTCAATATATTTTTTTAAAAAATATATTTTAAAAAATAAACATAATAATATAATAACTAGAATATTGGTCTGCGCTTTTCAGTGGGTCAATAACAATTTCTTTCTGAAATGTAAAAATACTTGAGTTGGGTTAAAAACACGGAGTGTAGTTGCACCATCACCATCTTCAAATAAAGTATTTTCTATAGCAACACCATGAATAACGCATAGTAAAGCAACGACTAATACACCAACAACTAATTTCTTTCCCTTTAATTTGTTTTCTTTTAAGATATTTCCAATTTTATTTTTTCTCCTCTTCAAATTTTTTTCTTTTCTCTTATTTAATTTTTTTTTCATACAGTAAAGAGAAAATAAATTGATAAGACTTTTTTTATATTGTACAAAAGTTAGGTGATGATATTTTTTTTTCATTTGAGGTTGAGTTGAATTTCCTTATTAAAGCATGTTTATTTTTACGTTTCAAAAATGCTTTCAAAAAAATTTGTTTTTATTTTTTATTTTTTTCTTTAATTCAAATTTATATTTTTGATGTTTTTTTTTTTATTTTGATGTGATGATATAAAAAAGAAAATTTTAAAAAATAAAAATATATGATTTCAATATATATTTTTTTAAAATATTTTTTTAAATTGTCGCACCCGACATCGCGGCGGCCCTTAAAAATAATCTTTGAATTATGGAAAAAGAACAGATTTCTGACATCTTATTCTTTTAGGAAAAAGGTCTTGTTTAAGGAGTCGCCACCTAGTATTATGGTCACTAGGAACCCTAACTGGTCAACAGAGATTCTATGGTACGAGACTGGTTACGTAAAAGGGAGGATATTATCACCCCTTAAACGTTCTGCCTGGGGCAGACTGCATTGCTGGTTTTGTCTTAAATTGCTAAATGTTTATTAGTTTATGATATGATGATTTGCTTATAATATTTCCGACTCTGGCGTCAGTGAATATTCAACTACAGATACTTCCAACTCTAGCGTTGGTAAGTATTACGTAACCCAAAACAAAAATGAATGGTGTTGCTGACTCTAATTTTTTAAATAAACCAATAAAAATAAATCTAAATATATGCATGCATATTTTTTATTTTTTTATATATTTTTATTTTTTATTTTTTATTTTCTTTATTGTTTTTGGGGCTGGGCCCAACTCAGCCCACATGGGTTGGGCTGGACCCAGCCAGCTCGGCCAGGTCACTAGCCTAAGCCAGTGACCAGGCAATTTTCACCCGTAAGCGTGCGTGAATTGTTCACGCAGGCTTGCTACATTCACCACTTAATTAAATTTCTAATGCACAGTGTTGGTGAATTATTTTGCAGAGCTGGAGACACTTGCCTGGGAGCAGAATGAAGGAGATGGCGTGCTGTGCTGGACGAACGACGTTGCCTATTTCCTGGTTTTTTTCTTTGCTTTCTTTATTTCCTAGTTTGCTTCTATTTGTCTCTCACGTTATATTTCCCTCCTATTTTCAGAACACCTCTTTACTCTCTCTTGGCCTGTTTCCTTTCTCGTTTTTCTTGGGTCAGTATTGGTGAGGGGAAGCCTATTTCTAGTATGGGAGTTCTGGAGATAAACCTGAAAGTTCCTGTGGTTTGTTTGTGTTTCTTTTCTTTTCGGTTTCTGTCATCTCTCTCTCTAACCAATCCCTGTTCTTCGGGGCTCCTCGGTTTATATAGGGCCCGGCGGGTTGGTAACGGGTGGTAGGCTGAGGGTCGACCACCATTAAGGCGCCCATAACTGAAACCAACGGACGATTACTGCTGTAACGTCTCTTTGCCTTTACTGTAGAAAACTGTCGCTAGCTTAAAGAAGAAGAAGATGAACAACATCTTCAAAACGACGTTGTTTGGAGATAAACAGTGGCCATTTTCATTTTGACCCGTGAAGTTTTGAAAATTTTATAATTAAGCCCCCTGGTTTAAACTGTAATTTCCCTTGCATTTCGGTGCCTTTTACAAGTTAATCCTTGGACTTTAATCTGTTGCAATCGTGCCCCCAATTAACCCCAAACTTTTCCATTTCTTCAATTAAGTCCCTGATTTCATTAATTTAATTAAATCCAAAGTCCAATTAAGTATAAAACTTGTCAATTCTCTAATTAAACCCTTGATTGGATTAATTAAATTAATTCCAAGCTTAATTAAGTCTCAAAACTTATCAATTCTCCAATTAAAACCTTGATTGGATTAATTAAATTAATTTCAAGCTTAATTAAGTCTCAAAACTTATCAATTCTCTAATTAAACCCTTGATTGGATTAATTAGATTAATTCCAAAGTTTAATTAAACTCCAAAACTTCCAATCATGTTGCCCTTAACCTAAATTTTAATTCATTCTTCATTTATTTCATTTTACTTGTTTTTCATCATTATTATTTTTTCATCATCATATTTTTATATCCTTTTCAGTAAATAAAATAATAATAATAATTAAAATAAAAGAGTCAAAAATTGGGTTATGACAAAAATAACCGTTACGTAATAATATAAAATTAGAATATTGGCTCGCTCTCCGCAGCGGGTCAATAATAATTATTTTTCAAATATAAAAATACTTGAGTGGGGTTAAAAGCACGGAGTGTATTTGTACCATCACCTTCTTCAAATAAAATATTTTCTACAGTAGTACCATGAATAGCGCATAGCAAAGTAGCGCTTAATATACTGACATCTAGTTTCTTTCCCTTTAATTTTTTTCCCTTTAATTTTTTTTTGTTTTCTCTTTTTGAATTTTTTTCATACTGTAAAGAGGAAATAAATTGATGTGATTTTTTTATATTGTACAAAAGTTAGGTGATGATAATGTTTTTTTTCATTTCAGGTTGGGTTGAATTTTCTTATTAAAGCATATTTGGTTTTCTGTTTCAAAAATGCTTTGAAAAATATTTGAATTTTTTTATATTTTTCTTTACTTCAAATTAATATTTTTAGATATTTTTGTATTATTAAAAAAAAAAGATTGGGTGTAGTTGCGCAGCCAGACCCCATCTCCTGAGGTCTGGCTGTGCAGCCACACCCAATCTCTTTGGGTGTGGCTTCACAACCAGACCCAACCAGTCAGACCTAAGGCTATGAGGTCTGGCTCCGCATCCAGACGCAAGTCTATTGGGTCTGGGTCGGCCGCCAGACTTAAGGCTATTGGGTCTTGCCTGACTACCAGACCCAAGGATATTGGGTCTGGCTTGGCCACAGACCCAATAACATTGGGTCTTGCTTTTTAGCGAGATCCAAAATACTTAAAATTACACTTTATATTTTTATTTTTTTTTAAAAAAATATTATTGATTCGGGAAACGCGAATCAAAATACTAGTTTGATTATTCAATGTCGTTGGCTCTTGACTATTCACTATGAGAGTTTTTCATATGTGTGTAGATGGAATATATCCTGTAGAAAATTTGAGATGGGTTTCACTATAATTTTTTAGGTAAAAAAAGGATTTTGTTTTTTTTTTTGCCGAACCTTTATAGATTTGAGTTTACAGAATCCCTTAAATGTAATTAAAAAATCAGATAAAAAATTATGAATTTTTCTTTTAGGCTATTTATTTGGCGTGAAACGTGTCTTTTATTGGGCTAAGCTCTATCCCACTTTTACTAGAATTCTTGCATGATTCAATCATTACAGATTTATAATTGAATGTTCAGAACTATCTCAGACTTGCCTATAACAAATCTCCATCATTAACACCACAATCTCTCCCTGAAATGTTTTTGTTAATCTTTAATGCATAATTTTTTAGTTTTCATGATTTTTCTACCGAGATTGAAAAATTCAAGGTTTCTGTGTACTGTAAAACTAGTCTTGTTTAGCACAAGAATTTAAGCTATGCATAGTTGCTTATTCCCCGTCTCATTTTTTTAGCACAAAAAATGAAAAGAAACTTTTGTTTAAAACTTATAGCCTGTAATGAATTAATATATCTTCGATATGTTTGTTTAAAAGCTTATGATTAAGAATACTAAAGACAAGCTAATAACCTAACGTAATTAGACTTGGTAGGATACCAACCTCATATGACAACGACACGAGTCTGACTTACTTTTAGGCCCAGTATTTTTGTATTGAGCTACACGTTGAGCCTAAGTATATGTGGGTTTGACGAGGTACTAGACCAAACCTTCTTAAGTTCAACTATGTACTGAGCCCAAATACACGTGGTTCTGGCAAGATGCCAAACCTAATATCCTTGAATTCAGCTATGTATTGAGCCCAAGTATATATGGATCTGACCAAATGCTAAATCCAACATCCTTGGGTTCAGCTAGGCGCTAAACTCAAAGACATATGAGTTTGACAATGTGTCAAACTCAAACATCCTTGGGTTTAGTTAGACATTGACCCTAAAGGCATATTGTTTCGACAATGTGTCAAACTCAAACATCCTTAGGTTTAGATACCACTAAGTCCAAGTATGTATGAGTTTGGCAAGGTGTTAGGCTCAAACATTTTTTGGTTTAGCTACGAGTTGAGCCCAAGTCTATATGAATCTGGTAAGGTGTCATACCCAACTGCTTTGGGTTTAACTACGTGCTGAGCCCAAATGCGTGTACGTCAGTTAAGGTGCCAGACCCAACTGCCTTGGATTCAACTACGTGTTAAGTCCAAATGCATGTGGGTCTCACAAGATGCCAGACTCAACTATCTTGGGTTCAGCTATGCGCTGAGCCCAAGAGCATATGAGTCTGCCAAGGTGTCAGACCTATCACCCTTGGGTTTGGAATGATTCCAAACCCAATACATATTGAGTTGATAATCTTTTAGATTCCATGTTGGGTCACATGAATTTATTTGTTTATTCTTATATCTTTTAATATAAAATGTTAAAGGTCAAGAATGATCATCTCCTTATATCCTTAGGTGCATAAAAGTCTCCACATGGCCTACTATATTTCTATCAACATTAATTTTGTGTAAGAAATATTTATCTCTGATTTTGGGTTATCTAAGGTCATCGATGAAGGAACGGGACAAGTACAAGTTTCAATGAGAGGAACCCCTGGATATATTGCTCCAGAATTTGTGTAAGCTACCACCAGGACGTATCACGGAAAAAATTGACATATACAGCTTTGGAATTGTTCTCCTGGAAATAGTTTGTGCACGAAAAAACGTAGATCACTCGCTGCCAGAATCTGACTTCCATTTAGTTAGATTGCTGCAGAATAAAGCTGAAGAAGATAGACTAATAGACATTGTGGAAAATGTAGATGAATGCATGCAGAGTGATAAGGAGGAAATGCTTAGAATGATAAAGATTGGTGCTTGGTGCTTGCAGGATGACCCAGAAAGAAGGCCTCTCATGTCAACGGTTGTGAAGATATTGGATGGTGTAATGGAGGTAGATACGAACTTGGTGTATGTGTTCTCACATTCACTAATAGCTTCTCCCATTGCTAATCACCACATTTCTTCGGCACAGCTGCCAGCATCTGTTCTTTCTAATCCCAGATAATGGCATTGTAAATCTCTTTTTGGTCTTAAAGAAAATTCATGAAGCTTGTTTCATAATTTGAACTACTTGTCCATTATAAAATTCATCTTAATTGAGCTAAGAAAACTATTATTTTAGTGTTATTAAATTTTTTCTAGTAAAATTAATTAAGGCATTCAAAATGATGTTTGGTAACGGAGAGAAAAAGATTAATAAAAAGAATAAGAGTAAAAGTTTCTTTCGGATTTTATTTAGGTTGAACTAGCTTTTTTCTTGTCCTATTTTTTAACCTATTTATTTTTAAGACATTAGAAAATAAAAACTTTCATGGATAATTATCGAAATTCTTGATATATTAGATAATATATATATATATATATTTTAATATTAAAAATGTTATGCATTGAATCGACCCGGACTAACAATAATTAATCTATGAAATTTATAATTTGAAATTTGAGATCGTGATAAAATCATGGAATTTATATCAAAAAAATAAAAAAATTAATTATAATAAAATAAATATTGAAAGCTGAAAGTAAAAAAAACTAAAAAAAAAACCAGTAAATTATTAGGTTGAATGCTGGGCTGGGTGAGAATTTAATAACACAAGTTTTAGTGTTGAGTAAATAGTTGAAATAAAAAAAGCAAAACATAAATAAAGAAGAGGTTAAAAAAATAAATTAAATATTGGGTATATAGTCTTTGGAATTGGCCCAAGAATTATCGTTTTCATATTATTGCAAGACAAAAGAGAAACATGAAGGACAGGTTCCAGAGTATAAAGCTTACATGAAATCTCTGTAAGAGGTTTAACCAATAAATATTCTGACATCTTTTTTTTAAAAAAAAACCCTTTAAATAATTTAATTGTTACTTTGAAATGAAGTTGATTTAATTACTATAATAATAATAATAATCTCATGAGGACTATATATTCATTCACAAGAAAAGAATATCGATTAATTTAAATGAACAGAGGTACACAAGAACGTGCTAAATAAATCATAACAATCATCAATCTAGGCTTATAAAGGGATTAAAGAATAAATTCCTCATTGTATTTATTACCTTAATAAACTTTAGGTTAGGGTTCTAAGTACGTACAGGACTAAACAAAATAAAAGGAAATATTCCAATCTAAGAAATAATAAAATAAAATAAGAAGGAAATATGGTCGTGGTTATCACTTTCCATAGAATTTCTCGATGGGAGGGCAAGGACTTGTGTCAGAGAAATGAGATCTCTGATTTTGATGAAATTTTGCCGGGGGAATTAAGGTGGCTGAGTAATTGCTGTACAGGTGTTGTTTTGTCTCTGTTTTTTTTTATTTTTATATAATTAATATAAATGTTTGGATCAATTTGTGTATATTTCGACTAATTTTTTTAGATCTTGAAATTAATTACATATAAGCCTCAAGTGGTTTCGAGAGAACTCGAACTTGTAACCATTAGAAAGCAAACCTAAGATTTGACCAGTTGAGCTAGGGGTTAACATAGGTTTTGTCTGTGTTTTTTTTACATGGTAGGGGCAACAAGAATGGCTAGAATTGCCGTGTTTGAGAATCTGGTAGTATTTTGTTTTAAAAAGTTTTTTATTTGAAAATACTTTAAAATAATATTTTTTTTTATTTTAAAAAAATTATTTTTGATATTAGCAAATTAAAATAATTTAAAAACATAAAAACTACTAATTTAAAAAAAATAATAAATATTTAATTTTTTTAAAATATAAAAACAAACAAGTTTTAAAGAACATGAAAGACGTGATTCATGGGCACATGTCCATTACCAGAGTACCAATCCATCCCTTATTTCTTGTTTGAATTCCAACACCTTAGAATTTGTATTGCATCACGAGAGATCCTATTTTTACATGATAAGGGAATGTTTTTAAATATAATTATAAAACTTTATTAGACTAAGTTTCATGGCCAGCTTGGTGATTTGCTAATTTAAAATCTGATTATAGTTAGATTTTATTTTGAACTTATTTTTTTTTTAATCAAAGAGATGTTTTGTTTTTTAAGAAAAAAATTTGAAACAATATTATTTTGATTTTTAAAAAAAAATCCTTCAAATTATATTATTTTAGTTTTTTTTTAAATTATAATTTGAGTTGATTCATTAACAAGTGGAACATCCTAATAAACTCAAAACACAAGTTTTAAATTGAGTAAACTCTCAATTTAAGTTTTATAACTATAAGTTTTACACAAATGTAATTCATTAATTAAGATATCATATATCTAATTTAAAAGCTTTGGATTAGAATCGTTTGAAAGATGAAAAGAAATTCTGAGACGAAGAGCACTGCTTTTACCATGCAATTCAAAATCTATCAAGTTTTTTTTATTGAGAAAAGGAAAATTATTAAAATATGAAGTAAGAGTGGCGATGGGGATCGGTGGGGGCATTTACATGACTGATTGGTGGAAGACGTGTTCAAGGCTGATTATTTATGAGTCAAGAAATTCCTGCAAATGCCAAAAGTTTCGCAAATGATTTAGGGCGAGAGATTGGCATATATGGCCTCCAGAAAGATAAGCTAGAATTTGGTAAATATCTTTGATGCATAGTTCTACTTCCCAGCCACCTCAATAGCTGGAAAGTCAGTTTTTGGGTTCTTTTGAATAAAAAAACCCAATTTTTTTTTTAAATTGTTTTCTCCTGAAAATATATACATAAAAATTCATAATATATATCTATTTCTAATCCCAAAACATGAATCAAAGAACCTTCTCAAGTTTTAATTTACATTTTAAAATAATAGATAAAGTTTCAAATCATCTTTATGAAACTCCACTCTTCACTCTTCAAAGGAGCCTATTGATATCAAAGGAGCCTATTTATGGTTAGAATGTTGCCAATCAATTCTTTTCTTTCATTTTTTTTTTGGTTGATGCTTTCACCTTTGACTTCATAGTTATAATCTCGAGACAATTAAAACAAAAATAATAAAAATAAAAATATATTTGATAAAGAAGATAGAGACAGAGATAAAGATATAAAAATAAATCTACTATTAAGATAGTTTTGGAGTGGATTTTTGCAGTTTCGAAATAAAAGGTACAAAGAAGATATGTTTTCAATTTTTCATAGACAATATTTGTTATTTTTTTATTCCTAAAATATCTTTATAAAAAATTTTTAATTCCAAAATCATCAAACCCAGACATGTAATAATAAAAATTATTATTATCATAATTTTAAAACTCAACTTGGGATCGATCCATGGCAAGGTATAGGCCATGGTTCAAGTTGACCCGAGTCAATATAATAATAATTGTTACTATCATAATTTTAAAACTTGAATCGGGTTCGAACCGAGAGAAAGCTCGGATCATGGATCGGGTTGACCATTGACTTAGATCAATTTAAGGATAAAAATTGTTATTATCATAGTTTTAAAACTTGATTCAATAGTCGATCTGGGGCAAGGTTTGAATCACAGGTTGAGAGAGTTAACACAAAAATAGAAGTGTTTATTATCATAGTTTTAAAACCCAACTCGAGGGTCAACTTTGGACAAAACCTGAGTCACGAGTTAGGAGAGTCAACCCGGGTTAATTTGGGTCAATGGAAGGATAAAAAATATTTATTTCATAGTTTTAAAACTTGACTCAGTGGTTGATCTAGGCAAGACCCGTGTCACGGGTTATGAGGGTTAACCAGGGTGAATTTGAGTTAACGCATGGATAAAAGTAATTATTATTATAGTTTTAAAACCCGGCTTAAGAGTCAAATTAAGGCAATGTCTAGGTCATGTGTCATGGCCTGAATCACGGGTCGAGAAGGCCAACATGAGTTGAATTGAGTCACCATCAAAATAAAAGTGGTTATTATCATAATTATAAAACTCAATATGAGGGTCGACTCAAGGTAAGATCTAGGTCATCGGTTAGGAGGGTCGAATAGGATTGTCCTAAATCAACATATAGATAAAGTAATTATTATCATAGTTTAAAGCTCGAGTTAAGAGTTGGGTCACGGGTCAGGAAAGTCAACTTGGGTTGACCTATTTTTCTTTTTTTTTAAAAAAAAAATCAAAGCAACCTTGTTTTGACTATTTTTTTTAATAAAAAATCAACTGTTTTTTTACCAAGTTGAGTCGAGTCAATCATTTCCTTATTTTTTCTTAAATTCGGATTAGTTTAGACTCTAAGTTAGCCAGGTTCCACGCACGTCACCAGGCCAATCCAGGTTTAATAACTATGATTATAATAATATTATTAATTTTAGCACACAATATAAACTAACATAAAAAATAATATCTAATTATTTTTTAAAATATGTAAGTTTGACAATAATAAATAATAAAGGTATAATAGACTTTTTATATTTTATTATATTTTATTCACTATAGCTAAACAGGATATGGAGACAATTACTCTGTTTTGTATATCATTATCAAACACAATTCTGTTTTCATATTTTATTTTTGTCCAGTCTTCTTTATTTTCATTGACTTCATCTTATTTTTCTCGGGATAATTTTCAGATGGTATCTTAGAAATTGAAACATGAAAAAATTAGGCTTAGAATCAAAATATAAAATTAAAAAACTGCAGGGAACAAATAAAATAGTGGGCTATAAATTTTTTTTTTTATCATGAACATAACACAACATATTTCTTTTTCTTAGAGTTAATAAATTAATTCAGAGCATCCAGTAAAAAATGTGGGGTCTCTTTTGCCTTATTTTCAAGAAAGTGGTTGGATGACTTTGGAAGAACTTTCAACACAAACTTTTCTATGCACAATGTCAAGTCCCCTACGCGTAATAGACATATCCTGTTCTTCATGGAACCTTCAAGTAAAGCTTAGCCCAAATGAAAAAGGAAAGAAAAAGAAACCCTGTTAATTGGAATCCAAACTTTTTATTTTTCTTAAACTAATTCTGCTTCAATGTCACTACTGAAGTTGCTTATGCATTTATCTCCTCTCTTGGTTGCTCATTTATTCGTATCAGGTATGGTACAAAAATCTATCACAATTTTTCTGTTCCCATCTCTAATTCTTGAACACAATTAATTAAGCTGTTATCTTATGTTTCAACAACTTTAACAATATTAAACAATTGTGACTACATTATATGGCCAGGAATAAACTCAACATATGATCCAAGACCTCTCTTCTATGTCACCCCCACGATCCCAACTGGGTTTTCCCTTGGAGAGGAAGACGGGAAGGAAATAAAAACCTCGGATGATTGGGTTGGTCATTTATGGGGCCGCACACATTGCACTGAAGATGATACAGGAAGATTCTCCTGCATCACAGGCGACTGCGGCTCTGGCAAAATAGAATGTTCAACAGTACCAGCTGGCTCGAGTCCTGTGACGATGGCAGAGTTCAAGATTAACAATGCTGGACTAGATTTTTTTAATGTTAGTCTTCTTGATGGCTACAACCTGCCTTTGCTTGTTCTGCCTTCTAATAAGACCTGCAAAAAAGCAGGATGTGTGGTGGATTTGAACGGCGTTTGTCCTTCAGGACTTACGGTTAGTAGTTCTGATGGGAAGATTGCGGGGTGCCGCAGCGCGTGTGAGGCCTTCGGTTCACAGCAATATTGTTGTACTGGTGAATATGAAACACCTTCGACTTGCAAGCCTACTTCTTATTCTCAGAATTTTAAGAAAAAGTGTCCAAGCACTTACACCTATCCTCTTGACGATGAGACTGGTACCTTCAGTTGTGCATCATCCGATTACCAAATTGTCTTCTGTGCAGGTAAATTTACCATTTTTCAATCTTGTAGTTTTTTGAGTTTGATATTTTGTTCTTAATCATTTTAACATTTAGGAGTGGTGTAATTTGTTTGATGAGAAGTTAAGAAAGCCTGCACAAATAGAAGTTAGTTTACCACAAAGACACATTCTATATATATTGTACTGCACGTGGAAAGAAATTATAGCTTACACAATTCATCCACAATTCATACATCTGTTCTTTGACTTGCTTACATGTCCATCACAGGAAACACAACTGAATATTCAAGCCCTGCCGAACCGCCGCCATCACCACCCCCACAAGTTAAAAAACCACCAAGGCCTTCTCCAGAAATAAGGCCTAAAACTCCAAGAAGTTTGGTACCAATTATAGCAGGAGTTATAGGTAGTGTTCTTCTTATCATTTCTTTTGTAGTGATTTTTATTTTGAGGGCAAGATGGCGTGGGCAGTCTGAACAAGATCAGCAGGATGTGGAAGATCATCATATAAAGCATGTTCCAGGAATGCCTGTCAGGTTCTCATACCAAGAACTATACGTTGCAACTGATAATTTCAACGAGAGACTTGGAAGAGGAGGCTTCGGGTCTGTATTCAAAGGAAAATTGGGAGATGGAACACAAATTGCTGTGAAGAGGTTGGAGAAACGAGGCCAAGGAATGAGTGCTTTTTTAGCAGAAGCCGAGGCAATTGGAAGTCTGCACCATTTTAACTTGGTGAGGTTGATTGGATTTTGCGCAGAGAAATCCTCCAGGCTTTTGGTTTTTGAGTATTTGAGCAATGGATCGTTGGATAATTGGATTTTTATGAATGTACAAAGATCTTTCCTTGATTGGCAGACCAGGAAGAAGATTATACTCGACATAGCAAAAGGCCTGGCTTATCTTCATGAAGACTGTCGACATACCATAATACATCTTGATGTAAAACCACAGAACATTCTTTTGGATTCAAGTTTCCACGCCAAAATCGCTGATTTTGGGTTATCCAAGCTAATCAATAGAGATATGAGCCAGGTTCAAATATCAATGAGAGGAACACCGGGATATCTTGCTCCAGAATGGCGTCAACCATTAGGTCGTATTACGGTAAAAGTTGACATATATAGCTTCGGAATTGTCCTCCTTGAAATAGTTTGTGCACGCAGAAATGCAGACCAATCACAACCAGAATCTGCCTTTCATTTGCTTACAATGTTGCAGAAGAAAGCTGATCAAGATAGAGTAATAGACATTGTGGAGAATTTGGATGAATACACGCGGAGTGATAGAGAGGAAATAACGAGGATGATAAAGGTTGCTGCTTGGTGTTTGCAAGATGACCCAGAAAGAAGACCTCTCATGTCAACAGTTTTAAAAGTGCTGGAAGGTGTTATGGAGGTAGATTCAAACATAAATTATCGTTTTTCGCATGCAATGATATCTTCTCCAGCTGGTAACAACCATATTTCTTCAGCACCTCCTCCAGAATCTGTTCTTTCCAATCCTAGATGATGTAGTTGTAAAACTCTCTCTTCTGGCAGAAATAAAATCTATCATGCTTCTTATCACTTGTGCTACTTTTCCATGCTATCCTAAGCTAACCACAGCTTTTTTAGCACTTGTCTAGCAAGGTATTGACATGTCTCAAGTAGTTTGCCGGTGTACTGGAGTATAGTCTTCAGAATTTTCAACGTTTGATTATTCAAAGTCGTTGGTTCTTGACCAGGCACTATGAGAGTTTTTCAGATGTGTGGATGAAATGTATCCTGTAGAAAATCTGAGATGGGTTTCACCTGCCTATCATTTTTTAGGAAAAAAAATGGGCTTTTTTTTAGACCGAAGAGTTTATAGAATTTTCTAACTAAATTTGAATGTAATTAAAAAATCAGATAGAAAGTTATGAATTTTTCTTTCAGGCTATTTATTTGGCGTGAAACATGTCTTTCATTGGGCTTAACTCCATCCCACTTCTACTAGAATTCTTGCATGATTCAATTATTAATAACTAAATGTTCAGAACTATCTCAGACTTGCCTACAACAAATCTCCATCATTAACACCACAATCTCTCTCTGAAATGATTTTGTTAATCTTTAATGCAGAATTTTTTAGTTTTCATGATTTTTCTACTGAGATTGAAAAATTCAAGGTTTCTGTGTACTGTAATACTGGTCTTTTTTAGCACAAAAATTTAAGCTATGCATAGTTGCTTATTCCCCCTCTCATTTTTTAACATAAAAAATGAAAAGAAACTTTTGGTTATAACTTATAGTCCTAATAAATTAATATATCTTTAATATGGTTGTTTAAAAGCTTAAAGTATGTTTGGAAATATGATTGCTATTGTTTTTCAAAGTGCTTTTTACTCGGAAAAGTATCAAAATAATATATATATTTTTTTATTTTTAAAAAATTATTTTTGACATTAGCGCATCAAAATGATCGAAAAACACAAAAAAATATTAATTTGAAGCAAAGAAAAAATAAAAAAATTTATTTTTTTTCAAAAACGCTTCTAAAACGCAAAAAACAAACGCGGCGGGGGAGGGGGGGGGCTAAAGACAGGATAATAACCTAACATATCTAGACTTGGTAGGATGCCAATCCCAGATGACAATCTAAAGACAGAATAATAACATGATAATAACCTAATGTATCTAGACTTGGTAGGATGCTAATCCCAGATGACAATGACATGGGTTTGACTTATTTTTAAACCTAACATTTTTGGATTCAGTTATGCACTGAGTTCAAGTACACGTGAGCTTGACGAGGTACTATACCAAACCTCCTTGAGTTCAATTATGTGCTGAGCTCAAATACATGTGGTTCTAATAAGATGCCAGATCTAATATCCTTGAATTCAACTATGTATTAAGCTCAAGTACATATAGGTGTGACCAAATGCTAAATCCAACATCCTTGGGTTCAGCTATCACTAAGTCCAAATATGTGTGAGTTTGATAAGGTGTCAAGTTCAAACATTCTTGGGTTTAGCTACGCGCTGAATCCAAGTACATATAAGTCAGACATGATGCCAGACCCAATTGCCTTGGGCTGAATTATGTGTTGAGCCTAAATGTATGTGAGTCTTACAAGATGTCAAACCCAACTATCTTGGGTTCAGCTACGCGCTGAGTTCAAGTGCATATGAGTCTGACAAGGTGTCAAACTCATCATCCTTGGATTTGGAATGATTCCAAACCCAATACATATTGAGTTGATGTTGGGTCACATGGATTTATTTGTTGATTCTTATGTCTTTTAATATAAAATATTAAAAGTCAAGAATGATCATCTCCCTATATCTCTAGGTGCATAAAAGTCTCCACAGGGCCCACCATATTTTCATTAACATTAATTATGTGCAAGGAATATTTATCATTAATTAATGTTGTGTAAGAGACATTTATTTCTCATTAATAATATAAGGAAAAAAATAATGTTCCAACCCCTTTATTCAAGTAACATGACAAAGTTCAGAGGCTATATATACCCTCCGAACTACTCAGGTAAAGGATTCACACCTTTTCTATTCTTTGTTCATACTCTTATTTTACAAAGCATTTATCATACATAACTAAGAACAAATACTATTATTCTTAAAAATATAAAATTCACCCTCTTATTTATTGTAATCCTTTATTAAAAGTTACTTATTTTATCATTAGAAGATCCCTAAATCCCACTTCTTGAATTCCGAAGAAGGAAACATTAACATGAATGTTCGATTACTCTTTATCTAAACACTCAAAAAAATCTTTATTCCTAAGCATATTGAATTTTAAAATATTATTGACATGTTTCCAAGAAAGTGTCGAATACCCGTCACAAACTATGAAAATTTCAATCCTTTTCCATGTTAAAAAAAGGTTTTTTTTTTGTTTACTTCATAATTAGGGTGTGTTTGATAGTGTAGTAGTGATTGTTTTTTTACTCAGAAATGCATTAAAATAATTTTTTTTTTTTAAAAAAAAATTATTTTTGATATAAGCACATCAAAACGATTTAAAAGCACCAAAAAATAATTAATTCGAAGCAAAGAAAAAAATATTTTTTAAAAAAATATTTTTAAAATAAAAAAATAAACAGGATTTAAGTTTTTTAAAACATTATAATTCAAAACGTTGAAAATATCGTTCGTTACTTGTTAAATGCAGAGTTAGTCCTCTCCCAGGTTCCTCAATTACCTTTCTTCTTGCACTAATTTATTCTTTTCTCGAAGAGGAAAACGAAAGGATATATAAATTAAGTAATGCACATGCACACTCATGTAAAAATTAACTAAAAAAAAATAACCATCTAGGTGGTAGTCTAGTGGTAAGAGTTTGAGACCAAGAGGTTTGTTCCCTCTGTGGTCTCAGGTTCGAGCCATGTAGTTGCTCATATGATGGCTACTAGAGAGTTACATGATCGTTAATTTCAGGATCCATGATATTAGTCGAGGTACGCGCAAGCTGATTCGGACACTCATGTTAAACTAAAAAAAAAATTAACTAAAAATGGCTGGTAAATAGACTATAGGACTAGAAAATTAGGAGGCAACTATATCCTTGTTCAATATATTTGAATTTAATACTGTTATGTTTTTTAAACCATTTTTTATTTTTAAAATTTTTAAATTAAAATTTTTTATATGCTTTTAATATACTAATAAAAATTTATTTTTAATATATTTTTAAATTAAAAAATCTTTTATAAAAGCAAAATACATCTTATTACCAAATACACTCAGACACTAAGTATTACATCTGCATTCGTTATACTATTCTAAATTTTGTCTCGATAGAATTACACAGAGGAGGTCTCTTGAGTTACAAGGGGGTGCTGCCTTGACTATAAGGTCTTCTCAACAGGTCCTGCGAGTGTGTAACTTGCCAGGAGTATAGAAAAATAGAAAATAAAAATGTGGAAGTCAAGTCAATTACTTCGGTTGATATCGCAAATCATGGGCCAAAACCATCCTAGCATGATAACAAACACTATATAGTCATTTATTTTAATTAAAGTAGATTAACGTGTTGAAATGACACTTTTTTTTTAAAACTCAACTTTACTAGACAAATGAACCCTTGATAGTTGAATCTAGTGATTTGTTGATTCAATTTTCTGTCTAAACTGCATTTTAAATTAAACTATCTCAAATTTGAGTTGATGTATTCCGGTCAATCTAATCAAAATTCAATTTACTTTTTTATTTTTTTAAAAAATAATATCATTTTAACTTAAAAATATAAATCTTGAAACAATAATGATTGGATTGACCCAATTTAACCTAAATTAATTTATCCAACTTAGAATTTAAGTCTTAAAATGAGTTATATACCCGTTCATGAGTTAACTCGAGTTCAATATCTTAGCTTGTTGGCGACTTGCTTGGTATGGGCAATTTTGAGACTATCTTAATTTTTAATTTATTTTCTATGTCATGATTTATTTGAGTCTCCATGTTATCCATGCCTTGCATTTTAGATGTTATTAAGTGAAATCCGCACATTTATTTGGTTGTTGCAGTTTTGTCTTTAAACTTGTTTAAATTCTTTTTATTAACATCATTTTTTCTTTCATTTGGTGTGAGTTTACCGTTCATGGAGGTGTAGAATGGCACTAGGTACTTTAAAAAAAATAAAATATTTGGATGTTTTGCCCACCCTAGAGGTAACTTGTTTGGGTTTAATTGTAATAAGTAGAAGTTTAGGGTGTGTTTTTGGTGCTTTGATAATCTTAGAGATTATCTTATATTTTTTATATAAAGCCTATCATGTGTAGGTTGGACCAAGCATAAAAAGGACCATTTTGCTATTTCTTAAGTTTATTTGGTATTTGTGTTTGGGAGATTCAGGACTCAAATCTCATTTTATGTTATAGTTTCATGTTTTATATATGTCACTTGTTTGAAATAGAAACGGCTAAAGCCCTAAGAAGCACTTTTCCCTCCATTTATTAAGCTCGAGGCCCATTTGCATTTTTTGGTGGCCCAAGGTAGAATGGGATTTTTTTAACACATTAGTTATACAATTGAACTATTAACATAGTTCTTTGAACACGAAGTAGTATATAACAAAATTATTGAATTAGAATAAACCTAATAGCTTTGACATTTAATAGCCAACAAACCATTGAAGAATTCTTCCGATAATAGTAACGTGGTATTGAATTTAGTTACTAACATTGGAAGCATGGTTTTTTCTTTTTTTTCCGTAACATTGGAAGGAGTTAATTCGAAGATGAAATATATAGAATTCCTCCTTTGCACTACAAAAAATAAATGAGTATCTTGCTGAATCGGAATTTTCTATTTAGCACTTTATAACCCTTTGTTTTTGCATTTTTAAATCGATTTTGAATATTTTTTTTTATTTTCAGATTATTTTGATGTATTGATGTCAAAATTAAATTTTAAAAATAAAATAAATATATTATTTTAATATATTTTTAAACAGAAATTATTTATCAAAATATTAAACATGTTCTAAATGCTTTTGTTGCGTATAATGTAAATCTTGTAACGTATCCATTTCCACAAGCCATATGTGAAGAGCCAATCCGATATCAAACCGAGCAATCACGATTTTTGATAATATATAAGTAGGGTTCAAAGCATCAAGATTTTCTGATAGCAATAACAAAAACATCCTGTTTGTTTTCTTCTTTTTTTGGATGAAATCCTGTTTGTTTTCTTTCTGTTCCTATAACAAAGTAAACATATTCAATGGTTATTTGTGTGTACACAATCCAACAACCAAGCAACCTCAGTTTTTTTTTTTTTTATTATTATTGATTGGCAGACACGAAAGAAGATTATACTTGACATTGCAAAAGGGCTTGCTTATCTGTATGAAGAATGTCGATAGTGTTAAAGTAATTCAGATCAAACATAAAAGGAGGCTAGAATTCTCAATAATTTGTTTATTATGAGTGCTTAAGTTAACCTAAATACAAAGGAATTATATATAGGTTAAACTGAAAATACTATTCTACCCTTAATAAATAAGACTAGATAAATATTATTTAACATCTCCCCTCAACTCACGATGCGACAGCTACAAGTATCAAGAGTTTGCCAACTAGAAAACGAAAATGAGAGATGAAATGCGCCTTGGTAAAGAAATCTGCAATTTGCAAGGAAGAAGGAACCAAAGGCAAAGTAATGGTGCCATGCTTGAGATGATGACGAGTAAAATGACAATCGATCTTAATGTGCTTAGTTCACTCATGAAAAACTAAGTTGTGAGCAATCTGAATAGAACTTTGGCTGTCACAATACATAGGAGTAGGATGAGAAAAGAAAACTCTCATATCAGCAAGTAACCAATGTAACCAAACAATTTCTTTGGTAGTGGATGTCATGGCAGAAGCTGAAGGAAAGTCGAAATACCAGATTTTGCAGAAGCGAAAGACAAAATATCACTAAAAAAAAAATTGTAGAAACTGAAGAGAAGACGAAATACCAAAACAATTGCAGAGATAGAACATAAATATCAAATTGCAGAAGCTGAAGGAATGTAGAAATACCAGATTTTGCAGAAGCGGAAGATAAAATATCACTCCAAAAAACATTGCAGAAACTGAACACAAATACCAAATTGCAGAAACTGAAGAGAAGACGAAATACCAAAACAATTGCAGAGACAACAGAAATACCAAATTACAGAAGCTGAAGGAATGTCGAAATACCAGATTTTGCAAAAGTGGAAGACAAAATATCACTCCAAAAAACATTGCAGAAACTGAAGAGAAGACGAAATACCAAAACAATTGCAGAGACAACAGAAATATCAAATTCCAGAAGCTAAGGGAATGTCGAAATACCAGATTTTGCAGAAGCGGAAGATAAAATATCACTCCAAAAAATATTGCAGAAATTGAACGTAAATACCAAATTGCAGCAACTGAAGAGAAGATGAAATACCAAAATAATTGCAGAGACAGAACATAAATACCAAATTGCAGAAGCTGAAGAATTCAAAATAAAGGTTCAGATATTAATTCTTCAGCCAGCACAGAACTTGATCTTCATCCTCCATCTTTTAATAAGTCAAACAACCCATGTCTGATGTTTTGAAAAATGGATCTGAAGTTAAGCTTCAAATGAATGCATTGAGTGTGCTGGAACATCTTATAGGAAATGAAGTGGATGATGATAACGATTTTAATACCAGTAGTGGTTCTGATATTAGTAAACATATATTGCTCCAGAATTTGTGAAAGCTACCACCAGGACGTATCACGGAAAAAATTGACATATACAGCTTTGGAATTGTTCTCCTGGAAATAGTTTGTGCACGAAAAAACTTAGATCACTCGCTGCCAGAATCCGACTTCCATTTAGTTAGAATGCTGCAGAATAAAGCTGAAGAAGATAGACTAATAGACATTGTGGAAAATGTAGATGAATGCATGCAGAGTGATAAGGAGGAAATGCTTAGAATGATAAAGATTGGTGCTCGGTGGTTGCAGGATGACCCAGAAAGAAGGCCTCTCATGTCAACGATTGTGAAGATATTGGATGGTGTCATGGAGGTAGATACAAACTTGGTGTATGAGTTTTCACATTCACTAATAGCTTCTCCCATTGCTAATCACCACATTTCTTCGGCAAAGCTGCCAGCATCTGTTCTTTCTAAACCCAGATAATGGCATTGTAAATCTCTTTTTGGTCTTAAAGAAAATTCATCAAGCTTGTTTCATAATTTGTACTACTTGTCCATTATAAAATTCATCTTAATTGAGCTAAGAAAACTATTATTTTAGTGTTCTTAAATTTTTTCTAGTAAACTTAATTAAGACATTCAAAATGATGTTTGGTAACGGAGAGAAAATGATTAATAAAAAGAATAAGAGTAAAAGTTTCTTTCCGACTTTATTTAGGTTGAACTAGCTTTTTTCTTGTCCTATTTTTGAACCTATTTATTTTTAAAATATTAGAAAATAAAAACTTTCATGGATAATTATCAAAATTCTTTTAAAATGTTAAAATAGTGATATATTAAATGATATATATTTTTTTTAATATTGAAAAGGTTACGCATTGAATCGACCCAGGTTAATAATGATTAACCTATGAAATTTATAATTTGAGATGAGAGATGGTGATAAAATCATGGAATTTATATAAAAAAATAAAAAATTAATTATAATAAAATAAATATTAAAAGCTGAAAGTAAAAAAAACTAAAAAAAACCAGTAAATTATTAGGTTGAATGCTGGGTTGGGTGAGATTTAAGAACACAAGTTTTAGTGTTGAGTAAATAGTAGAAATAAAAAAGCAAAACATAAAGTAGAGGTTATTGGGTAGATAGTCTTTGGAATTGGCCTACAAGAATTATCGTTTTCATATTATTGCAAGACAAAAGAGAAACATGAATGGACAGGTTCCAGAGTATAAAGCTTACATGAAATCTCTGTATGAGGTTTAACCAAGAAATATTCTGACATTTTTTATTTATAAAAAAAACCCTTTAAATAATTTAATTGTTACTTTGAAATGAAGTTGATTTAATTACTATAATAATAATAATAATAATCTCATGAGGACTATTCATTCACAAGAAAAGAATATCGATTAATTTAAATGAACAGAGGTACACAAGAACGTGCTAAATAAATCATAATAATCAATCTAGGCTTATAAAGGGATTAAAGAATAAAATGCTCATTGTATTTATTACCTTAATAAACTTTAGGTTAGGGTTCTTAGTACGAACAGGACTAAACAAAAGAAAAGGAAATATTCCAATCTAAGAAATAAAATAAAATAAGAAGGAAATATGCTCGTGGTCATCACTTTCCATAGAATTTCTCGATGGGAGGGCAAGAACTTGTGTCAGAGAAATGAGATCTCTGATTTTGATGAAATCTTGCCGGGGGAATTCAGGTGGTTTAGTAATGGCTGTACAGTAGGTGGTTTTTTCTCTGTTTTTTTTTTTATAATTAATATTGATGTTTGGATCAGCTTGCGTGTATTTTAACTAATTTTATGGGTCTTAAAGTTAACTACATGTAAACCTCTAGTGATCTTGAGGGGACTCGAACTCGTGACCATTAGAAAGCAAAACCAAGGTCTGATCAGTTGAGCTACTTCACGGGATTAACATATGTTTTGTCTCTATTTTTTTTTACCTAGTAAGGGCAAGAATAGCTAGAATTGCAGTGTTTGAGAATCTGGTAGTATTTTGTTTTAAAAAGTTTTTTATTTGAAAATATTTTAAAATAATATTTTTTTATTTTTTAAAAATCATTTTTGATATTAGTATATTAAAATAATTTGAAAATATAAAAAAACTACTAATTTAAAAAAATAATAAAAATTTAATTTTTTAAAACATAAAAAGAAACAAGTTTTAAAGAACATGAAAGATGTGATTCATGGGCACATGTCCATGACCAGAGTACCAATCCATCCCTTATTTCTTGTTTGAATTCCAACACCTTAGAATTTGTATTGCATCACGAGAGATCCTATTTTTACATGATAAGGGAATGTTTTTAAATATAATTATAAAACTTTATTAGACTAAGTTTCATGGCCAGCTTGGTGATTTGCTAATTTAAAATCTGATCATAGTTAGATTTTATTTTGAACTTATTTTTTTTAATCAAAGAGATGTTTTGTTTTTTAAGAAAAAAATTTAAAACAATATTATTTTTATTTTTTTAAAAAATCCTTGAAATTATATTATTTTAGTTTTTTTTTAAATTATAATTTGAGTTGATTCATTAACAAGTGGAACATCCTACTAAACTCAAAACACAAGTTTTAAATTGAGTAAATTCTCAATTTAAGTTTTATAACTATAAGTTTTACACAAATGTAATTCATTAATTAAGATATCATATATCTAATTTAAAAGCTTTGGATTAGAATTGTTTGAAAGATGGAAAGAAATTCTGAGACGAAGAGCACTGCTTTTACCATGCAATTCAAAATCTATCAAGTTTTTTTTTTTTTTAATTGAGAAAAGGCAAATTATTAAAATATGAATTAAGAGTGGCGATGGGGATCGGTGGGGGCATTTACATGACTGATTGGTGGAAGACGTGTTCAAGGCTGATTTAATTATGAGTCAAGAAATTCCTGCAAATGCCAAAAGTTTCGCAAATGATTAAGGGCGAGAGATTGGCATATATGGCCTCCAGAAAGATAAGCTAGAATTTGGTAAATATCTTTGTTCTTTGATGCATAGTTCTACGTCCCAGCCACCTCAATAGCTGCAAAGTCAGTTTTTGGGTTCTTTTGAATAAAAAAACCCAATTTTTTAAAATTGTTTTCTCCTAAAAATATATACATAAAAATTCACAATATATATATATATATATATATATATATATATATATATATATATATCCATTTCTAATCCCAAAACACAAACAAATTAGATTAAAAAAAAATCGAATCAAAGAACCTTGTCAAGTTTTGATTTATATTTTTTTTTAAAATAAAAATTTCAAACCATCTTCATGAAACTCCACTGTTCAAAGTAGCCTCTTGATACTAATATTAATCCTTTTCATGGCTAAAATGTTGTCAACCAATCCTTTTCTATTATTATTTTTTTATGGCTTTCTCTTGCCTCTAACTACATGGTTGTAATCCCAATATACTAAAGATAAAGACAATAAAAATAAAAATAAAAATATATTTATTATCAAGATAATTTTGAAGGTAAAAAAAATAATATTTTTATGGAAAATATTTATTATTTTTTATTTCTAAAATATCCTTTGAAAAAACTAAAAATTTCAAAATTATTTTCATTATTTCAGGGTATCCAGTTAAAAATGTGGGGTCTCTTTAGCCTTATTTTCAAAAAGTAGTTGGATGACTTTGGAAGAACTTTCAACGCGAACTTTTCTACTCACAAATCACAAAGTCAGTCCCCTACGCGTAATAGACATATCCTGTTCTTCATGGAACCTTCAAGTAAAGCTTAGCCCAATGAAAAAGGAAAGAAAAAGAAACCCTGTTAATTGGAATCCAAACTATTTATTGTTCTTAAACTAATTCTGCTTCAATGTCACTACTGAAGTTGCTTATGCATTTATCTCCTTTCTTGGTTGCTCATTTATTCGTATCAGGTATGGTACAGAAATCTATCACAATTTTTCTGTTCCCATCTCTAATTCTTGAACACAATTAATTAAGCTGTTATCTTATGTTATTGCTCGCAGGTGTTGTTTCAGCAACTTTAAGAATATTAAACAATTGTGACTACACTATATGGCCAGTAATAATAAACTCAACATATGATCCAAGACCTCTCTTCTATGTCACCTCAACGATCCCAACTGGTTTTTCCCTTGGAGAGAATGACTGGAAGGACATAACAACCTCGGATTATTGGGCTGGTCGTTTATGGGGTCGCACACATTGCACTGAAGATGATACAGGAAGATTCTCCTGCATCACAGGCGACTGCGGCTCTGGCAAAATAGAATGTGCAACAGTACCAGCTGGCTCGAGTCCTGCGACAATGGCAGAGTTCAACATTAACAAAGATGGACGATATTTTTTTAATGTTAGTCTTCTTGATGGCTACAACCTGCCCTTGCTTGTTCTGCCTTCTAATAAGAACTGCAAAAATGCAGGATGTGTGGTGGATTTGAACGGCGTTTGTCCTTCAGAACTTACGGTTAATAGTTCCGATGGGAAGATTGCGGGGTGCCGCAGCGCGTGTGAGGCCTTTGGTTCACAGCAATATTGTTGTCCTGGTGTATATGAAACAACTTCGACTTGCAAGCCTACTTCTTATTCTCAGAATTTTAAGAAGAAGTGTCCAAGCACTTACACCTATCCTCTTGACGATGAGACTGGTACCTTCAGTTGTGCATCATCCGATTACCAAATTGTCTTCTGTGCAGGTAAATTTACCATTTTTCAATCTTGTAGTTTTTTGAGTTTGGTATTTTGTTTTTAATCATTTTAACATTTAGGAGTGGTGTAATTTGTTTGATGAGAAGTTAAGAAAGCCTGCACAAATAGAAGTTAGTTTACCACTAAGACACATTCTATATTGTACTACACGTTGAAAGAAATTATGGCTTACACAATTCATCCACAATTCATACATCTGTTCTTTGACATGCTTACATGTCCATCACAGGAAACACAACTGTATATTCAGGCCCTGCCGAACCGCCGCCATCACCAACTGTGATAATAGCACCAAGCCTTTCCCCGCAAGTTAAAAAACCACCAAGACCTTCGCCACAAGAGATAACACCAAGGCCTTCTCCAGAAATAAGGCCTAAAACTCCAAGAAGTTTGGTACCAATTATAGCAGGAGTTATAGGTAGTGTTCTTCTTATCATTTCTTTTGTAGTGATTTTTATTTTGAGGGCAAGATGGTGTGGGAAGTCTGAACAAGATCTGCAGGATGTGGAAGATCATCATATAAAGCATGTTCCAGGAATGCCTGTCAGGTTCTCATACCAAGAACTGTACGTTGCAACTGATAATTTCAACGAGAGACTCGGAAGAGGAGGCTTCGGGTCTGTATTCAAAGGAAAATTGGGAGATGGAACACAAATTGCTGTGAAGAGGTTGGAGAAACGAGGCCAAGGAATAAGTGCTTTTTTAGCAGAAGCCGAGGCAATTGGAAGTCTGCACCATTTTAACTTGGTGAGGTTGATTGGATTTTGCGCAGAGAAATCCTCTAGGCTTTTGGTTTTTGAGTATTTGAGCAATGGATCGTTGGATAATTGGATTTTTATGAATGTACAAAGATCTTTCCTTGATTGGCAGACCAGGAAGAAGATTATACTCGACATAGCAAAAGGCCTGGCTTATCTTCATGAAGACTGTCGACATACCATAATACATCTTGATGTAAAACCACAGAACATTCTTTTGGATTCAAGTTTCCACGCCAAAATCGCTGATTTTGGGTTATCCAAGCTAATCAATAGAGATATGAGCCAGGTTCAAATCTCAATGAGAGGAACACCGGGATATCTTGCTCCAGAATGGCGTCAACCATTAGGTCATATTACGGTAAAAGTTGACATATATAGCTTCGGAATTGTCCTCCTTGAAATAGTTTGTGCACGCAGAAATGCAGACCAATCACAACCAGAATCTGCCTTTCATTTGCTTACAATGTTGCAGAAGAAAGGTGGTCAAGATAGAGTAATAGACATTGTGGAGAATTTGGATGAATACACGCGGAGTGATAGAGAGGAAATAACGAGGATGATAAAGGTTGCTGCTTGGTGTTTGCAAGATGACCCAGAAAGAAGACCTCTCATGTCAACAGTTTTAAAAGTGCTGGAAGGTGTTATGGAGGTAGATTCAAACATTAATTATCGGTTTTCGTATGCAATGATATCTTCTCCAGCTGGTAACAACCATATTTCTTCAGCACCTCCTCCAGCATCTGTTCTTTCTAATCCTAGATGATGTAGTTGTAAGACTCTCTTTTCTGGCAGAAATACCAATCCTAGATGAGAATGTGTTTGATATTGTGGTATTGTGGTAACTGTTGTGATTGTGATTTTAAAAAAATTGTTTTATAAAAAATACTTTTGAATGAGGTTGATTTGGTATTTATGTATGTTTGGTTAAAACTGTGGTTGGAATTAAGGTTGAACAAAAAGTAGTTTAAAATATTTGATTAATAATGCTTTTGAAATTGAGGTTATAAAATAATTTTTAAAAATATATATTAATATTGATGGTTTTTAATTTAAATATTATAAATTTAACTATTGTTATTATATCATGAAATAAATAATACTTTATATAAAATATTTTTATTGTTCCATTAAACTATCTACAATTCCATCACGTATGAAATACGTCTGACAAGGACTATAATTTTTTTGATTTTTTAAGCACGCAATAACATCAAGTAAAATATAATCAGGAACAAAATTGGAATTGCGATCAAATTCTGCAAATGCTACGTCATCAAAGCGATCTCTATCTAATTTATGTTGTGTCATTGAATAATGTTAAACACTAGTTTTTCAAATAAAACACAATTAAAAATTAAAAATTAAAAAATAATTTTTATTTTTTATTTTGTTGGGTCAAACCTGGTTCAATGCATTTTGAGTTTTGAATCGGAACCGGTCTGGCTGGAATAATGTAGCTGACTATACTGTTCATGACAATTAAAAATTAAAAATTAATTTTTATTTTTTATTTTATTGGGTCAAAACTGGTTCAATATATTTTAAACTTTAAATCAGAATCGGTCTGGCTGGAATAGTATAACTGGCTATACTGTTCATGCTAATTAATTAACATGAACCGTGCCCAAAAATAATGTTTCTAGGTGTGCCATTGTTTACTGTTGAAACAAAAGCAACATGAATCTATTTCGTGAGACCTGTTTGGAACGCAGTAAAAGGTAGGGGCCATAAACAATAAAACCTGTTTTTTTATAACCAAACATGCAAAAAATAAAAAGCTACTACAGCCGCGTTAACAAACGCAGCCCTTTATCATGCTTCTTATCGCTTCTGCTACTTTTCCATGCTATCCAAAGCTAACCACAGCTTTTTTTGCACTTGTCTAGCAAGGTATTGACATGTCTCAAGTAGTTTGCCGGTGTACTGGAGTATAGTCTTCAGAATTTTCAACGTTTGATTATTCAAAGTCGTTGGTTCTTGACCAGGCACTATGAGAGTTTTTCAGATGTGTGTGGATGAAATGTATCCTGTAGAAAATGTGTGTGGATTAAATGTATCCTGTAGCAAGGTGTTGACAGCACGACACTGCGATCGGAGAGCGTTTAAAAAAATAATAATTTGTATACAAACAATCCTGTTTGTTTTCTTCTTTTTTTTGGAAGAAATCCTGTTTGTTTTCTTTCTGTTCCTACAACAATGTAAACATATTCAATGGTTATTTGTATACAAAAAATCCGACAACCAAGCAACCTCAGTTTTTTTTTTAATTGATAATTAATTAGTACTGTCCTGACCCTTAAGTAAATATGGTATTATTAGAAATTTGTAATCATGTATCTATCTGCTAGAAACTATAACAAATTCCTTAGATGCATACATGAAGATCTCTAACAAATACCATCTTCATATAGGTCGAATTCAAGAGACTCGACAGTCATTATCGGTGACAATTCTCAGCCATCGACAGGCCGGGAGATAACACCAAGCCCTTTGCCAGATATAATGCGTAATGCTTCTCCTAGAAGACGTTCGGCACCATTTGTGGCTGGACTCGTACGTGGCGGTCTTCTCATCATTTCGAAATTGTGGAGCAAGTCTAAAACTACCGAGGAGGATGTGGAAGTTCTAGCAGAAATGCCTACTAGGTTTCCGTATGAAGATCTACGTGTTGCGACTAATGATTTCGCGGAAAGAATTGGAAGAGGAGGCTACGGATCTGTGTTCAAAGGAGCCCTCGCTGATGGAACAAGAGTTGCTGTGAAGTGTGTGGATAAACTAGATAAAGGAAAGAAGGCAGTTTTAACAGAAGTCGAGACAATTGGAAACCTGCAACACTCTAACTTATTGAGATTGATAGGATTTTGTTAGAATGCTGCAGAATAAAGCTGAAGAAGATAGACTAATAGACATTGTGGAAAATGTAGATGAATGCATGCAGAGTGATAAGGAGGAAATGCTTAGAATGATAAAGATTGGTGCTCGGTGTATGCAGGATGACCCAGAAAGAAGGCCTCTCATGTCAACGATTGTGAAGATATTGGATGGTGTAATGGAGGTAGATACAAACTTGGTGTTTGAGTTTTCACATTCACTAATAGCTTCTCCCATTGCTAATCACCACATTTCTTCGGCAAAGGGGCCAGCATCTGTTCTCTTTAACCCCAGATATTGGCATTGTAAATCTCTTTTTGGTCTTAAAGAAAATTCATCAAGCTTGTTTCATAATTTGTACTACTTGTCCATTATAAAATTCATCTTAATTGAGCTAAGAAAAACTATTATTTTAGTGTTGTTAACTTTTTTCTTCTAGTAAACTTAATTAAGAGATTCAAGTGATGTTTGGTAACGGAGAAAAAAAGATTAATAATAAGAATAAGAGTAAAAGTTTCATTCCGACTTTATTTAGGTTGAACTAGCTTTTTTCTTGCCCTATGCCGCAGTTGGTAATTTTTTTTTCAGCCTATTTTTTTTTTGTTAAGACATTAGAAAATAAAAACATTAATGGATAATGACCGAAACTCTTTTAAAATATTTAAATGGTGATATATTGGATGACATGTATGTTTTTATTATTATTATTATTAAGAAGGATACATATTAGATCGACCCGGTCTAATAATAGTTAACCTATAAAATCTGTAATCTAGTATGTCAGACCGTGATAAAATCATGGAACCCACATCAAAAAAAATAAAAAGCTCAATTATAATAAAACAAATATTAAAAGTTGAAAGTGAAAAAAATAATAAAAAAGGACAAAAACAAGTAACCAAAGTAAACTTATATTGGTGGTCGGTACAACGCCATAGGTTAGGTCAAATGTTTTTGGACATAAGATGAACAAAGTTAACGTGATGCTAGGATTTCTAAAGCAATAAAAGAAATTCGAGACTCGGGCCATTGAGTCGATCGGGTTGAATAATTTTTAATAACATAAAAAAAACAATAATTTAATAATATTAAAAACCAAGTAAACTTGAGTGAATCTTCTATACCCAGCTTAATCTTTCAAAATCATAACTCGTGAAATCTTAGACTTGTGTTAAATTAAAAAGCTCAATTTCCAACAAAAAAAGATAAGCCCAAAAAAGTGAAGTCAACTTGTGAAATATAGAATCACAATTTTCAACTAATTAAATGTTGAATGATAAAATTAAAATAAAAAAAAATCATATAAAATAATGAAAAAAATAGCTATTATAAGCTAAAAGAAAGCCTGAGCTCACTCGGGTCAACCCATCAAATCCATAGGTCAGGTTATAAGATCAATTAACTCGATAGAAACAAAAATGAAGAAAGTCATGAAATTTAATTTTCTTAAGAATCGTCATTAGCTTATAAAATTAGTTACCTGAGCCATTTGACTAGAAACACCAAATATGAAAAAACTATGAAACCCAATTCTTGACAAATCAAATATTTAAAGATGAAATTAAAAAAACTTTAACCACACAAAAGGATCCAAAGAAGAAAGAGTAATTAAAAGCCAAAAAACACATGTGAGCCTACCTAGATTAACTTGTCAAACCCATAAGTCAGGTCATGAGATTAGGATAACCTGATAAAAAAAAAATGAAGAAAACTATGAGGCCTATTTTGTGAAAACATCAATGTTGAGTAATAAGATAAAAAAAATAAGTAAAAAAAAGATATCAAACTTGTGTTGGATTATAAGGCTCATGTCCTGTAATTGCTTATAAATCAAATATCGAAGGATAAAATTAAGAAAGCAATAATTAAGAAAAAGTTAAAAAAAATAGCAATAAAAAAAATGAGGATCAAATTTGAAAAACAAAAAACAAATGAGAGGATGGATAATTTTGGATTGGAGAGTTAAATTGAAAATAAAAATTAAATTTATAAAATAATTAAAAGAAGAAACCAAGACTAAATTAAAAAAAAAACAAATTAATTTTTTTTTATCAAAGGATAAAATTGAAAGCAATCAAAAGTTTATAAAATGGGTAAAAAAAAATTAAGAAATAAAAACAACTAGGTCCAAAATTAAAGAAACATAAAATAATAAATTTAGATTGAAAAATGAAATTGAAAACTTGCAAAAGGGTCAGAAAAAAAATTAAAAATCTAAAAAATAAGGATCAATAATAATAATAAAAAAAAGCACAACTAAGAAAATTATTGTGAATTTTTAAATGATTATTGTGAATTTCAAGGGTGGAGAGAGAAATAGAGAGAAAAGGAAATTTTTTGCCTCAAATGTATACCCATTTCTAATTCTAAAATACCATCAAATTAGATTTAAAAAAATCAGATCAAATGATAAAATCTTATCGAGTTTTGATTTACTTTTTAGAGCAAGATGAAAATTTCAAACCACCTTTATAAAACTATACTTTTTGAAGTGAGCCTTTTAACACTAATATGAACCTTTCTCATGCCTAAAATGTTGTTAATCGATCCTTTTATCTCATTTTCTTTTCTTGGTGACTTTTTCTCGCCTTTGATATATAACACAGTGTTTGGTTATTATCTCAATATAATATAAATGAACACAATAAAGATGAAAATATGTTTGTTTGAGGAAATAGAGATAGATATAAAAATAAATCTATCATCGAGATAATTTTAGAATGGATTTCTATACTTTTAAAATATGAGGTATAAAGAAGACTTGTTTCTTTAGACAATATTTATTATTATTTTATTCTTTAAATATCCTTGTAAAAAACTTTTAATTTTAAAATTATCAAACTAAGATATATAAGGATAAAAATGATTATTATCATAATTTTAAATCTTAACTTAAAGGTCGATTTAGGGCAAGGCTTAGGTTACGGGTCGGGTTTACCCAAGTTAGCGTAAGGATACAAGTTCTTATTATCATAATTTTAAAACTTGAATCGAGGTCGATCTGGGTCATGAGTCGGGTTGATCATTGACTTGAGTCAACTTAAAGATAAAAATTATTATTATCATAGTTTTAAAACTCGACTCAGGAGGGGTAAGGCCCTGGTCACATGTTGAGAGGGGGTCAACATAAAAATAAAAGTGTCTATTATCGTAGTTTTAAAACCCAACTCGATGGTCAACTTCGGATAAGGCCCGAGTCACGAGTTAAGAGGGTCAACCCAAGTTTATTCGGGTCAATATAAGGATAAAAATATTTATTTTTATAATTTTAAAACTTAACTCAGTGGTTTACTTGAGTAAGGCCCGTGTCAAGGGTTTGAGGGTTAACCAGAGTAAATCCAAGTCAACGCATGAATAAAAATGATTATTAATATAATTTTAAAACCTGACTCAAGAGTCAAATTGAGGCAATGCCTAGGTCATGTGTCATGGCCCGAATCACGGGTCAAGAAGTTTAACCTAGGTTGACTCGAGTTAACATAAAAATAAAAGTAGTTATTATCATAGTCTTAAAACTTGATTTAGGAGTCAACTCAAGATAAGATCCAGGTCACTAGTCAAGAGGGACCTGAGTCAACATATAGATAAAAATATTTATTATTATAGTTTAAAACTCGATTCAGGAGTCAATCTAAAATGATGCTAGAGTCACAAGTCACGAAGATCAACTCGGGTTGACCTCATTTTTTTTTAATATGTAAGTTTGACAATAATACGTAATAAGAGTAAAATAGACGTTTTATATTTTATCATGTCTTGTCCACCATAACCAAATAGGATATAGAGACAATTACTCTATTTTGTACATTACTACCAAATACAATTATATCTCTATCTTCTTTTTTTGTCTTGTCTTCTATGTATTCAGTGTGTCTATTTTTTTTTTTTATCTTGGACAATTTCCAAAAGGTAATTTAGGAACCGAAACATGAAAAAAATAAGCTTAAAATCAAAATATAAAATCAAAAAACTATAGGGACCAAATAAAATAATGGGCTATAAATTTATTTATTTTTATCATAAATATAACAGAACATATTTCTTTTTTTTAGAGTTAATAAATTAATTCAGAGTATCCAGTTAAAAATGTGGGGTCTCTTTTGCCTTATTTTCAAGAAAGTGGTTGCCTTATCCAGCAAAGAATGGGGGGTCTGTATTCAAAGGAAGAACTTTCAGTCAAACTTTTCTACTCACAAAGTCAGTCCCCTACGCCGTAATAGACATCCTGATCTTCATCTTTATTGTCTCCGGATAATTTCCATACAGTATTGTAGGAACCGAGACATGAAAAAATTAAGCTTAGAATCAAAATATAAAATTAAAAAACTATAGGGACCAAATAAAATAATGGGCTATAAATTTATTTATTTTTATCATAAATATAACACAACATATTTCTTTTTCTTAGAGTTAATAAATTAATTCAGAGTATCCAGTTAAAAATGTGGGGTCTCTTTTGCCTTATTTTCAAGAAAGTGGTTGCCTTATCCAGCAAAGAATGGGGGGTCTGTATTCAAAGGAAGAACTTTCACTCAAACTACTCACAAAATCAGTCCCCTACGCCGTAATAGACATATCCTGATCTTCATGAAACCTTCAAGTAAAGCTTAGCCCAAAGAAAAAAAAGAAAAACAAAATCTGTTAATTGGAATCCAATTTTTTTTATTTCTGTTGTTCTTGTTCTCAAACTAATTCTGCTTCAATGTCACCACTGAAGTTGCTTATGCATTTATCTCCTTTCTTGGTTGCTCATTTATTCGTATCAGGTATGGTACAGCAATCTATCACAATTTTTCTGTTCCCATCTCAAATTCTTGAACACAATTAATTAAGCTGTTATCTTATGCTTTAACAACTTTAAGAATAGTAAACAATTGTGACTACAATTACACTATATGGCTTGGAATAAACTCAACATATCATCCAAGACCTCTCTTCTATGTCACCCCAACTGGTTTTTCCCATGGAAAGAATGATAGTTTACCATTTTTCAGTCTTATAGTTTTTTGGGTTTGGTATTTTGTTCTTAATCATTTTAACATTTAGGAGTGGTGTAATTTGTTTGATGAGAAGTTAAGAAAGCCTGCACAAATAGAAGTTAGTTTACCACAGAGACACATTCTATATATATTGCACTACACGTTGAAAGAAATTTTAGCTTACACAATTCATACATCTGTTCTTTGACATGTCCATCACAGGAAACACAATTGGATGCAAGGCGTTGACAAGTAACAAGCCAGTTTTTTCTTCCGGACCTGTATACGCTGTGGCAAGATCACCATTAGACGGGATAGCTGTACGTTCTTCAGGACCTGCCGAACCGCCGATAATAGCACCAAGCCTTTCCCCACAAGTTAAAAAACCACCAAGCCTTTCGCCACAAGGGATAGCGCCACCAAGGCCTTCGCCACAAGGGATAGCGCCACCAAGGCCTTTGCCACAAGAGATAACGCCACCATGGCCTTCTCCAGAAATAAGTCCTAGAAGTTCGGCACCAATTATAGCAGCAGTTATATTTAGTTTTGTTGTTATCATTCCTTCTGTAGTCATGCCTTTTATTTTGAGGGCAAGATGGCGTGGGAAGTCTGAACAAGATCCGCAGGATGTGGAAGATCATCATATAAAGCATGTTCCAGGAATGCCTGTCAGGTTCTCATACCAAGAACTGTACGTTGCAACTGATAATTTCAACGAGAGACTTGGAAGAGGAGGCTTCGGGTCTGTATTCAAAGGAAAATTGGGAGATGGAACACAAATTGCTGTGAAGAGGTTGGAGAAACGAGGCCAAGGAATGAGTGCTTTTTTAGCAGAAGCCGAGGCAATTGGAAGTCTGCACCATTTTAACTTGGTGAGGTTGATTGGATTTTGCGCAGAGAAATCCTCTAGGCTTTTGGTTTTTGAGTATTTGAGCAATGGATCGTTGGACAATTGGATTTTTATGAATGTACAAGGATCTTTCCTTGATTGGCAGACCAGGAAGAAGATTATAGTCGACATAGCAAAAGGCCTGGCTTATCTTCATGAAGACTGTCGACATACCATAATACATCTTGATGTAAAACCACAGAACATTCTTTTGGATTCAAGTTTCCACGCCAAAATCGCTGATTTTGGGTTATCCAAGCTAATCAATAGAGATATGAGCCAGGTTCAAATCTCAATGAGAGGAACACCGGGATATCTTGCTCCAGAATGGTGTCAACCTTTAGGTCGTATTACGGTAAAAGTTGGCATATATAGCTTCGGAATCGTCCTTCTTGAGATAATTTGTGCACGCAGAAATGTAGACCAATCACAACCAGAATCTGCCTTTCATTTGCTTACAATGTTGCAGAAGAAAGCTGATCATCAAGATGGAGTAATAGACATTGTGGAGAATTTGGATGAATACACGCGGAGTGACAGAGAGGAAATAACGAGGATGATAAAGGTTGCTGCTTGGTGTTTGCAAGATGACCCAGAAAGAAGACCTCTCATGTCAACGGTTTTAAAAGTGTTGGAAGGTGTTATGGAGGTAGATTCAAACATCAATTATCGGTTTTCGCATGCAATGATATCTTCTCCAGCTGGTAACAACCATATTTCTTCAGCACCTCCTCCAGCATCTGTTCTTTCCAATCCTAGATGATGTAGTTGTAAGGCTCTCTCTCATGGCAGAAATAAAATCTATCATGCTTCTGGTCGCTTCTGCAACTTTTCCATCATGCTATCCTAAGCTAACCACAGCTTTTTTAGCACTTGTCTAGCAAGGTACTGACATGTCTCAAGTAGTTTGCCGGTGTACTGGAGTATAGTCTTCAGAATTTTCAACATTTGATTATTCAAAGTCGTTGGCTCTTGACTAGGCACTACGAGAGTTTTTCAGATGTGTGTGGATGGAATGCATACTGTAGAAAATTTGAGATGGGTTTCACCTGCCTATCATTTTTTGGAAAAACAAGGGGCCTTTGTTTTTTTTTTTAAGCGAATCTTTCATAGAATTGAGTTTATAGATTCTTCTATACAAATTTGAATGTAATTAAAGAACTACATAAAGAGTTATGATTTTTTTTAAAACATGTTTTTTATTGGGCTCGGCTCTGTCTACTTCTATTAGAATTCTTACATAATTTAGTTATGATATATTTAGGTATCGATTTTCATACAATTTAATTTGAAATTCAAGTTTAATAAGAATTTAGGTGGACAAGTTTCAAGATTAATCCATTCAATTGAATTTAATGATATATTATCAAAAATAATTTTTATACTCCTAATATTTTTTTAAATTAAAAAATAATAATCTAACCCGAAACAAATCCATGCAACTAGTGATTTCTATTCGAGATCTTCCCAGCTTTATTAACTTAGTGATGAGTTGGTGGGAAAGCATCTCTAATGAATCTCATAAAGTTAACTGATACTATTTTACAGTAAATAAATTGTGCAATAATATCATGCAAGATTAACACCTATCATTAGTGAAATGGCCAATTTATGTTTCACTCATTTGTCAATCATAAGGAACTTTTTTTTATAATTAACCCGATTCTTGTCTAACTCAAATTAAAAGTAATATTTTTTTTTAACTCTCAGACTTGCCTACAACAAATTTCCATCATTAACACCACAATCTCTCTAAAATGTTTTTGTCAATCTTTAATGAGGAATATTTTTAGTTTTCATGGTTTTTCTACCGAGATTGAAAAATTCAAGGTTTATATGTGTACTGTAATACGTACTAGTCTTTTTTAGCGCAAGAATTTAAGCTATGCATAGTTGCTTATTCCCCCTCTCATTTTCTTAGCACAAAAAATGAAAAGAAAGTTTTGGTTAAAACTTATAGCCCGTAATGAATTAATTATATATCTTTGATATGTTTGTTTGAAAGCTCATGATTAAGATTAAAAGAGTAAAGACAAGGTAAAACTTAATGTATTTAGACATGATACGATGCTAACTCTAGATGACAATGACATGGGTCTGAATTACTTTTAGACCTAACATTTTTAGGTTTAGTTACACGTTAAGTACAAGTATACATGGTTCTGATAAGGTACTAAACCAAACCTTTTTAAGTTCAACTATGCGCTGAGCCTAAGTACATGTAGGTCAAGCAAAACACTAGACTCAACTGTCTTGGGTTCAACTACGTGTTGAGCTCAAATATATGTGGGTCTCGCAAGATGTCAGACTCAACTATTTTAGATTCAGCTACGCGCCGAGTTCAAGTGCATATGAGTCTAGTAAGGTGTCAGACATATCATCTTTGGGTCTGGAATCATTCCAAACCCAATACATATTGACTTGATAATCTTTTTAGGCTTCATGTTGGGTCACACGGATTTATTTATTTTATTCTTATGTCTTTTAGTATAAAATACTAGTTAAATGCCCTGCGCGATGCCGCGGGTCAATTATATTTTGCATTTCAAAAAAAATCAAGATCTAAAAGTGTTAGGTTTTTTTGCAAAGTTATACCCAAACATCTTAAGTTTGGTTGAAACGCTTGACCCAAAAGTAATGTTTATAATATTAATAATAACATTAAACTTGGTTTAACCCTTAGCATAAAAGTGTCTAGATTGCAACACCAGACCCAATAGCATTGGATGTGGGTCTGGCTGCAAGGTCGTGTCATAAAAGTGTGATAATTAAATAGATTAGTTAAAAAGAAAAAAACGAAGAAAAAAAACCAACATGAAGAAAAAAACTAATGAAGAAAAAGAAAAAAAATATGAATTAACTGGTTAACCTTTCAAATCAGGTTAACCCGTCATACCTTGAATTCGCATCGTGAAAGTTTGATAATTAAAAAGAAAACAACAAATTAATGGGTTAACCCAGAATTAACTGGGCTAACTTGTCAAACCAGGTTAGCCTGTCAAATCCGGAATCCGTGTCATAAAGTTTGATAACTAAATAGAAAAAAATTTAACATTAACAATTTAAATTAAACAAAAAAAATTAATTAAAAAGAAAAAAACAAAAGGCATCAGTCTTTTCACTGAGTCCACAGTCAAAGGCATAAAAACAACAAAAAAACAAAAAGAAAAACTAAAGGCATCAGTCGAGAACTACTTAGAAAAAAATTTAATATTAATAAACTAAATTAATTAAATAAAATTAATTAAAAGAAAAAATAAAAGAAAAAAAATCTCTAAGAAAAAAAAAACAAAATAGAAAGAAATTTAATATTAACAAACTAAACTAAACGAAAAAATTAAAAAGAAAAAAAAGCAAAAAAAAATTAATGGTTAACTCGTTAAACTAAATTATGAAAATTTAACATTAACAAACTAAATTACACAAAAACAATTTATGAAAAAAAAAAAATTGACGGTCAACCCATAATTAACTGGGTTCACCTGTGAAACCAGGTTAACCCGTGAAACTCGGGATATGTGTCCTGAAAGTTTGATAACTAAATAGAAAAAAATTAGCATTAACAAACTAAACTAAATGAAAAAAATTAATTAAAAAGCAAAAAAAAAGCAATTTTTTTTTCTGGGTTAACTTGTTAAACCAGGTTAACCCGTTAAATCCGAAAAACGTGTCATGAAAGTTTGATAACTAAATAAAAAAAATTTAATTTTAATAAACAAAATTAAATTAAACAAAAAATTTTGTTAAAAGAAAAAAACAAAGAAAGAAGCAAAAAAATAATCCCGAAAGGCATAAAAAAAAGCTAAAAAAATGAGACAACTTAAAAAAAAAAAACCTAAAGCATCAGTGTTTTACTGTGGACTGCACTGTGCAGTCCACAATAAAACACTAATCCCTTTTAGTATATGTTACAATTAATTAAAAAGAAAAAAAGCAAAAAAAAAATTTCAGGTTAACTCGTGAAACCCGGGATCCGTGTCATAAAAATCTGATAACTAAATAAAAAATTTAACATTAACAAAAAAATTAAACAAAAAAAATTCATTAAAAGAAAAAAACACAAAGAAAAAAGCAAAAAAAAACCCATAAAGGCTAGAAAACGAAAAAAAAAAAACCAAAAAAAAAAAAAAAGAAGAAGAAGAAGACGGCTCAACGTTTCACTATGGACTTGCACAGTAAAACACTGAGCAGTTTTAGTTTATTGTCAATTAACAAACTAAACTAAACGAAAAAAATTAATTAAAAAGGAAAAAACATTTCGGGTTAACTCGCCAAACCAGGTTAACCTGTTAAACCCGGGATCCGTGTCATGAAAGTATGATAACTAAATAAAAAAATTAACATTAACAAACTAAATTAAATAAAAAAAATTATTAAAAGAAAAAACAAAAAAAATTTGACGGCCCGTGAAACCAGGTTAACCCGTGAAACCTGAAATATGTGTCATGAAAGTCTAATAACTAAATAGAAAGAAATTTAATATTAACAAACTAAAGTAAACGAAAAAATTAATTAAAAAGAAAAAAAATGCAAAAAAATTTTTTCTCGGTTAACTCGTCAAACCATGTTAACCTGTTAAACCCGGGATCCGTGTCATGAAAGTCTGATAACTGAATAAAAAAAATTAACATTAACAAAATAGAAAAATTATTAAAAGAAAAAAAGAAAAAAAAGAAAAAAAAACCCTAAAAGTGTAAAAAAAAACCGAAAAAAAAACAGCTCATCTTTTTCTAAATAGAAAGAAATTTAACATTAACAAACTAAAGTAAACGAAAAAAATTAATTAAAAAGAAAAAAAAACAAAAAAATAATCTAGGTTAACTCATCAAACCATATTAACCTCTTAAACTCGGGATCCGTGTCATGAAAGTCTGATAACTGAATAAAAAAATTTAACATTAACAAAAAAAAATTATTAAAAGAAAAAAAAACCCTAAAAGTGTAAAAAAAAAACAAAAAAACTGTCATGAAAGTCTAATAACTAAATAGAAAGAAATTTAACATTAACAAACTAAAGTAAACGAAAAAAATTAACTAAAAAGAAAAAAAAAGCAAAAAAAAAATTTCTGGGTTAACTCGTCAAACCATGTTAACCTGTTAAACACGGGATCCGTGTGATGAAAGTCTGATAACTGAATAAAAAACATTTAACATTAAAAAAATAAAAAAATTATTAAAACAAAAAAAGCAAAAAAAAAAACCTTAAAAGTGTAAAAAAAAAGAAAAAAAACCAGCTCATCTTTTTCTAAATAGAAAGAGATTTAACATTAACATACTAAAGTAAACGAAAAAAATTAATTAAAAAGAAAAAAAAACAAAAAAAATTCTAGGTTAACTCGTCAAACCATGTTAACCTATTAAACTCGGGATCCGTGTCATGAAAGTCTGATAACTAAATAAAAAAAATTTAACATTAATAAAAACATTATTAAAAAAAAAACAGCCCATCTTTTGTTAAACAAAAAAATTATTAAAATTAAAAAAAAAACCTAAAAGTGTAAAAAAAAAAAAAAAAACAGCTCATCTTTTACTGTGGACTGCACTGTGCAGTCCACAGTAAAAGACTGAGCCCTTTTAGTTTTTTCTAAATTAAAGGTCAAGAATGATCATCTACTTATACCTAGGTGCATAAAATTCTCCACATGACCTACCATATTTCCATCAATATTAATTTTGTGTAAGGGATATATATCATTTATTAATGTTATGTAAGAGATATCAAGTCATACTCTTATTTGACAACGCATTTATCATACATAACTAAGAACAAATACTATTATTCTTAAGAATTTAAAGTTCATCCTCTCATTTATTGTAATCCGGTATTAAAAGTCACTTATTTTATCGTTAGAGGACCTCTAAATTCCACCAAAAAGAATTGTTTTGTAGGTGCTAAATCTTTTATCACCAATCATCAATTCTTGAAATCTCAAGAAGGAAACATTAACATGAATGTTCAATCACTCTTTATTTAAACACTAAAAAATTCATCATTCCTAAGCATATTGGATTTTAAAATATTACCGACATGTTTCCAAGAAAGTGTTGAATACCTGTCACAAACTAGGAAAATTTCAGTCCTTTTTCATGTTCAAAAAGGTTTCTTTTTAGTTGTTTTCATGTTTAAGGGGTGTTTAACAGTATGGTAGCGATTGTTTTTCAAATTGCTTTTCGCTTGGAAATGCATAAAAATAATATTTTTTTTTATTTTTAAAAAATTATTTTTGATATCAGCCCACATAAAAAAATAAAACAAAGAGAAAAATAAATTTTTTTTTTCAAAAGTGTTTTTAACACTAAAAAATAAACGGGATTTTAAGCTTTTTTAAACATTATGCTTCAAAACGTTGAAAATATCATTCATTCCTTGTTAAATGCAGATCTCAGTCCTCACCCAGGTTCCACGATTACCTTTCTTCTTGCACTATATTCTTTTCTCGAAGAGGAAAACGAAAGGATATATAAATTAAGTAATGCACAAACACACTCATGTAAAAATTAACTAAAAAAAGCTGGTATATAGACTATAGGACTAGAAAATTAGGAGGCAACTATCTCCTTCTTCAGTATATTTGGATTCATGTCATTTTTATGGTTCAATCTCTTTTTTAAACTATTTTTCTTTTGGAGAAATATTGTATTAATATTTTTTATATGATTTTGAATTATTTTAATATACCGATATTTTTTTTTAAAAAAATATATTTTTAATTTAATAACTCTTTTACAAAAACAAAATACAACACGATAGACGGTAACTCTAAGTATTGCATCTGCATTCGTAATACTATTCTAAATTTGTCTCGATAGAATTACACAGAGGAGGTCTCTTGAGTTAATTACAAGAGGGTGCTGCCTTGATTATAAAAGGTCTTCTCAACAGGTCCCGCGAGTTTGTACCTTGCCAGGAGTAGACAAAAATAGAAAATGAAAATCTGGAAGTCAAGTCAATTACTTTCGGTTGATATCGCAAATTAGGGGCCAGAACCATCCCAGCATGATAACAAACACTATATAGTCAATTTATTCTAATTAAAGTAGACTGCCGTATTGAAATGACACTTTTATATATATATATATATAAAAAACTCCACTTCAGCAATGTATTTTTGCTTCTGTCTGTCTTAAATTATGGGTTTTAATGAGAAAGAAATATTGAACTCTATACCATGTTGGTCTAGCATCGACCTATCATTTAGCTGGTTTGTTTACATTGTCTTTCATGCTCGTTTAGCTTGCTTGGTCGTTATGTGTTTTCTTGGATTTTTGGAAGCTGGTTTAATTTGCTATCATTTGGATGCATGATTTTTCTAATAATTTTGGTTTTGGTTTGGTTGGGGTATTTCATGGCAATTGCCTGCTGCATGTTGATTCTGAGTTGGATTTGTTGATTTCGTCAACTTTTTCTGCTGTTCTTGGATTTTTCCCATGTTCATGAAAGGACCACAATGCATGCATGGATTGTGTTTCAATCCTGTAGTTTCTGTCCCTATTCCTCCCCTGTTTTGATCAATTGGACTATCAAACCCGAAAAAAACACAAAAACATCATGATCAGCTCCTGCACCACGCTGACTAGCCATATTATGACAGAAGTTTGGCGAGAGGAAGGCAAAGAGAATACTCAGTGTCATGCAACTGCTCTTAAAGGAAAAGGAAAAGTAACTGTCCTACGTTGCTCTCATACTATCAGTGGTGGAAAAAAAATTAAAGGACAGTGATTGGCTAGGCATGACTTAAAGCTTAACTTGGTGGACTAGGTGGAACTCTTTGAAAATGATTTTTATATTAATTCTTTCTCACAATCTCACCATTTTTATATTAAACCAATGCCTCAAAAACTTTATATCGATAAAGTATTAGAAAGATAATGAAATACAGGCAACAAAAAAAAGGCATGTCATGATCATTCATTTTCAAGAACAACGTAAAATCACATATGCTAAATAAATACATGTTTGTGATTTAAATATTATTTTTTCCATACAAAATTAATATAATCTGTCATTATATAAAAAACACCAACTCTATACTAAAATTGGTTTTGGTTTTAGTGTTTTTTTCAATGGTTGTCCCTCTGTCTTTGCAATTTTTTTTAGATTTTGGGTTCAATATGTTTAAAGCTTTTTGCTCTAATCCATGTATTCTTTTTAATTGGCAAGGGTTGTCATGTGGGATCACTATTTTTCATTTATTATTTTCATTTGTCTATGCAGTTTTGTTTGTGTTTTTGTGTGTTTTTATTGTTTTTTATTTTATTCTTCAATCCAAATTTGTAGTATATTGTTTTTTTTTTTGGTTTTCATTCTTTTGGTTTTTGTCTTTTTATTAATGTTTTTATTCTTTTTAATTTAACTCTCAAATTTAAAATTTGATGTTGCCCTTTGATTTATCTTTTATTACAATTTTAACCCTCATTATTTTTATTGTATTTTTGTTTATTTTGGATTTTTTTGTGTTGTTCTTTTGTGTAATTTTAACCCTCATGATTTTTTCATATATAGTGCTTTCAGTCTTATAAACTGAGTCATGGTTTAAAAAGTTAATAGTAATTGACTTTTTTGTCTTATTTTTTTAGATTCATATTATTTATTTTCTATGTAATTACCCTATTCTCATTTGATTTTTATTTTGTTAACAAACAAGATTGTTGAAAAGTTTTGAAAATATTGTAAAGATATATTTTTATAATATCGGCAAATGTTTATTTTTTGTATTGAATTGTTGTTTTTTTTTCCTGCTTTATTTGCTATCGATATGTGATTTTTTAATGATATTATTAAATTAACAGAGTTTATTAAACTCATTCAAGTCAATTACCTGAATATTATTTTATTAAGAAAATATTTATACTACTTGCTATCGATACCTTAATATTGATTTGATATTTTTTATGTTAAAAAAAAAATTTAACTTAGCTTGCGACATAGCGCGAGGTACTTGACTATTTGAACTTTATACTACTTGGTATAGTATTAGTATACCCGACTTGACTAGATATATAAACCCCACATGATTCAATAGGTCAACATAGTGATATGTTGACCCAGCACCTCCTCCAGCATCTATTCTTTCCAATCCTATCATGATGTAGTTGTAAGACTCTCTTCTGGCAGAAATAAAATCTATCATTCAAGTGATTTGGTAACGGAGAAAAAAAGATTAATAATAAGAATAAGAGTAAAAGTTTTATTTAGGTTCAACTAGCTTTTTTCTTACCCTATGCCGCGGCTGGTAATTTTTTTTTCAGCCTATTTTTTTTAGGACGTTAGAAAGTAAAAAATTTAATGGATAATGACCAAACTCTTTTTAAATATTTAAATGGTGATATATATATATATATATATATATATATATATATATATATATATATATAGAGAGAGAGATAGAGAGAGAGAGAGAGAGAGAGAGAGAGAGAGAGAAGGCCACACATTGGATCAACCTAGGCTAACAATGTTGAACCTATAAAATCTGTAATCTGGGATATGAGATCGTGATAAAATCATGGAACCCATATCGAAGAAAAATAAAAAACTTAACTATAATAAAACAAATATTGAAAGTTGAAAGTGAAAAAAATTAAAAAAAGACCAAAACAAGTGACTAAAGTAAACTTATATTGGTGGTCGGCTCAACGCCATAGATTAGGTCAAATGTTTTTAGACATAAGATGAACAAAGTTACAGCGATGCTAAAATTTCTAAAGAAATTTAAAAAAATTGAAAACTTAAGCCATTGAGTCGATTTGGTTGAATAATTTTTAATAACATAAAAAACAATAATTTAATAATATTAATAACCAAGTAAACTCGAGTGAATCTTCTATACCCAACTTAATCTTCCAAAATTATAACCCATGAAATCTCAGACCCATGCTAAATTTAAAAGCTCAATTTACAACCAAAAAAGAAGCCCAAAAAAATGATGTCAACTTGTGAAATATAGAATCACAATTTTCAACTATCAAATGTTGAAGGATGAAATTGAAATAAAAAAACAATCATATGAAATGATGAAAAAAATAGCAATTATAAGCTAAAAGAAGGCTCGAGCTCACTCGGGTCAACCCACCAAATCCACAAGTTAGGTTATAAGATTGATTAACTCGATAGAAATGAAAATGAAAAAAATCATGAAATTTAATTTTCTTAAGAACCATCGTTAGCTTATAAATTTCATTACCTGGGCCATTTGACTAGAAACACCAAATATAAAAAAACCATGAAATCCAATTCTCAACAAATCAAATATTTAAAGATGAAATAAAAAAAAAAACTTCAACCACACAAAAAGATCCAAAAAAGAAAGAGTAATTAAAAGCCAAAAAAAAAATATGGGAGTCCACCTAGATTAACCTGTAAAACCCATAGGTTAGGTCATAAGATCAGGATAATCTGATAGAAAGGAAAATAAAGAAAACTATGATGCCTATTTTGTAAAAAATTCAATGTCGAGTAATGAGAAAAAAAAACTAAAAAAAAGATATCAACTTGTGTTGAATTATAAAACCTGTGTCCCATGTTAGCTTATAAATCAAATGTCAAAGGATAAAATTGAGAAAAAGTTCAAAAGAAAAAAATAGCAATAAAATGAATGATGATCAAATTTAAAAAACAAAAAACAAATGAGAGGATAGATACTTTTGGATTGGAGTTTTAAATTGAAAATAAAAAGAAACCAGGACTAAATTAAAAAAAACAAATTAATTTTTTTTTATGAAAGGATGAAATTGAAAGCAACAAAAAATTTATACATAAAAAGAACTAGGTCCAAAATTAAAGAAAAAAAAATTTCGATTGAAGTATGAAATTGAAAACTTGCAAAAGGGAAAATGACAAAAGTTACAAATCTAAAAAATGACATCAATAATAATAATAAAAAAGCACAACTAAGAAGACTACTATGAATTTTTAAATGATTAGTGTTTATTTCAAGGGTGGAGAGAGAAGATGGAGAGAAAGAAAAACATTGCCTAAAATGTATACCCATTTCTAATCCCAAAATACCATCAAATTAGATTTTTTTAAAAAATCAGATCAAATAAAAGAACCTTATCAAGTTTTGATTTACTTTTTAGAGCAAGATGAAAGTTTCAAACCACCTTCGTAAAACTACACTTTTCGAGGCGAGCCTATTGACACTAATATTAACCTTTCTAATACCTAAAATGTTGTCAATTGATCCTTTTATCTCATTTTTTTTTATGACTTTCTCTCGCCTTTGATAACAACATAGTATTTGGTTACTATCTCAAGATAATATAAATGAACATAATAGAGATAAAAATATGTTTGGTTGAGGAGATAGAGATGGATATAAAAATAAATATATCACCGAGATAATTTTAAAGAGGATTTTTGCACTTTTAAAATAAAAGGTACAAAGAAGACATGTTTCTTTAGACAATATTTATTATTTTTTTATTCTTAAAATATCCTTGTAAAAAACTCTTAATTCCAAAATTATCAAACTAAGATATGTAAGGATAAAAATGGTTATTATCATAATTTTAAAACCTAACTTAGAGGTCGATCTAGGGCAAGGCCTAGGTTATGGGTCGGGTTGACCCGAGTTAGTGTAAGAATAAAAATTGTTATTGTCATAGTTTTAAAACTCGAATCGGGGTCAATCTAGGTCATGGGTTGGGTTGATTATTGACTTGAGTCAACTTAAGATAAAAATTGTTATTATCATAATTTTAAAACTCAACTCAAGGGTCGATCCAAGGGTAAGGCCCGGGTCATGGGTTGAGAGAGTCAACATAAAAATAAAAAGTATCTATTATCATAGTTTTAAAACTCAACTTGAGGGTCGACTTTTGACAAGGCCCAAGTCACGAGTCAGGAAGGTCAACCCAGGTTGATCTAGGTCAATGTAAGGATAAAAATATTTATTTTCATAGTTTTAAAACCTGACTCAGTGGTTGACTTGGGCAACGCCCTTGTTACGGGTTATGAGGGTTAACTAGAGTAAATCTAAGTCAACACATGAATAAAAATAATTATTATCATAGTTTTAAAACTCGACTCAAAAGTCAAATTAAGGCAACGCCTAGGTCATGTGTCATTGCCCGAATCACGAGTCAAAAAGGTCAACCTAAGTTGACTCGAGTCAATATAAAATTAAAAGTGGTTATTATCATAGTCTTAAAACTCGACTCGGAGGTCGACTTACGATAAGACCCTGGTCACTAGTCAAGAGGGACCTGAGTCAACATATAGATAAAAGTGGTTATTATCATAGTTTAAAACCCGATTTAGGAGTCAATCTAAGACGAGACTAGAGTCACAAGTCACGAAGATCAACTCAGGTTGACATAATTATTTTTTTTAAATCAAAGCAACCTTGTTTTGACCAATTTTATTTTTTGTTTGTTTTTTAAGTCAACTTGTTTTTTACCAAGTTGGGTTGAGTCAATCTTTCATCTATTTTTTTAAACTCGGACTAGTCCAGACCCTAAGTTAGCTGGGTTCCATGCAACCCGCCAGGCCAATCCAGGTTTAATAACTATGGTTATAATAATATTATTAATTTCAACACACAATATAAACTAAATTAAAAAAATAATATTTAATTATTTTTTAAATATGTAAGTTTGACAATAATACATAATAAGGGTAAAATAGATGTTTTATATTTTATCCTATTTTATCCACCATAATCAAATAAGATACAGAAACAATTACTCTGTTTTGTACATCATTGTCAAACACAATTATATCTCTATCTTCTTTTCTAGCTTGTCTTCTATGTATTCAATTTCTTTGGTTTTTTTTTTATCTTGGATAATTTCAAAATATAAAATTAAAAAACTATAGGGACCAAATAAAATAGTGGGCTATAAATTTATTTATTTTTATCATAAATATAACGCAACATATTTATTTTTCTTAGAGTTAATAAATTAATTCAGAGTATCCAGTAAAATGTGGGGTCACTTTCGCCTTACTTTCAAGAAAGTGGTTGCCTTATCCAGTAAAAAATGTGGGGTCTGTATTCAATGGAAGAACTTTCAACACGAACTTTTCTACTCTCAAAGTCAGTCCCCTACGCCGTAATAGACATATCCTGATCTTCATGAAACCTTCAAGTAAAGCTTAGCCCAAAGAAAAAAAAGAAAAAGAAAAGCTGTTAATTGGAATCCAAATTTTTTATTTCTGTTGTTCTTGTTCTCAAACTAATTCTGCTTCAATGTCACTACTGAAGTTGCTTATGCATTTATCTCCTTTCTTGGTTGCTCATTTATTCGTATCAGGTATGGTACAGCAATCTATCACAATTTTTCTGTTCCCATCTCAAATTCTTGAACACAATTAATTAAGCTGTTATCTTATGCTTCAACAACTTTAACAATACTAAACAATTGTGACTACACTATATGGCCAGGAATAAGCTCAACATATGATCCAAGACCTCTCTTATATGTCACCCCAACGATCCCAACTGGTTTTCCCATGGAAAGAATGATAGTTTACCATTTTTCAGTCTTATAGTTTTTTGAGTTTGGTATTTTGTTCTTAATCATTTTAACATTTAGGAGTGGTGTAATTTGTTTGATGAGAAGTTAAGAAAGCCTGCACAAATAGAAGTTAGTTTACCACAGAGACACATTCTATATATATTGTACTACACGTTGAAAGAAATTACAGCTTACACGATTCATACATCTGTTCTTTGACATGTCCATCACAGGAAACACAGGTGCATACAAGGCCTTGAACAAGACATTTGTTTCTTCAGGACCTGCTCCACCACCAACAGGCGTCATAAGAAACAGGACAGTTGTTGCTTCAGGACGATATAGGCGATCAACACCTGTGATAATAGCACCAAGCCTTTCCCCACAAGGGATAACGCCACCAAGGCCTTCACCACAAGGGATAACGCCACCAAGGCCTTCGCCACAAGAGATAACGCCACCATGGCCTTCGCCACAAGGGATAACGCCACCAAGGCCTTCACCACAAGGGATAACGCCACCAAGGCCTTCGCCACAAGAGATAACGCCACCATGGCCTTCTCCAGAAATAAGGCCTAAAACTCCAAGAAGTTTGGTACCAATTATAGCAGGAGTTATAGGTAGTTTTCTTCTTATCATTTCTTTTGTAGTGATTTTTATTTTGAGGGCAAGATGGCGTGGGAAGTCTGAACAAGATCTGCAGGATGTGGAAGATCATCATATAAAGCATGTTCCAGGAATGCCTGTCAGGTTCTCATTCCAAGAACTATACGTTGCAACTGATAATTTCAACGAGAGACTTGGAAGAGGAGGCTTCGGGTCTGTATTCAAAGGAAAATTGGGAGATGGAACACAAATTGCTGTGAAGAGGTTGGAGAAACGAGGCCAAGGAATGAGTGCTTTTTTAGCAGAAGCCGAGGCAATTGGAAGTCTGCACCATTTTAACTTGGTGAGGTTGATTGGATTTTGCGCAGAGAAATCCTCTAGGCTTTTGGTTTTTGAGTATTTGAGCAATGGATCGTTGGATAATTGGATTTTTATGAATGTACAAAGATCTTTCCTTGATTGGCAGACCAGGAAGAAGATTATAGTCGACATTGCAAAAGGCCTGGCTTATCTTCATGAAGACTGTCGACATACCATAATACATCTTGATGTAAAACCACAGAACATTCTTTTGGATTCAAGTTTCCACGCCAAAATCGCTGATTTTGGGTTATCCAAGCTAATCAATAGAGATATGAGCCAGGTTCAAATATCAATGAGAGGAACACCGGGATATCTTGCTCCAGAATGGCGTCAACCATTAGGTCGTATTACGGTAAAAGTTGACATATATAGCTTCGGAATTGTCCTCCTTGAAATAGTTTGTGCACGCAGAAATGCAGACCAATCACAACCAGAATCTGCCTTTCATTTGCTTACAATGTTGCAGAAGAAAGCTGATCATCAAGATGGAGTAATAGACATTGTGGAGAATTTGGATGAATACACGCGGAGTGACAGAGAGGAAATAACGAGGATGATAAAGGTTGCTGCTTGGTGTTTGCAAGATGACCCAGAAAGAAGACCTCTCATGTCAACAGTTTTAAAAGTGTTGGAAGGTGTTATGGAGGTAGATTCAAACATCAATTATCGGTTTTCGCATGCAATGATATCTTCTCCAGCTGGTAACAACCATATTTCTTCAGCACCTCCTCCAGCATCTGTTCTTTCCAATCCTAGATGATGTAGTTGTAAGTCTCTCTCTCATGGCAGAAATAAAATCTATCATGCTTCTTGTCGCTTCTGCAACTTTTCCATCATGCTATCCTAAGCTAAGCATAGCTTTTTTAGCACTTGTCTAGCAAGGTATTGACATGTCTCAAGTAGTTTGCCGGTGGACTGGAGTATAGTCTTCAGAATTTTCAACGTTTGATTATTCAAAGTCGTTGGCTCTTGACTAGGCATCATGAGAGTTTTTCAGATGTGTGTGGTTGGAATGTATGCTGTAGAAAATCTGAGATGGGTTTCACCTGCCTATCATTTTTTAGGAAAAAAATGGGCTTTTTTTTAGACCGAACTCTATATAGAATTGAGTTTATAGAATTTTCTTACTAAATTTGAATGTAATTAAAAAATCAGATACAAAGTTATGAATTTTTCTTTTAGGCTATTTATTTTGCGTGAAACATGTCTTTCATTGGGCTTAGCTCCATCCCACTTCTACTAGAATTCTTGCATGATTCAATTATTACATATCTATAACCGAATATTCAGAACTATCTCAGACTTGCCTACAACAAATCTCCATCATTAACACCACAATCTCTCTCTGAAATGATTTTGTTGATCTTTAATGCAGAATTTTTTAGTTTTCATGATTTTTCTACCGAGATTGAAAAATTCAAGGTTTATATGTACTGTAATACTAGTCTTTTTTAGCACAAGAATTTAAGCTATGCATAGTTAGCTTATTCCCCCTCTCATTTTCTTAGCACAAAAAATGAAAAGAAACTTTTGGTTAAAACTTATAGCCCGTAATGAATTAATATATCTTTGATATGTTTGTTTGAAAGCTCATGATTAAGATTAAAAGGGTAAAGACAGGGTAATAACTCAATGTATTTACACTTGATACGATACCAATTCCATATGACAATGACATGGGTCTGAATTACTTTTAAACTTAACATTTTTAGGTTCAGCTACATGCTGAGTTCAAGTACACGTGGTTCTGACAAGGTACTAAACCAAACCTTCTTGAGTTCAACTATACGCTGAGCCTAAGTACATGTAGGTCAAGCAAGACACTAGACTCAACTGTCTTGGGTTCAACTATGTGTTGAGCTCAAATGTATGTGGGTCTCGCAAGATGTCAGACTCAACTATTTTGGATTCAGCTACGCGCCGAGTCCAATTGCATATGTGTCTAGTAAGGTGTCAGACCTATCACCTTTAGGTCTGGAATCATTCCAAACCCAATACATATTGACTTGATAATCTTTTTAGGCTCCATGTTGGGTCACATGGATTTATTTTTTTATTCTTATGTCTTTTAGTATAAAATATTAAAGGTCAAAATGATCTTCTCCTTATACCTAGGTGCATAAAAGTCTCCACATGACCTACCATATTTTCATCAATATTAATTTTGTGTAAGGGATATCTATCATTTATTAATGTTGTGTAAGAGATATCTACCCATCATTAATGATATAAGAAAAAAAATTAACACTCTAACCTCTCTATTCAAGCAACATGACAAAGTTCAGAGGCTATATATACCATCTGAACTACTCAGGTAAAAGATTCACACTTTTCCTATTCCATGTTCATACTCTTATTTGACAACGCATTTATCATACATAACTAAGAACAAATACTATTATTCTTAAGAATTTAAAGTTCATCCTCTCATTTATTGTAATCCGGTATTAAAGTCACTTATTTTATCATTAGAGGACCTCTAAATTCCACCAAAAAGAATTGTTTTGTAGGTGCTAAATCTTTTATCACCAATCATCAATTCTTGAAATGTCAAGAAGGAAACATTAACATGAATGTTCAATCACTCTTTATTTAAACACTAAAAAATTCATAATTTCTAAGCATATTAGATTTTAAAATATTACCGACATGTTTCCAATAAAGTGTTCAATACCTGTCACAAACTAGGAAAATTTCAGTCCCTTTCCACGTTCAAAAAGGTTTCTTTTTAGTTGTTTTCATGTTTAAGGGGTGTTTGAGAGTATGGTAGCGATTGTTTTTCAAATTGCTTTTCGCTTGGAAATGCATAAAAATAATATTTTTTTTATTTTTAAAAAATTATTTTTGATATCAGCACACATAAAAAAATGAAGCAAAGAGAAAAATAAATTTTTTTTTTCAAAAGTGTTTTTAACACTAAAAAATAAACGGGATTTTAAGCTTTTTTAAACATTATGCTTCAAAACGTTGAAAATATCATTCATTCCTTGTTAAATGCAGATCTCAGTCCTCACCCAGGTTCCACGATTACCTTTCTTCTTGCACTATATTCTTTTCTCAAAGAGAAAAACGAAAGGATATATAAATTAAGTAATGCACAAACACACTCATGTAAAAATTAACTAAAAAAGCTGGTATATAGACTATAGGACTAGAAAATTAGGAGGCAACTATCTCCTTCTTCAGTATATTTGGATTCATGTCATTTTTATGGTTCAATCTCTTTTTTAAACTATTTTTCTTTTGGAGAAATATTGTATTAATATTTTTTATATGATTTTGAATAATTTTAATATACCAATATTTTTTTTAAAAAAATATGTTTTTAATTTAATAACTCTTTCACAAAAACAAAATACAACACGATAGACGGTAACTCTAAGTATTGCATCTGCATTCGTTATACTATTCTAAATTTGTCTCGATAGAATTACACAGAGGAGGTCTCTTGAGTTAATTACAAGTGGGTGCTGCCTTGATTATAAAAGGTCTTCTCAACAGGTCCCGCGAGTTTGTACCTTGCCAGGAGTAGACAAAAATAGAAAATGAAAATCTGGAAGTCAAGTCAATTACTTTCGGTTGATATCGCAAATTAGGGGCCAGAACCATCCCAGCATGATAACAAACACTATACAGTCAATTTATTCTAATTAAAGTAGACTGCCGTATTGAAATGACACTTTTTTTTATATTGCCTGCTGCATGTTGATTCTGAGTTGGATTTGTTGATTTCGTCAATTTTTTCTGCTATTCTTGGATTTTTTCCATGTTCATGAAAGGACCACAATGCATGCATGGATTGTGTTTCAATCCTGTAGTTTCTGTCCCTATTCCTCCCCTGTTTTGAATTGGACTATCAAACCCCAAAAAAACACAAAAAAACATCATGATCAGCTCCTGCACCACGCTGACTAGCCATATTGTGATAGAAGTTTGACGAGAGGAAGGCAAAGAGAATACTCAGTGTCATGCAACTGCTCTTAAAGGAAAAGGAAAAGTAATTGTTCTACGTTGCTCTCATACTATAAGTGGTGGGAAAATTAAAGGACAGTGATTGGCTAGGCATGACTTAAAGCTTAACTTGTTGGACAAGGTGGAACTCTTTGAAAATGATTTTTATATTAATTCTTTCTCACAATCTCACCATTTTTATATTAAACGAATGCCTCAAAAACTTTATATCGATGAAGTATTAGAAAGATAATGAAATACAGGCAGCAAAAAAAAGGCATGTCATGATCATCCATTTTCAAGAACAAAAGGTTGTGCTCCAGAGGCTGTACGTAAAACCACATATGCTAAATAAATACATGTTTGTGATTTAAATATTACTTTGTCCCTACAAAATTAATGTAACCCATCATTATGTAAAAAAACACCAACTCTATACTAAAATTGGTTGTGGTTTTAGTGTTTTTTTGATAGGTGGTCCCTCGGTCTTTGCAAAAAAAATTTAGATTTTGAGTCCATATTTTTTATAATTGAGAGCTTTTTGCTCTAATCCATGTGATCTTTTTAATTGGCAAGGATTGTCATGTGGGATTGCTATTTTTCATTTCAGCAACTACAATTCCCCTCAATTGTTTTCATTTGCCTCTGCAGTTTTGTTTGTGTTTTTTTTTTCTTTGCCTGTCATCTTATCTGTGTGCCTTGGAATGGGTTCCGTGTTCTTGCAGGGTCAACACAAGTGGTCTTTGCAATTTTGCGTTTCCCTTGGCTTTTGGTCCATTTATACACGTTGTTGCATGTTTGAGAACCTCTGTTTTGTATATCTGGAATGATTCACAAATATTCGCCTCATATATATTTTAATTTTTTGCATTGCTATTCTTTTTACGCATGCCTCAATTCAGGCTATTTTATGCTTCCATTTACCTTAGCATAACTCTTTTTTTCCCCTCATGTAACTGCTGCTTTGATGCTATGTCGCAGTAAGAGTTTCATTTTCGAGAAGGCTTTTTCAAGCCAATATGGTTTTGTTTGTTGTTGATGATATTTTTTTCTTTAATTTATATAATAATTATTAATTTATTTAATAAGATGTATGAATAAATTACTTTTTAATTTATATTTAGAAGTTTGTTTTAATGTAAAAAAACACGTTGATATTCAAAAAAATTAATTATGTTTTGATGTTATAGATTTGATACTTATTCGTATGATTTTTTTATTTTTTTTCTTGAAGCTTTTATAAATTTTTTTTTATTTTTAATTTTATCCTTCAATCCAAGTTTGTAGTAATTTTTTTTTTTCATTTTGGTTTTTATTCTTTTGATTTTTATCTTTTTATTAATGTTTTTATTCTTTTCAATTTAATTCTCAAATTTAAAATTTGACGTTGCCCTTTGATTTATTTTTTATTGCAATTTTAACCCTCATTATTTTTATTGTATTTTTTTTTTGGATTTTTTTGTGTTGTTTTTTGTGTAATTTTAACCCTCGCGATGTTTTCATGTATAGTGCTTTCAGTCTTATAAATGGAGTCATGGTTTAAAAAGTTAACAGGAATTGACTTTTTTGTCTTATTTTTTTTAAATTCATATTATTTATGTATTTATTTTCTATGTATTTATCCTATTCTCATTTAATTTTTACGTACTTTGTTAACAAATAAAATTATTGAGATATTTTGAAAATATTTTAGAGCTAGATATATTTCTATAATATTGACAAGTGTTTATTTTTTGTATTGAATCGTTGTTTTTTTTTTACTTTATTTATTGTCGATATCTAATTTTTTAATGATATTATTAAATTAATAGAGTTTATTAATATCATTCAAGTCAATTACCTAAATATCATTTTTTATTTTTTTAACACGGACCACCTAACAAATTGAACACGTTGGTACAGTGTTAGTATACCTGACTTGACTAGAAAAATGAAGGTCAACATAGTGATATGTTGACCCAGAACCTCCTCCAGCATCTGTTATTTCCAATCCTAGATAGATGATGTAGTTGTAAGACTCTCTCTTCTAGCAGAAATAAAATCTATCATGCTTCTTATCGCTTCTGCTACTTTTCCATGCTATCCTAAGCTAACCACAGCTTTTTTAGCACTTGTCTAGCAAGGTATTGACATGTCTCAAGTAGTTTGCCGGTGTACTGGAGTATAGTCTTCAGAATTTTCAACGTTTGATTATTCAAAGTCGTTGGCTCTTGGCTAGGCATCATGAGAGTTTTTTAGATGTGTGTGGTTGGAATGTATGCTGTAGAAAATCTGAGATGGGTTTCACCTGCCTATCATTTTTTAGGAAAAAAATGGGCTTTTTTTTAGACCGAACTCTATATAGAATTGAGTTTATAGAATTTTCTTACTAAATTTGAATGTAATTAAAAAATTAGATACAAAGTTATGAATTTTTCTTTTAGGCTATTTATTTTGCGTGAAACATGTCTTTCATTGGGCTTAGCTCCATCCCACTTCTACTAGAATTCTTGCATGATTCAATTATTACAGATATATAACCGAATATTCAGAACTATCTCAGACTTGGCTACAACAAATCTCCATCATTAACACCACAATCTCTCTCTGAAATGATTTTGTTGATCTTTAATGCAGAATTTTTTAGTTTTCCTGATTTTTCTACCGAGATTGAAAAATTCAAGGTTTCTGTGTACTGTAATACTGGTCTTTTTTAGCACGAAAATTTAAGCTATGCATAGTTACTTATTCCCCCTCTAATTTTTTAACACAAAAAATGAAAAGAAATTTTTGGTTAAAACTTATAGTCCGTAATGAATTAATATATCTTTGATATGGTTGTCTAAAAGCTTATAATTAAGAGGGCTAAAAACAACATAATAACCTAACCTAATGTATCTAGACTTTGCAGGATGCCAACCCCAGATGATAATGACATGTGTCTGACTTACTTTTAAACCCAATATTTTTAAGTTTAGTTATGTATTGAGTCCAAGTATACGTGAGCCTGACGAGGAACTATACTGAACCTCCTTGAATTCAACTATGTGCTGAGCTCAAATACACGTGGTTCTGGCAAGATGCCAGATCCAATATCCTTGAGTTCAGCTATGTATTAAGCTCAAGTATATGTAGGTCTGACCAAATGCTAAATCCAACATTCTTGGGTTCAGTTATGTGCTAAGCTCAAAATCATGAGTTTAACATTGTGTTAAACCCAAACATCCTTGGGTTCAGCTATGCAATGACTCTAAAGGCATATGGGTCCGACAATGTGACAGACCCAAACATCCTTGGGTTTAACTACCACTAAGTCCAAATGTGTGAGTTTGACAAGGTGTCAAGCTCAAACATTCTTGGGTTCAGCTACGAGCTAAATCCAAGTCTATATGAATCTAGTAAGTTGTAATATCCAACTATCTTGGATTTAGCTATGCATTGAACCCAAATATATAGAGGTCACATATGACGCCAGACCCAACTGCCCTGGGCTGAATTATGTGTTGAGCCCAAATGTACGTGGGTCTCACAAGATGTCAGACCCAACTACCATGGGTTCAGCTACGCGCTGAGCCTAAATGCATATGAGTGTGACAAGGTGTTAGACCCATCAACCTTGGGTTTGGAATCATTTCAAACCCAATACATATTGAGTTGATAATCTTTTTAGGCTTCATGTTGGCTCGCATAGATTTATTTGTTGATTCTCATGTCTTTTAATATAAAATATTAAAAGTCAAGAATGATCACCTCCCTACATCCCTGGGTACATAAAAGTCTTCATAGGGCCTACCATCTTTCAATCAACATTAATTTTGTGTAAGGGATATCTATTATTAATTAATGTTGTGTAAGAGATATTTATTGTTCATTAATGATATAAAAAAAAAAAAAAGTTAATGCTCAAACCTCTCTATTCAAGCAATATGACAAAGTTCAGAGGCTATATATACCATCTGAACTACTCAAGTAAATAATTCACACCTTTTCTATTCTCTATTCATACTCTTATTTTACAAAGCATTATCATACATAACTAAGAAAAAATACTATTATTCTTAAGAATGTAAAGTTCATCATCTTATTTATTGTAATCTCTTATGAAAAGTCACTTATTTTATCATTGGAGGATTCCTGAATTCCACCCAAAAAAATTATTTTGTAATTGTTGAATCTTTTATCACCAATCATTAACTTCTTGAATTCCGAAGAAGGAAACATTAACATGAATGTTCGATCACTCTTTATCTAAACACTCAAAGAATCATCATTCTTAAACATATTGGATTTTAAAATATTATCAACATGTTTCCAAGAAAGTGTCGAATACCCGTCACAAACTATGAAAATTTCATTCCTTAATTTTCCATGTTAAAAAAGGTTCTTTTTTGGTTTTTTTTTCATGTTTAGAGGGTGTTTGAGAGTGTGGTAACAGTTGCTTTTCAAAGTACTTTTCGCTCGAAAATGTATTAAAATAATATATATTTTTATTTTTTAAAAACTATTTTTAATATCAGCACATCAAAATGAGTTAAAAACACAAAGAAAAAAACAATTAATTTAAAGCAAAGAAAAAGATAATGTTTTTAAAAAATATTTTTGAAAATATAAAAATAAACGGGATTATAAGCTTTTTAAAACATTATAATTCAAAACGTTGAAAATATCATACGTTACTTGTTAAATGCAGAGTTCCTCTCCCAGTTCCACAATTACCTTTCTTCTTGCACTTAATTTATTCTTTTCTCGAAGTGGAAAACGAAAGGATATATAAATTTAAGTAATTTACAAACACACTCATGTAAAAATTAACTAAAAAAGGCTGGTATATAGACTATAGGACTAGAAAATTAGGAGGCAATTATCTCCTTGTTCAATATATTTGGATTTCATGCGGGTTTTTTTTTCAAATTATTTTTTACTTGAAATAATATTAAATTAATATTTTTTATATAGTTTTAAATGATTTTAATATACTGATAAAAATTTATTTTTAATATATTTTTAAATTAAAATCTCTTTTATAAAAACAAAATACATCTTATTAACAAATACACTCAGACACTATAGATGGTAACTCTTAAGTATTACATCTGCATTCGTTATACTATTCTAGATTTGTCTCGATAGAATTACACAGAGGAGGTCTCTTGAGTTACAAGTGGGTGCTGCCCTGATTATAAAAGGTCTTTTCAACAGGTCCTGCGAGTTTGTACCTTGCCAGTAGTATAGAAAAATAAAAGATGAAAATGTGGAAGTTATGGGCCAAAACCATACCAGCATGATAACAAACACTATTTATATAGTCAATTTATTTTTATTGAAGTAGACTGCCGAGTTGAAATGACACTTTTTAAAATAAAAAAACTCCACTTCAGCAATGTATTTTTTCTTATGTTTGTCTTAAATTATGGGTTTTAACGAGAAAGAAATATTGAACTCTATATTATGTCGGTATAGTATTATTAACCTGACCTGACTAGACAGATGATAGCTCCTGGTTTGAGTTGGTTTTAAAATTAAATCATGTGAGATTTAATTTGATATGTCTCAGCTAACCTAATGAAAACCTAGTTTGAGTTTTAATTTTTTTTTTAAATGATGTGATTTTTAACTTAAAAAAAAAACAAATCTTGAAACGATAATGATTGGATTGGCCGAGTTTAACCTAAGTTAATTCATCTAATTTGTAATCCAGGTTTAAAATTAAATTATAAATCAGGTCATGAGTTGAGTTAAGTTTAATATTTTTATATTGGTATATTATATATGTTTGTTGACGACTTGCTAGGTATGGGCAATATTGGAACTATCTTAGTTTTCAATTTAGTTTCTGTCAAGATTTATTTAAGTCTCAATATTATCTATGTCTTGCATTTTCTATGTTATTAAGTGAAATTTGTATATTTGCTTGCTTGTTGCAGACCTGTCCTTAAACTTGTTTAAATTCTTTTTATTAACATCAATTTTTCTTTTGATTTGGTGTGAGTTCCATTCATGGAGGTGGAGAATGGCACTGGGTACCATTTTTTAAGTCAATCTAGAGGTGGCTTGTTTGGATTTAATTGTAATAAGTAGAAGTTTAGGGTGTGGTTTTGGTGCTTTGATAATCTTAGAGACTATTTTATATTCTTATGTAAAGTCTATCTTGTGCAGGTTGGAAGGACCATTTTGCTATTTCTTAAGTTTATTTGATATTTGTGCTTGGGAGATTCTACAGCTCAAGGCCCATTTGCAATTTTTAATGGCGCCGCCAGGTACAAAGTAATAATAGCTTTGACATTAATAGCCAACTAAGCATTGAAGAGTTCTCCCGATAATTGCTTAAAGAAATATTTTTGATAACGTGGTATTGAATTTAGTTAATAACATTGGAAGCATGTTTTTTTTTATCATAACATTGGAAGGAGTTAATTAGAAGATGAAATATATAGAATTCCTCCTTTGCACTAAAAAAATAAAATAAAAAATAGAATCTTGCTGGACCGGACTTTGTTATTTAGCATTTTATAAACCCTTATTTTAAAAGTTTTTTTATATATATAAAAAAATATCTTTACTTTAAATTATTTTTTAATTTTTAAATCATTTTGATAGGTTGATGTTAAAATTAAATTTTAAAAATAAAAAAAATATTATTTTAATATATTTTTAAAAATAAAATAATTTAAAAAGCAACACGAATAAAAATACTAACTCTAAGTGATTTTGTTGCTTATAATTTAAATACCGCAGCGGATCCATTTCAACAAGGCACATGTGAAGGGCCAATCCGATATCAAACTAAGCAATCACGTTTTTAGATAATATATAAGTAGGGTTCAAGTTCTAGCATCAAGATTTTCTGCTAGCAATAACAGAAACATCCTGTTTGTTTTCTTCTTTTTTTGGATGAAATCCTGTTTGTTTTCTTTCTGTTCCTACAACAAAGTAAACATATTCAATGGTTATTTGTATACAAACAATCCGACAACCAAGCAACCTCAGTTTTTTTTTTTATTGATAATTAATTAGTACTGTCCTGACCCTTAATACTATTATTAGAAATTTGTAATCATGTATCTATTTGCTAGAAACTATAACATACCCCTTAGATGCATACGTGAAGATCTCTAACATATACCATCTTCATAAAGATCGAATTCAAGAGACTCGACAGTCATTATCGGCGACAATTCTCAGCCATCGACAGGCCGGGAGATAACACCAAGCCCTTTGCCAGATTAATGCGCAATACTACTCCTAGAAGACGTTCGGCACCATTTGTGGCTGGACTCGTAGGTGGCGGTCTTCTCATCATTTCGAAATTGTGGCGCAAGTCTAAAACTACCAAGGAGGATGTGGAAGTTCTAGCAAAAATGCCTATTAGGTTTCCGTATGAAGATCTACGTGTTGCGACTGATGATTTCGCGGAAAGAATTGGAAGAGGAGGCTACGGATCTGTGTTCAAAGGAGTACTCGCTGATGGAACTAGAGTTGCTGTGAAGTGTCTGGATAAACTAGACAAAGGAAAGAAGGCAGTTTTAACAGAAGTCGAGACAATTGGAAACCTGCAACACTCTAACTTATTGAGGTTGATAGGATTTTGTTCAGAGAAATCATACAAGGTTTTAGTGTATGCGTACATGAGTAATGGATCGTTAGATACTTGGATTTTTCAGAATGATCAAAGACCTTTCCTTGATTGGCAGACGCGAAAGAAGATTATACTTGACATTGCAAAAGGGCTTGCTTATCTCCATGAAGAATGTCGACAGACCATAATTCATTTCGATATAAAGCCGCAGAACATTCTGTTGGGTCCAAATTTCAATGCCAAAATCTCTGATTTTGGGTTATCTAAGGCCATCGATGAAGGAACGGGACAAGTACAAGTTTCAATGAGAGGAACCCCTGGATATATTGCTCCAGAATTGTGTAAGCTACCACCAGGACGCATCACGGAAAAAATTGACATATACAGCTTTGGAATTGTTCTCCTGGAAATAGTTTGTGCACGAAAAAACGTAGATCACTCGCTGCCAGAATCTGACTTCCATTTAGTTAGAATGCTGCAGAATAAAGCTGAAGAAGATAGACTAATAGACATTGTGGAAAATGTAGATGGATGCATGCAGAGTGACAAGGAAGAAATGCTTCGAATGATAAAGATTGGTGCTTGGTGCTTGCAGGATGACCCAGAAAGAAGGCCTCTCATGTCAACGGTTGTGAAGATATTGGATGGTGTAATGGAGGTAGATACAAACTTGGTGTTTGAGTTTTCACATTCACTAATAGCTTCTCCCATTGCTAATCACCACATTTCTTCGGCACAGCTGCCAGCATCTGTTCTTTCTAATCCCAGATAATGGCATTGTAAATCTCTTTCTTTCTTTTTTTCTTAAAGAAAATTCATCAAGCTTGTTTCATAATTTGTTCTACTTGTCCATTATAAAATTCATCTTAATTAAGCTAAGAAAAACTATCATCTTAGTATTGTTAATTTTTTTTTTCTAGTAAACTTCATTGAGACATTCAAGTGATGTTTGGTAACCGAGAAAAAAAAAATTAATAAAAGGAACAAGAGTAAAAGTTTCATTTCGACTTTATTTAAGTGGAATTGATTTTTTTGGCTTGCGCTAAGCCGTGGTTTGTTCATTTTTTTCAGCCCTTTTTTTTATGAATAATAACTGAAATACTTTTAAAATATTTAAATACTGACATATTAAATAACATATTTTTTTTTAATATTGAAAAGGTGATATATTGAATCGATCAGAGCCAATAATAAACTTATAAAATTTATTATTCAGGGTGTAAGATCATGATAAAACCATGAACCAATACGTAGAAAAACTAAAAATTTCGATTATAATAAAAAAAATATAAAACAAATTAATAAAAAAACAAAAAAAAATGACCAAAGTAAACTTATATTGGTCTTCGGCTCAACGTCGCAGGTATGATCAAAGGTTTTTGGACGGAAGATGAACAAAGTTAAGGCGATGTTAGGATTTCTAAAGAAATAAAAGAAATTCAAGACTCAGGTCATTAAGTCGATTTAGTTAAATAATTTTTTAATACCATAAAAAAGACAACTTAGTTTAATAATATTAAAAACCAAGTAAACCCGGACAAATCTCCTATACTCAGCTTAATATTTCAAAATCATAACTTGTGAAATCTCAAACTCGTGCTCAATTAAAAAGCTCAATTTCCAACCAAAAAAGATACGTCCATAAAAATAATGTCAACTTGTGAAATATAGAATCACAATTTTCAACTAATCAAATGTTGAAAGAAAAAAATTAAAAGAAAAAATTAATCATACAAAATGATTATAAGCTAAAAAAAAAGCTTGCGTCCACTCAGGTCAACCTATCAAATCTACATGTCAGGTAACTCGATACAAACAAAAATCAAGAAAATCAAGAAATTTTATTTAAAAAAAAAAAACCATTGTTAGCTTATAAAATTCGTTACCTAGGCCATTTGACTTAAAACACCAAATATAAAAAAATCATGAAACTCAATTCTGAACAAATCAAATATTTAAAGATGAAATTAAAAAAAATCAACCACGCAAAAGGATCCAAAAAAAAAAAGTAATTAAAAGCAAAAAAAGAAAAAAAAAAAGATGTGAGCCCACCTAAATTAACTTGCCAAACCCATAGGTCAGATCATAAGAACAATATAACCTAATAGAAAGGAAAATGAAAAAACTATAAGATCTATTTTGTAACAAAAAAAAAAATCAATGTCAAGTAATGAGATAAAGAAAATAAGTTTTAAAAAAAGATATTAATATGTGTTAGATTATAAAACTTGTGTCCCATGTTAGCTCATAAATCTAATGTCAAATGATAAAATTAAAAAAAATAATAATTATACAAAATGTTTAGGAAAAAATTACAATAAAAAGAATGAGGATCAAATTTAAAAAAAAAAACAAAAGATGAAATGAAAAGAAAAATTGACTTTATAAAATAATTAAAAGAAGAAACCACCAAAACACTAATGATTGAATTAAAAAAAATTAATTTTTTTTTATCAAATGATAAAATTAAAAACAATCAAAAGTTTATAAAATGGGTAAGAAAAAAATTAAGAAATAAAAAGAATCAAGACCAAAATTTAAGGAAAAAAAAATTAATTGAAGGATGAAATTGAAAACTTTTCAATAGGCCAATGATAAAAATTACAAATCTAAAGAACAAGGATCGATAATAAAAAAAAAAATCACAACTAAAGGGATTGTCTTGAATTTTTAAATGATTAGTGTGAATTTCAAAGATGGAGATGGAAAAGGGAAAAAAAATTGTGCGCGACCATCCGCCAAGAAACAACTAACATGCATCATAGCTTAAGGAAGAAGATGTCGTGAGGAATCTAATAACATGATAAAATGAAGTTTTTCATTGCTAGAGTTATTAACATGTGCCACTTAAAGACGATGGAGAAGCTGACACTTGCAACGAACACGTCAACAACTTTTCTCATTTTCATTTTGTTTTATTTATCAAATTACAACATTGTCCTTAAGACTAAATAATTACTATGAAAAAACCTTTATAAAATTACACAAAAGCCCATGAAGCCATTCCTTGAGAATTTTGATTCTAAAGACAATAGGTCGTTTCACTATACTTTAAAAGTAAAAAACCAAAAATCTTGACCATAGGCAAGTGTTTTTTATTTTTTTGCTTTTAAGGGTATGCAAGTAATTATTTAACTATGCAAAAAAATTAAAAAAAAACCGAGCTGCCTCTTACAAATAAAAAATAACAAATGAATCATGTGAAAAAAATCATTTTACCCTACGCTACCAACTTAATTAATTTTTTTTATCAAATATAAAAATATCAATTCACGATTGTAATTCATAATGAATCAAGGCATGTATATAGTAGTTTTCCACATGTGTTAAGTTTTTGTAATTAAAAGAGATTAAAATAAGAATAAAGAAGAGTGTAAAAGTTAAAATTAAAATTAAAATTAAATATAGTTTTATTTCTATAAGGGAAATGCAAATTGTTTTTTTTAAATGTCATATTATTACCAATTTTATAATAATTCATTTTTTACTAATTTTCATTTTAGTCTTATAATGTTTAGAAAAAGTTGTTTTGATCTTTTTACTTAATTTTTTATAAGAAAGTTCTCAATTAGAAACCATTTGGTCCTTATATTATGTGCAAACTTTACTCCTTATTTTAATTTTCCTTTTCAATTAGACTCTGACACTCTATTTGTGTTTGTAAACATATTAAAACAATAGTTCTGTATTTTTATTCCTCTCATCTTCATTTTTTTTTCAAATATATATAAAAGGAGAGAAAATAAAATAAAAAAATAAGTTTCAACATTATGAAGGCAAACATTTCTTCAATTTGGAGAGAAACGGGGTGAAAAGTTTGCTTCGAATTATTAGGATTTGAATTTTGCCCTTGATTTTATTTTAAAATCTTACCTAAAGAAATAGTAAAGGATATCAATGTAGTTTTCTTCTAATATATATTCTTTTTCTTTTGTTTTCCTTTCCTCTCCTCTCCTTCTCAGTAGAAGTAAACATTCAGAATTTATTTTGATTCCTCCCATCTTCCTGTCTTTCAAATACAAGGAGAGAAAATCATGATCTTTTCTATCATGAAAAGAAAAAAAAAAAACATCTTAAACATAAATCAATTAATAAAAACTCAAGCGCCTTTAAAAATCTCTATAAGTAAAAAGCATCACCTTATATAATTATATACAGGAGAAATTTTTTTTAGAAATACAGAATTTTCTTCGAGACAAATTTTTCAAATAAAAAACTTTCTCAAACTCAAACATTCTTTATCTACGCTTCAAGTTAAATAAAGCATAAATATTTCATAAAAGCTCTTTAACAAAATATAAAATCATCAAATCTTGCTCTATAATATACTTTTTAATTCATTTTAAATAAAAAAATATACTTGTTATATATTTTAATAAAATCAAATATTTATTAACGTATATGTATATTTGTTTAATTTCTGTTACTCAAAGAAAATTCAACTGGACACGCATTAATTACAGATCATGCAACAATGTGTTCCAATTTTCCATAAGCAAAGGAACAGAACTATAAAATGTGTAGAGGCTTGTATTAGTATTTGCAGCCACCGCTTTGTAACAGTACAGACGCAGTCCAATTTTCTACAATTGTTATGTATTTGTACACCCAATCCAAAGACCAAATTAAGCAATCGATCGAATTCTTTCAAGTTGATGATGAGGAAGGTTCATGTCCCAGCACAATCCAGGTCACTATTTCATTACTGCTTTTTTTCTCTTTTCCAAAACAACAAAGCAAACGTATTTAATTGCTGTGTGTATACAAACAATCCGACAACAATTCAATATCCTCAATTTTATTTTATTTTTAATTTATTCCTACCTATTATAAAATAAATATAATAATATTAGAAAAACTTAATCATGCATCAATAAGCTAGGAACTAGAACATTAAGCAGTTCTGTTCCTCTGCATATCGGAGATCTTTGTCCACGGTTCTAATAAAATAAAAACACTTCAATTAAAAACGGTTGAATTTAAGGAAGACAACAGTTTTCCCATATATTTCTAATCAGCTTAAAAACCTATCCGTTCTAGTATAAAAATATAAAAAATAAAATAAATTATTTTTTTATTTAATATTAAAATATATTTTTACGTATAAGTTTATAATTTCATTTATTAAAAAAAACAAAATAAAAATGTTTTTGGTATTTTTAAAATGTATGCCAAAATCCTCTAAAATTTTACAAACTTGTTGTAAATCCTTGCAATATTTTTTAAAGAACATGTCAAAGTATTTTAATTTTAAAAAAAAAACAATTCTTCAATAATTTTATTATTTTTAGCCATATGCAAAATATACGCTTTTCCTTTTAAAATAAAAAATTAAAAAATAAATTAATAATAGCAATAAGACTGGTGATTTGAAAAAAACAGGCCGAGGGGGATTTCAAACATACAAAAGAATAAATTTGCAATTTTAGATGAAATTAGGAGCGTAATTGTACCCAAGATTGAAGAGACAATGCGGATTCAAAATCAAATTAAATGATTATTGAACAAATTTGCATAAAAATTAAACCCGGAGACATAATTAGATGTTTAATAGGCCAATTTGATTTAATCATGGGCCCAAGTAAAATTTTAATTATGTTTAAAAATTAATTTGGGGTCAAATTAAATGATTTAATTAAGTGCAAATACTTAATTATACTTTAAATGGATCAAATTAATTTTATTAGGGACTTAATTGGTGAGAAATGAAGTTTGAAAGCCTAATTTGGGTTTAATTGAGAAGATTGAAATTTTAGAGGACCAAACTTAATTTTTACAAAGTTAATTGGTTGGAATCATGGGTAAAATTACAAGAAAATAAAAGTTTAGGGTCAATTAGGGGTTAAATTGAAGAAATTCACAGCCAAGAATCTTTTTGAAAAAGACATCGAACTCTAGGGACTCAATTGATAGAAATCAGGGGTGAAATTAAAGACAATTGAAAGTTTAATAGTTAATTTGCATAAATCCAAGACCAATGATCAAAATGAAAAAAATACTAAAATTCAGGGTTGATATTGAAATTTAGAAAGGGAGAAATCACATAAAATTAAAAGTTTTAGGCCAATTAAGAACACAATTGAAATAGTCAAAAGCTTGAAGGATTAAATTGAACTTTTATCAAATCCCTAAATTAGATCTCTAAAGCCACAACGAAGGCATTTTGAAGATAAAAAAAATAGAAAAATCAGATGACGCATTGTTTGGTTACTATTTATCACCCCTACCTTTTACCCGAAATAGTTGCTAGGGTGACCACTTTTCAAGAGCATTTAATACTTCTTCTCCCTATAAAACCAGAAAAACCATACACCGCCATGGTGACTTGACATTTTACTACACCTAGAGTAAGTCTCGCTGACCAATAACCCCTATGGCTGCCACAACGCCGCCCTAAAATGGCAAACCTGACCAGCTTTAACATCCTATTTTGGCAGATCATGATGACACCTGTGAACTAATGGTTGAGATCCTTTCCAATTGAATCAAGGGTCAAGATTTTTCCCTAATAAATACAAAATATTTCTCTTTCACCCCCTATCAATAAGTGTGGATTCCAAGTATTAAGCATGGAGAAATCAAGGAACAAAGTCGGGAAGAAATAATTTTTTCTCAGCTAGCATTATTCTTTCTCTTTCTCTCTCTCAGCCACTATTTCAGCTTCAACAACCACCCAAGAACCGCCTATACACCCTCACAAACACCAGTTCCTTCACCAGCGATCGTCATTCGCAACCACCATGAATACTGGCCGCCACAAATTTGTTCTCCCTCCAAATGATAATCCAGCAACCACTACTATCACTTATCACGACGACCACCACCATTTCCTCCACTAAAATGAGAAAAACAAGGTTGGATAGTCATTGAAAAATTCTCTCATTTAACTCTATTAATATTGTGGAAAGTGCATGTGATATTTAAAAACACTTGAGAAAGCCTCCTAAAGGTTACTTGAGTTGTTTAATACTTGTCCATCTATAAGTATTGTTAAGAAAAGTTCTAGCCTTTGACCTGTTAAAAGATTGTATAAATGTTTGATTCTTAGCTTATGCAAAAAGATTGAGTTTGATCTTGAGCTCGTAAAATGATTGAGATAGATTCTAAACCTAGAAAAAGGTTGATGAAGGTTTTAATCTTTGACATATGAGAAAAGATTGTGTAAATGTTTGGTCTCACCCGCTAAAAAAATTGAATGTGATAATAAATATTTGAACAAAGGTTCAAGGAATAAACAAGCCACTATAAAAATATTGGTGCACCCTCTCTTAACTCAATCTTCTCATTTATTAATTATGTTGTTGTTTTTGTACATCTTTAAATTTGTTTCATTATTGTTTAGCTTATTTGTATTGCTCATTAGATAGTGCTATAAAGTTGTTTTAAGTAAAGAAAAGGCCCTTTTAATTAGCAACCTAATTCACCCCCTCTTATATGTATAATGTTTATAATTTAATATATATATAACACACACAAACTTTAAATATGTATTACTATTTTATTTTTCATTGAATATTAAATAAAAGTTAAATAATGAATATTTCCATGGAAATCCAAAACTTGGTAGATAAAATATGGTTATTTAAATCTATTACCCAATAGATAATGAAGAAAAAATAAATATAGAAAAACCCGATGCAAGAGTACCCATTGCTGTCCCAATAAGAATTCCCTTTTAAAAACCCGATCCTGTGATGTGAAGAAAAGAAAATTCTTCACATCACAGGAGGTCTTATCGTATTAGTAATATTTGTCGTGTTGTGGACGGTTTCTTAAATGTATTCCTTATTAAAAAAAATATTGAATATTATATATAAGCATGTTAAAAAATTGGTAAATTAAAGTTCATAAAATTGCCATAGATTTTTAACGAGATTACCTACAATGATGTTCCAAATTATTTTATTTGTATTTAGGTCCTCAAATCAGCATTATTCAACGGGTTCAGTCATGCATATGAAAACTGAAGTGGACAATTATCAACATATTAATATGGTTGAGATGTAAATAAATAAATAAACGTGTTCTTGGCAGCTTGACCTAATTCTGATGTGTTGAATATATTCTGAATTGTGGAATTTAGTAGCTATTTAAATGGGCCTGCCTGTGAAATATACAATGCATAAGCAAGTTGTCCACATGGGAAAATATACAGGGCCAGGATCATTTGTTGTTTTGTACAGGATGAAATGTAGCCGTTGATGTGCATGGACGACAGGCTCTCCGCTCTCATGGTATAGACTTTTGACTTTGCTAAGAAGTCCTCTCTTGTAACGCAACAAGGAATATTAAAATCATTTTTGAAGGATTCATGGAATTATGTAAGATAACAAAGATGAAGGGCAAATGCGAAAATTATCTTTAAAGAGTCATCCAAATGGGAAAACTCATTTATTTCCTTTATAACGCAATCCCTCCGTTAAGTGTACTCGTTAATAAAGTGTTGAGCTGTTGCCGATGAAGTTATTTTTCTATCCCAAAATACCCTTTTGACTATATATTAAATTAAAGAAATCCAGGGGTATAAGGTTATTTTCTTAAAGCTAGCAAAGCTTCTTACGGTATTAGCCATCATAGGGACTCCAAGGACCGAATTATGATTTCTTAAACTAAAGGGACTAGGCTGTTATATCACTAAGAACACAGGGACTAAATTATTATTTATTCATGATATTAAATAATTGAAGAATTTAATACAGGCGAGATTCTACTTCTTAGTTTTGTCCTACTTTGGATTAGGGGATCCCTTCAAAGCTGCTTTTTTTTTTTACAGATAAGAAAAATAAAATTAGAAGGGTCATGATTTCAGAAGTTTTATCTGCTACTACTAGAATTTGTTATATGCCATGAACTTAAACATAAATTTCTTATGATTTGATTTAAGATCTAAGCTATGAGCTATCCCATCTCTATAACGAGTTATAACAATGATGTGGGATGCGGTGGCTCTGGTGAAAAAAGTGGGGGCAGCCATATACCTTATTTCCAAGAAGTGGAGGAAAATCGTTCAATGCCTTGTAAGAACTTTCAACGCAACCTGTCCTACTAATCACAAAGTCGGTTCCCTAAGCGTGTTGAACTTTCCCTTCTCTTCATGACTGACCTCTGAGCCAAGCTTAGCCCAATGAGAGAAGGAAAGATTGCTAATTGGACTTCAGACGACTCCTTCTTGTTGTTGTTAAATAAATTTCATCTGCTTCAATGTCTGTGATAATATTACTTGTGCATTTATCTTCTTTCTTGGTCGCTCATTTATTCATATCAGGTAAAGTCGAGAGATCTATTTCTGTTTCCAGCTCTGATTCTTCAACTTATTTTATTAATTGAGTTGTTTTTATGCTATGTTATTGCTAGCAGGTGTTGTTTCAACAACATTTACAATAACAAACAAGTGTAACTACACGGTTTGGCCAGGCATTTCCTCACAATCAGGTTCAGCAGCTCTCTCCACAACTGGTTTTTCCCTTGAAAAGAATGAGTCAAAGACCTTAACAGCACCGGATTCTTGGACTGGACGGTTTTGGGGCCGCACGTACTGCACCGAAGACTCGTCAGGAAATTTCTCCTGCATCTCAGGCGATTGTGGCTCCGGAAAACTAGAATGTTCAGGCAACGGTGGTGCTCTTCCTGTAACGTTGGCAGAGTTTTCGCTTCGTGATTTTAATGGCCTTGATTTTTTTGATGTTAGTGCTTGCTGATGGCTTCAACCTGCCTTTGCTTGTTGTGCCTTCTCGTCAGAACTGTACAAGCACTGGATGTGTGGCGGATTTGAACGAATCATGTCCGTCAGAGCTTAGGGTTACCACTAGTACAGAAGGCAAGACTGCGGCATGCATGAGTGCGTGCCAAGTGACTGGGTTGTCGATGTTTTGTTGTACTGGTACAAACTCTACACCTGATACATGCAAGCCTTCTTTGTATTCTCAATTCTTCAAGACTGCCTGTCCACAATGCTTACAGCTACGCTTATAATGATGATAGTAAACTAGCACTTTCACGTTGTGCACCCACCGATTATCAAGTTACATTCTGCCCAGGTAAATATGCCGTTCTCCAATTTCTGTAGTTTTATTAATTTGGTATTTTGTTTCTGATCATTTCAACATTTAGAGGTAGTTTTGTGCATCTGAAAGTCGGTATAGTGTTCACAAACCATGAAGCTTTAAGTTACCATAAAAGCTCAAAGTAGACTGCAGATACTGCTAGAAAATTACATCATAAGAATGACGACCTGTTTAGTATTTTAGCAGTTTTAAGTAAATGTATGTTGGGAACTTGGGATCCATGTACGAGTATGGCTATAAAAAAAGAAAATTACAGAGCCATGCCAATGATGGGAATGAGAACATAGTTTCATTCTATCATTTCTTTTCACATAAATCCACCATCTTTTTGGTTCCATAGTGAATCTACTTCAAAATCATTTTGTTTGGCAGGCAACACAACGGTTATTACAGAAAACAATTCTCGTCCATCACCAGGGGAGATAACACCAATTCCTTCACCAGAAACAAGGCCTAATACTACTTCAAGGAGACAATGGGTGCCAATTATAGCAGGAATTGTGGGTGGTGTTCTTGCCATCATTTCTTTTGTAGTTATTATTGTTTGGAGGGTTAGGTTGAGCAAGTCTAATGATACCTGAAGGAGGATGTGGAAGATGATTATATAAAGCAAGTTCCAGGAATGCCTGTCAGGTTTTCGTATGAAGATCTACGCGTTGCAACCAATGATTTCAAGGAAATACTAGGAAGAGGAGGCTTCGGGTCTGTATTCAAAGGAGTACTTGCAGATGGAACAGGAATTGCTGTGAAGCGTTTGGATAAATTAGGCCAAGGAAAGAGGGCGTTTTTAGCAGAAGTTGAGACGATTGGAAGTGTGCACCATTTTAACTTGGTAAGGTTGATAGGATTTTGTGCAGAGAAATCGTATAGGCTTTTAGTATATGAGCACATGAGTAACAGTTCATTGGACAATTGGATTTTTAAGAAAGTACAAGGATCTTCCCTAGATTGGCAGACACGAAAGAAGATTATACTTGACATAGCAAAAGGGCTGGCGTATCTTCATGAAGAATGCCGGCAGACCATAATGCACCTGGATATAAAGCCGCAGAACATACTCTTAGATCCAAATTTCAATGCCAAAATCTCTGACTTCGGGCTATCCAAGCTGATTGATAGGGAGATGACCCAGGTTCAACTCTCAATGAGAGGAACCCCTGGATATCTTGCTCCAGAATGGCATCAAGCATTAGGTCGCATTACAGTAAAAGTTGACGTATACAGCTTTGGAATTTTACTACTGGAAGTAGTTTGTGCACGCAGAAGCGTTGATCACTCGCAACCAGAGTCTTCCTTCCATTTGCTTAGAATGTTGCAGAAAAAAGCTGAATACATTTTGGAATTTTTAGACGAATATATGCAGAGTGATAGAGATGAAATTATCAGGATGATAAAGATTGCTGCTTGGTGTTTGCAAGATGATCCAGAAAAAAGGCCTCTCATGTCAACAGTTGTAAAGGTGTTGGAGGGTGTAATGGAGGTAGATTCAAACCTGGTGTATAAGTTTTCACATGCATTGGCACCACCTCCTGTTGCTGATGACTATATTCTTTCAGCACCGCCACCAGCATCAGTTCTTTCTAATCCTAGATGACGTTGTAAAGATCTTTCATTTTTGCTAGCGAAAAAAATTATCAAACTTGTCATCACTTAAACTACTCTGGTCTCTACCATGTCATTTTAACCAACGCATATGTTGTTTTGAGTGACTGATTTTTGTAGTAACATTCATAAATTAAGATTTGAGGAGTTGTTTGAAGTTGTAAACCAATCATCAATGAACTGAGGTAACAAAACAGTTGTTCTATGGGCTGTCAGGTTCAATGATGTTATCAAGTAACATAACAGATTCGATCATTGATAAGAACCCCAAGTGATTCATTCGCTTGGACGTGCCTGCCTCTTTACAAAAGGCTCTTCAACTCAGCAAATTGTGGAATTTATGTGGCAATACGTTATCGTGATTGTTTTGATTATTGGACTTTGATTTTCTTTCAACAGAGCTCTCCAGAGCGAAACTCTTCTTTAGGCAGAGGGAGTATCACCGCAATGCAGATTACTTATTGAATTGCAGAAACATCATTTTCAGGACAAATATAAAAACATAAAAATCACATCTTGTTGCACCCACATGACTTAAGTGTACTGTAAACTCATCAAGGATAAGGCAAAGGTTGGATCACCACAAATGATCAGAAATGTGGAGACCACCTTACAATTGCATTGGATAGAATAGATTCTTTAGCTAATCACCACTTGCCGAATGCTATGACAACTACATGATCAAAATGCTATGAGGTTGAAGGGAGCCTAAGAGGTCAATTCAGAATATGAAAACGCTTGCAACAGATGTATATGACTTTAGCTTCATTCGTTACAAAGAGTTCTGCATGCCACTTATTGTCAGTCTGAGACATGGAGGTGGAAGGACAAAACCATTAATTGATTATGGAATCTGCTATTTGAAAGAAGGTTTTGGATGTAAAATAATTCCATTGAAAAAAAGTTCTGGGGAGTTCTTAGAACTTGTAAAATGTAAACAAGTTATTAATAATCTGAAATTATCAGAAGAGCTGAAAATTATTTGTTCTTCGGGATGCCAGATTTAATGGCGAGGACTCAAAAACTTGCCTATCAATTGCATTCTGAGTACTAACTTCCTGAAATCATTTAAAATCTAAATGATTTGCACAAGTAACTCTTCCATTAAACCAATCACAAGGCTCGCAGTAATTCATTGGCAAACTAAGAGGCATCCAAGTAAGAACAGATGAGCAACAGCAGCTTTTTGGAATTTACAGCTTGAACTCAAAAATTTAGCAGCCTTGTTTGAGCTCAATGGATCTTACAGTCATTTAGAGTTATGAAACCTGAGGAAAATGGGAATTAAAGAAGCGAGAACCCTTGTGATTAAATCAAATTACAACGAGGACGAAGATCTGCAGCAACATTCTATACATATATAGTGGAACACACATAGGACATCCCTGTAATGAAACCTCTAAAAAGGACAAGTAGTATAGATATCAGAGGAAAAGAAGATGAAGCACAAAGATCAACAACAGAATGCTCCTGTTGCAAGATACATTGCATATCTCATTGTGCACAGAATTTTTATAGGCGATTTGAGAATTACAAAGGGAGGGGGGGGAAAGCATTGTATCTCATAACTGTCTTAAAACAGGCATATTTGAATGAATAAGCAATCATCCTTGAATTTTACCTACAACGATGCAGAATTGTGGAGGGGGCTAACATGATTAGGTTAAAGCATCGGCACCAGCAACAATCTCCAATATTTCTCCAGTAATCTTGGCCTGACGCTGCCTATTGTAAACCATGGAAAGGGACTTCTTCAATTCTGATGCATTATCAGTAGCATTGCTCATAGCACTCATCCTAGCAGCAAGCTCACTAGCTAGTGATTCTTGCAATGCCTTCAAAATCTGGCTGTTCAAATATAAAGGCAACAAGGCATCAAGAATCTGAACTGGGTCCTGCTCAAACTGTAAAATTGGTGAGAAATCTGTTGTTGCAGTCCTACTAACACCTCTCTCTACAGTCAATTTCCCTTCTCTTGTTGTCAACCTAAAGAACTCATCCTCGGCTGCATCAACGCACACCCCATTCACATCACAAATCTCTCCCTTTGGTGATAATGGAAGCAAGGTGTGTATAACAGGTTCAGACTTAACAAGTGACACAAATTTTGTGTACAAAAGTTCCACCTTATCAACCTCCTCACTTACAAACAGTGAAAAGACATCATCTGCTATTGCTTGAGCTTCTTTAGCTGTAGGGAGACCACCTTTTTCAAGAAACCTATCAACTGGAATATAAGGCCTACGAAGAAAATAAGTGTTGCCCTTCTTTCCAACACTAATAATAGTATAGTCAATTCCAAGCTGCTTCAAGTCTGCAATTCTTGCTTCTGCTTTCTTGATTAAATAATTATTAAAACCCCCACAAAGTCCTCTATCACCAGTAACAACAACTAGAGCGACTTTCTTAACAGGCCTAACTTTTGTTAATGGGGCATCAACATCATCAGTCTGAAGCTGTTCATTGATGTTATAAAGAACTTCAACAAGAGTTTCGGAGAAAGGCCTACCATTAACAACAGCTTCTTGTGCTCTCCTCACTTTAGCAGCAGCAACAAGCTTCATAGCCTCAGTGATCTTCTGCGTGTTCTTCACTGATTGAATACGAGTCCTAAGCTCACGAAGACCACAGTGAATTGGGGTCACAGAAGAGGATCTTGAAGGGTTGTTTGCAGCAGGTGAGCTTGGAAGCTGAAAAGGGTTGAGAGAAGAGCGAAAGGAAAGTGAAGTGGTGTCAGAAAGAGAAGGTTTTGAGGACACCAACATTGTCAGATTTGAGCAAGACATTGTGGTGATGAACTTGTTGGGGCTCTAGCTAGGTAACCACGAGAGGAGAAGAGAAGGGAAACAGGAATTTTAGGCTATGGTGAGGAGCTGTTTTGTGTGATTGGCTTATCTTTTTCTTGTTAATGCTATGGAGGAAAAGAAAGGAGAAATGAGTGGAGGGAAAGGAAAGAGTGGATGAGGTTTGGGATAAGGATTTTGACCGTTGGGAGATTGCTTGAAACATCAATTAATTGATAGTCATAGATTTTGTTTGTAATTAAATCATTTTCTATGGTATTTTTAAGTCTAACACGAGGTTATGGATGCTTATGGTGGTATTTAATTCATTTTTTTGTGATTAATTAAATGACTAATAACCTGATGTGGCTGCGTGATCTCAGTTGGAGATTCGGGTAGCAGTGGACAGCAGTTACATGACAGATGCCACACCTTACTGAAGGGTATATGCGGCTATGCGACTAGGATGCTCTTGAAGCAAGAAATATCAACTTTAACCCACCAAGTGATCCACCTCTATGGCTTGGTGCTGTAGTTTTAGCCTTTTAGGGCTCTGTCCCTCCATCATTTAATCTAAACTTGACCATTCTGATCAAACAAAAGAGAGAAAAATGAGCTTGAACCAATTACCAAGTCTCTGCATTCCAAGGCGAGCCATCATGCTAATTACTCCAGTTAAGGCCTTCACAACAAGCTACATATGCATGTCTCATGAACCAAACCACCTTCTGAAGCAATACAAGAAACTACACAAGAAATAGTCGTATAAATCAAAAACATGCCCTTACCCAAACGAAAACTACGTTTCTAGAAGCACCTTCTTCTGATTAATTTAAGAACATAGAAAGCTGAACACTGAATTCATCAAACAATGTTGTAACAGCAACACAGAATCGAAAGAGAATTTTCAAATCAACTAGCCATAAAAGATTTATAATCTGCTTAGATGCATTCTTATTAACAAACTTTGATAAAGGAATGCTCAGAAACATACTAAAATGATATCAAGACCATCCCAATTCACCAAATGAACAAATATCTAACTACAACACAATATTTAACAAGATATTCTCTCTCTAGCAAGAAAAATATACGTTCTTTTCCATAAAATTTGATCTTTTATCTCCTATGGATAAAAGTGCATCAGGAAGGACCAAGTCCTCAAATATCATTTACAGCCTCTTTAAGCAACCTTGCTCCTTTACAAGAGATGAAGGCAAGGGAATAGGCAACTCTATACATCACATTACATTGGACAAGCTGCTACTGAATTAATAGAACAGTTTTGCTAAAAAATTATTACCTTTAACATTACCCTTTCACAAAACTTCACGATGTTGTCTCCACCTGAATTGGGATGTGGAAATTTACAAACAAAACAGCCTGTACATGACCCTCGATATTAACAAGATCTAAACCTAATTAACCATGGTATATACCAGAAAATATTTACATAATAAATGGAAAGGGTCAGGAAGAAAAATCCTCCTAACTTTGTTAGCATCTGTTAAATGTCATGCCTCCCGAGGTAAGAGATTGGCAAGGCAGAAAGTAGATGACAATCAAATTTCTCTGCACTTGTAGTCCAGCTTCGACAAGAGATTCTCAATTGTCAATTTCAGCAAGTTCCAAGGAACACAAATAGATAACTCAGGTTCATCAACTAACTGCTCGAATTATTGAAAAAGCAGCAATCAACCTAACTTATCTTGATTGCATCTGTCATTTTCAGTGGCTGTTCCAGTGCCTGAATTTGTATTTGTTCCACCATTTTCAGCAGCCGTTTGAGTGCCCAAATTTGTATTTGTTCGGCAAGTATGCTTCCTGGGTTTCCTCAGTGTCGAAAAAGCAAGAGGACCCAGACAAAGTTGCTGTGCCATGTCACAAACATCCTTCCGTGTTTCACCTTTTGCGCCCAGTGTAGTCTTCTTGCACAATCTGTTGGGACAACATGAAGATAATTTTTTGGCAGCTTGGCATTCATTAATTTCACCCTTCCCACGCACGGCCTTCATTTTTGGAGAGTCGACAGGCGCATGTGAATCTAAACTTAACCAAGAGCTCCTTGTAGTCTCCTTCCCTAAGCTTGTCAGACTCGACTTTAATAAAGAACTGCCCTTTCAGAGGATAAAAGGTTAGCCATGAGAATGAACAGGGCTCCTCAACTCACAACATCGATTACCATAATTTTCAGCACTAGTAACTTCAAACTTTGGAATCCTATTAACAAGTAATTAAAAAAGGGAAGCTAGACAAAATTTAGTACAACCGAGGCTGGACAAAACCCCAAACAGCAACATCAGTCAACAAGGAAACATAGGAATACCCCCACTGCATTAGATTTAACAAAAAAAAACAGAAATCTGTACGGAAATATTGGGGAAGGGGGGGGGGGGATGCAAAATGATGGACTAGCTCAATGTCGAAACCACATAAAATTTAGAGAGAAAGAATAAGCAAAATTAGCCGGAGGTACATCCATATAATGTCATAAGCAAGCATTCCTAATTTTCTGAAAAAGCATATCAGTGGTTACTCGGGGGTTAAATCTGGTGCCAATCTCACTATGCGCACACTATCAGTTTTACAACTCTGGTATGGCCGCAAATGGATTTGGGACTTGGAGCTACTCAGTGACATATAGAAATTTGATAGTTTGGTAGAATGGTATTAGGAGGGGAGGGCTTAATATGAGTAAGAGAATACTGGTTAGAGCTGGATCCATAAGGAAACCCATTCATGTTATCACTCCAGAGTTGAGCTTCTCCAGGCCTCCAATTGTTTGGATGCTCTCTGGTGTTCGTATCCTCTTTTGACAGTGGATCACTGGAAATGACACTCAATGCACCTGGTCTCTAATCTGATAAAAATCCCTGATGTACATAAGCTTTGTTTGAGTTATCAACACAATCATCTCCACTGCTATTTCCTCCACCAGTTCTGTCTGCCTGATTGTCCTGTACTCGGCCAAAGAACTTAATGACATTAGGTAACACATTACACTGTGAATCAATGAGCCCAAGCTCAGCTAAATTATGAACTTATGAACCACGCCCAGCTAAGCTCTTTAACTTTATGAAACTGCCTAGCAACGATGTCAGTGTTTTATAGCACACATGTGCACAGGGAATATAGACACACCACTGAGTGCCTGTGAGATTTTCACAGAGCAATTGTACAACCAAATTATGGTTCAGTCAACCAAAACTCATAAAAACAAAGTTGCTAAATCATATGGATATTGAGTGACAAGGTAAGATGTTGATCCAGGATAATAGCATACCTCCTTGTCAGATGCTGGTTTCCAATTTGCTAAATCTGCGGTTTTAGACCGTTTCTTTGCTTCAGATGTCCTTCTTTTCTCCTTTCTAGCAGCATCTTGCTTATATGACTTCTGAGTTCCAAGGGCAATCCGCAATTGCCGAGGTAACAAGGATGGATCCCTATGTGGGACATCAAGTTTCCATAATGACAACAAATCAAGTTTGTAAACCCTGAGTCCCTGGAGTGCATGAGGTCACATTAAAAATCAGACAGTCACAATCCAAATATTGGCCATCTGGAAAAAACATAAGAAATATCCAGGATGATATTACCTCCTGAAAGCGTTCTGTCTCTTCTGCAGTCAACAAGGAGGTTTTCATTCTCCGAACTGCCTGCACAAAGTAAAAATATTAAATTTTCACTAACTAGAAGTAAAGAGGATATATTCCAAAAGTGAGCATCAAACTGAATGAAGAACCAGACCAGCCTACACAGTAGATTTTGATTCGTTCTTCAATTCAATTCACTTTAAAATATACACACCCAATTAATTTTTGTTGTGATCTAGTCTATATCCCTTATTGTGTTTCAAATTCAATTGGGTTAAGGTTTTTCAACAAGCAGAGATACAGCTGAGAACTACCATTCATGGGCCTGGATTCAAGATATACCTTTATAGGATTTTCTGGTGCCTTAGATGAACAGCGATTTTTCTGCCTAACAAAAACCTGCAAAAAAGCAGCATATGTTGTTCAAGTGTCACAATAATACTAAATAAGACAACTGTACATGTGATATTGACTTCAAACATCAGAAAAGAAAAGACAGACCAAGAGAGTAGCAACACAATTCTTTAAACACATGGAAATGATTATTACAAGAACCCCAGAAAACATTATGCCGAATGTACAAGCTAGAAAGCAACAAAAATAGTATGTACATAGCTGCATTGAGAAACAAACAACACATATTAGGTCATAATTAACCAATAACATCTTAATAGAAGCTCGCCATTCAATCATGGTTATTTATTTTTTTTGGTAACTTTTTGGTAGCAACAGCACAAACTTTTACCACGGTATTAGACAATGGTCTTCAGTCTCAATTCAAAAAAACGCAGATACAAGTGTATAGATCAGAGGCATACCAGAACAAAAAATAAGAAACCTATGAGTTACCTAATACTGACCAAAAGATATGGAGCCCCTATTTTCATTAGCATAAAGTAGTAATAGACATGAAAATGGCACCAGTTTATAGTTTAATTCTGGCAGCAGTTACTAGAAGCATTTATGTTTATAACAGGAATACATGATGGAAACTACCTGATGCTTAGACTTGCATGGAAGAAAGCGTTGTTGAATCACCTTCCAATCTGTATTATATTCCATGATGCCTAGTGCCAATAATCTGCATCCAAATCCATGAAAACTTTGAGCCTTGGCAACCATATCTTACTAGTCATAACTAAAAACTATAAATTTAAATGGTAACAGCATTGATGACTGGAAGACAAAACATTAGTGGGATGCGATATCGATGATTCCATATTTATAGTTTTTCAAAAAGCTATGATTCGGAATGCTTTCAACGAATTGATGATACAAATCCTGGTTTTGAAGGGTTTTTTTTTCCCCTGAAATCTTATACACAAACAGACTCTTAAGCCTGTCATATTCTATGACCTTAGTATAAAATATAAACAGCCATCAATACGAATACATTGCCTATTGATCGTTTGAATACTCAAACTTCATGCTGTTTTCTTCCCAAAAAAAAGCTTTGGAAAAAAAAACTTTGGAATAATGCTCCTAGACACAGTAAACATCTTTCTTGATTGAACGGTGGAAACTGAAAGAGTAGATGAGAGAAACTAAAGGAAACATTCCACTCACTCGTCCTCTGAATCAGTAAAAAGGACTCGATTTGCAACAGCTGCAGGGGGTGGTTTATGTGGAAATAGAGCTGGATTGAACAGTGGAACAAATCGCTGAGCTAACTTGCTAATATTCTTTGGGACTAATGCAATTGATTGCTTCTTGGTACTTTCAACAATGGAAGCAGCCAACGTCTTCTTGGGTGGTTGTTGACCAGGTGAGGATGTTTCCTCTCATATCTTCACCATTTGCCTCACCTAATAACGGAGAACGAGGAAAGTAGAAGAGTGGTCATTCCATGTTTCAGAACTTGAATTCAGAAAACGTTGCCGATACTCCCGGACAGCTGTCAAAATTAATCAAAATAATTGGCAGAACATACATAGCTTGAATGCAACAACAAGAAAACAATTGCAAGAGAACTACATCCTGTTATAAACATCATCCATATATCTTCCAACTAAATTAAGCGGGGCTACATCCAGAATTGATACTATTGGACCATTTATGAAAGGCATCCAAATCGAGTCAGCAATCTGTGAAGAACTTATTTTCTAGTTAGAAGCATGCTCGTCTCTTCTTTGTGGAAGGGGGATATTTTGAGATACTGACATCTGCAGGTTTAGAGCACGGGGTGGCTCAAAGGTGCACTGTGCTGGCCAATGTTGGGCATTTCGTCTGATACAGATGAGCATATATATGGAGGACGAAAGAAATACCAGGATATGGAACACTTTTGCAGGGTATTACATCATCTCGTTTGTGAAGCATCTCAAAAATCAGTCCCTGAACCAGAGAGGCAAGGTGTTGCCGGGAAGAATCAAGAATGCAAAGAGAGAATACATGAACAAGTAGCTGAACATGTTCATGTATCAAACAAAGTAACTGGCCTATTTGCTGTGGCGTAAATCCATTTATTAACCACCCCCTTCTGCATAAGACACATAGCTAGGAGCAGTCTTAGGTGCCAAAGTTCTCATTGACAGCGGGAAAAGGAGGAGGGAATCCATTAGGAAAAACTGGTAAAAGAGGGCGCAAAAGCTTCTTCTTATATTGAGCAGAAGCCTCTTGATGCTTTTTCTGCCTCGTCTCTGGCCGTCTTCCACCTCTCTCTACTTCAATCCCTGACCCTCATCCCTTGCACCATCGTCAACATCACTGTCAAGCAACTCTTCAAGTTCAATCTCAAAATCCACATCATTATCCTCATCTTCATCATCAACATTTTCACTGATCTCTTGATTTGACTGACCACCACCATCTCCACCAAGCAACACAGCCGCAAGAGAAACTTCCTACACTCCACCTCGTCACCAACATTCGGAAGATCATCCTCATCATCACTCTCTTGAAGAAATGTCTCTAACTCATCCAGCGTAAAACTAGCAAGCGAGTACCTAGCCCTTGTCCTCTTACAAATAGCATCCTCGTCATCATCCACATCCAACGCAACCTTTCTCACCCACTCTCCTTTTCTTGCTCGTTCCCATCTTCCACATTCGACCCAGAACCTGATTTCCTCTTCTTACCCCTCCTATCACCACTACTCCCCAATTCCCTTTCACTTTCCTCCTCAACCCCACTTGCCACAGCAACCTCCTCGCCATGACTCAAATCTCCAACATCATCCTTTTGCAATCACTCCTCACCTCCTTCACACCCTCCTCCAAACCTTCAACTTCAGAACTCAAACTTGACGACGCCTCCGGCGAAGGCATTCCCTTTAAAAAGGGATTAAGATCCATATCTTCCTCCTCATCCTCTTCCACATTCTCATCCTCATCCGGTAACCATTATTTTCTGTTAGCCAACTGTTGACAAAGAGTAAGAAGACTAAATTATAATGTTTTAAATATAATGTACCGACGGTCCAACGTATAATTTATTTTAAGATACTGGGCACTAAATAATAATCTGATTTTATTCATATAAAATACATGTGGAAACGGTGGCGTTTAATAGATAAATCCCCGAAACATGTTCTGTCTCGATGATTTCCAAATGTTCAAAAACTCAATAGCCCCCTTGACTACTCGATGAGCAGGCATTAACACATTATTCCAAAACCTCCCCTTCCTCTGATTCCATATAGCCCAAAGAGCAGCTGCTACTTTTGAAATCAAGTCCTCATCCTGCAGATAGAACAGGTTGAAGAACCAGTCTTGGAGCTCACAGTCTGATGTCATATATATGAACACCAATTCCTAACTCCTGCCAACAGCACTTAGCAAATGGACATTGCACAAATACATGTTCCTTCAATTCTCCCACAGCTTCACAGAATACGCAGACATCAATGATATCAACCCCCTTCTACTGTAAATGTGCCCTTGTTGGGAGACAGTTCTGGCAGGCCTGCCACAAAAAATGCTTTATTTTCTGGGGAACTTCAGGTTCCACAACTACAAAAAATGCTTTATTTTCTGGGGAACTTCAGGTTCCACAACTTTCTCCATTCTCCCATTGAAGCTTCACCAAGATTAGGACACACCACCTCAACAGCCACGTGATAGCCCGACTTGACATCATAAATTCCATTGTTTTTGTAGTGCCAGATGAGCTCATCATCAACCCTTCTAGATGATATTGGGATGCTCAGAATTGCTAATACATCACTGTGCTGGAAAATTGTGAATATTTTACTTTCATCCCAAACAGATCCATCATGTCCCAATAAATCACGAACCATTAGTGTCTCCTGCCCTAGAATTATTGGTGTTTGAATGTCCCTGCAGTTGTCCAAGCTCAACCATGCATCAGGCCATACATTGACTTTAGTCCCCATACCAATACGCCATCGTGTTCATCTCCTGACAATTTCAAGAAGTCCCCTCGCGGGGAAGTTTTTAGCTTTGAGAATCTTGTTTACGCTACTAACTTCATTTCCTGCATTGCTTCATGTAATGTATAGTTTCAAAAGCCACAACAACATTATCAGTTATTGCCCTTCCTGGAACAAAGGCAGCCTGGGTTGGTGAGATGATTGCTGGCATTGTTCCCCTCAATCTGTTTGCTAAAACTTTGGCCCTTATTTGATACAGAACATTGCATAATGCAATGGGCCGAAACTCCTTCATAGCTTGTGGACTGTCCACTTTAGGAATCAGCACCAACAGAGTTTCAGTCAATGCAGCTGGGAACTCTCTTCTATCCATCCAATTCCTGCAAGCATTACAAACCTCGGAGCCTATTAGTGCCCAGAATTCCTGATAAAATTTTGGACTCAGCCCGTCAGGACCTGGGATTTATCAATATTTAATTATTGTTTGTCGCTTAAATGTTATGTATATATTTACACAAATTGTATCTTTTTCTAAGACTAAGTCTGAGATCTATAAAAAGGCAGCTAGGAAAGACATTTCCTGACTAGGATCGACGTTGCTTTCGTAGTATTGTTACTTGTAGGAAAAGTCCTTTTCCTTGGCTCTTCCTCGAGTTGAATCTGTTTCTAATTGCTTGTTTTATTATAAAAAAAAAAAAAATTCCATCATACAGTGACAAAACTCATCATCTCATTGAGGCTAAAAACTCCTAATAAAAATATAAATTTAATATTTTTAAAAATAAAAAGCAATTTAAAAAACAGGTGGGATACAAACCAACTAGAAACAAATTGCCTTTATGGTGTCTTCACCAGAAGATGAGCCCTTTTCCTTTGCTTATCCTTTTGTTGATACGTTGCTCATTGCTTTTTGGGTGGAGCCACGGCATTTAGTGATAAGAATCTTACTCGTGGAAGCTCACGATAAATGAGAATTGGAGAATTGATAGAGAAGCCAATGAGACGAGGGGTATCTCGATAATAACAAGGAAAAACATCATCACGCCGAAGGATGAGTCAAAAGAAGAGAGAGAGGCAATGGTTTTTGGAGGATCATTTGACAAGTTTAGGGCATGTTTAGTAAAAAAAAAAAAACCATTTTCATCTCTATATATTTTCAAGTTTTTTTTTTCTGTTTATTCATAGAAACGAAGAAGAATTTTTTTCGTAGAAAACAAAGGAGAAAAATACATCAAGATTATTGAATCGATAGTTGAGTTTAGATTTGATATCAAAAGTCGTGATTAACCCTTGTACATTGCTTTGAATTATTGTATTTAATACATGTGGGATATGTTCACCAACTCTCCCTCAGTTGGAGCCTCTCTTTTGATGTTATCTTGTGGATTGAGCTGCCAGAGCTTCATTGAGCTTGGATATCTCCAAAAATATTATCCAAATCTTCTTTATGCTATTGCTAGTCTATTTCACAAACAGTAGCTTCAAATAATTCAATCTTTTGAAAACTGGAACATTTTCTACCATCAATAATACAAGCTAATCATCATGTTCTACATGAGAGGTAATGAGATTTTGGTCAATTTGAGAATCTACCATGTACAATTAAGAAAAAGATTTTCATCTCCAAAACATCATGGCTCATCATGGGAGTCTTAAAATAATGTAACATGGATAGGGATGAACGCCATGGCTGTCTTCCAAGAGGTCAAGCTGAAATATGTGTAAGACACTAAGATTCAAAAGAAGCAGACAAAAAATACCACAGGACACCATCAAGCTGAATAATTTACAGACCGTGATGTAGATACATTGAAAATGACCGGGTTGGCAAGCTTCATCAATAAAAACAAAAGGTTAAATCTCTAGGATGCTTCATGTTTATTCATTTTGAGACACAACACAAAGAGCCAAGCCAACAAACAACGATATATCACAACAAATCATCCAAGTTTGAAAGCTACCAGTCTTTTTTCAACAACCAAATGATGCTTGTGACTATAAATTCAGTGCTCCTTACATGCCCTTCTCCTACACCTTCATGACTTGCAAAGACTTCTTGTTAGAAAATGGCAGGCTCGGGTCACACCTCAGATAACACAAATCAAGATACCAAGGGTCACTTTTCTCTTCTTTCTCTTCCTTTCCTTTTCTTAGGGTCACTTAGCTGCTGTAGTATGGTCTTGTTTTCTGACACGGATTGTTTGTTTCAGCTGCAAAGAGTAATCAAGACTCCAACCTGCAGGATTTCTCTGAAGATGAAGAGAATCTCATTGCTAGAATGTTTGGCTTGGTTGGGAAGAGGTTAGCTTGGTTTACATATCTTTTCCATTACATGTCTACTGAATTGCTGATCTTTTTGTGTGAAGATTTCTGATGTTCTTTGGATGTGCATCTGTAGATGGTCACTGATTGCTGGGAGAATACCAGGAAGAACAGCAGAGGAGATTGAGAAGTATTGGACTTCAAAGTATAGATCATCAAAGGAAAGATGACTTTTGTTAGACATGATGATGGTACATGCATGGCCCTGGTAGAGAATTGAGTTTCTACTTTCTATGGATAAATCCAACCATTAAATAGTACTGTACAACAGCTACAGTTTATACGATTTTCTTAGACATGAGGCAGGAATTCAGTTCCCAATTCCTCAATTGGAGTTAGGGAAAAGCTAGCTCGGGGGTAATATGTGCATGATTTCAGAGGGACATAAACAAGAAATATTCATGTGCAATTATTGTAAAGATGTTACAAGATTGCACTAGTTTGATTCCCTGTTATGCTGTTGTAAGAATCTTTTTAAAAAAAAAATTAAAACTCGATTCCTAAAGTTTTAATTGGGTTGAAATATTGATTTAATTTTACTTTGTTAAATTGAGTATTAACTTAACTTTAAAATTTATTTTTAATATCATTAAAGCCTCAAATAAAATAAAACAAAACAAAACATTAAATACAATCTCACCTAAACTTAATGAAAAATAATTAAATTAAAAATAAAAAGGATCAAATGACAAACAATTAAAAAAAAAGAAAAGGAAAACAATATGAATATATCTATTACAACACACACTGGATTGTGTATTTCCTCTATGTTATATTTTCATTGTTCTTTTTAATATTTTCTCCATCTTGCATTGCTTGATGTTTTCATGATTCCATAAACCATATTTCATTGTTTACTAAGCATTAAATTTGTGAAACTAGGCTACAAATGTCCATGTTTATTAAATGAAAAGAAAAAGATCTAATACAAAAAAAGTCGAGATTTGTTAAATAAAAAATAAAATGACTAAATAAAAAAAAAAAGAGAAAGACAAAAAATAGACCCAACAAAAAAAATTGAATCTCACGATATAATTATTAAAAGGGAAGCGGAAAAAAAACCCAATCAATTAAAAAACACGTAAAGAAAAAAAAAAGAATTGAATACAAATGTTTTATTTTTATTGGTAATTGATAATAATTGTTAGAGATGTGTTAAAAACATGTAGCTTTATGTGTAACCAATAAAAAAAATAAAAATAAAAATTGAGGCAAGGTCATCCATTGACTTCCAGTTTTGTACAACTTCTTGGACATGTTACTATCATATGATGGAAATGGAAGGTGTGGACAAGGATGGAGTTCTTGGAAGCATCTATACAAAATTGCGTTTCTGGTGGTTGCTCTTTCATGTCAAAAGGGCTTTGGACAATGGATTACACTCTCAGCAGTTTACTTTATTGCTTTGAATTTTCTTGGTTTAGCATAGTGCTTAATTTCATGAGCTTTGAGTTTTCCCAATGGGATTTTAACCCACTCAAGAAATTCCCTGATTTTACTTCTTTCTCTCTTTTTCAGGGCAGGGATTGGCTTCACGGGGGTATGCTTCCTTTTTCTAAGAATTAGGAATTATTGTTTGTTTGTTAAGGTAATTCAACTTATTTTTTAAATTGTTTTTCACTTGAAAAAATATTAAATTAATATTTTTATGTGTTTTTTATAATTTTAATACGCTGATAGTAAAAATAAAAATAAAATATTATTTTAATATATATTCAATTAAAACATATTTTTAAAAAACATATTTCATCTAAATACACACTAATATTTTCCATGTCAAATGATGTGAAATGAAACCCATTTAAGTTTCCATAGTTCCAATATAGATGCCTGTATTTTTAGTATAATCCGCAAATTCAATTGGGTTAATTATTTTAGGAAAACATTTAATGTAGGGTGTCGCACGTGTGCGACGTCGTGGTGATCGCCCTCCACACTCATGTGTGTGCATCTGGAAAATATGGGGAGACAAGGAATTCTCGTCTCTTATCATTGGAAAAATAGAATGGGAGTCGCTACCTAGTATTATGGTCACTAGGAACCCTAACTGGTCTCAGAGATCAGGTACGGAGACTGATTGCGTAAAAGGAAGGTATTAGCACCCCAAATACGCCCTACCTAAGGTAAGCTGCATTGTTTTATTTGTCTTATCAAAATCTAAGGTTAAGTTGTGATTTCTTATTGTTCAGAATACGCATTACGTGTAATGTCATACCCCGGGTTCTATTATCCAAAAAAAAGAATTAAATGTCTAGAATACGCATTACATGTAATGTCATACCCCGGATACTAAGAGATAAATAAAATAAAATTTTTGTTGTTTTTGAAATTTGGCCAATGTTCTCTTGACTTTAATAAACTGGTTATTAAAGTCGAAATACATGCTAAACATTGATTTTTTTATTTTTTTTTTTGTATGAAAACACAATATGATTTTTTAGCTTTGAGACACTTGGCCGTATGCACAAATTTTTTTTATTTTTTTGTATTTTTGGAAGTTTCGATGAAAACCAGGTATTTTAATATCGGATATTGTATTTTTAGCGACCTAAAAAATACTGCTTGATATTAATCAAAATGACAAAAAATACGCGGGAAACTTGTAAAATTCCAAACAAATATTTTTTTGAATTTTTCCTTTTTTCTTTTTCTGAAAAAATAATAATAATAAATTGGGCCTGACCCGGCCCAACCATCCCGGGCTGGGCCTAACCCGGCCCGGCCCATATACTGTGGGCTGGACTCAGCCCAGCCGCGTGGGCTGGCTGATGTTCCAGCCCATAACTAATACAAGGGGATGGTTACTGTGTTGCGCACAGTAACCAGCCGGATATAATTAGCTAGTTATTGTGCACAGCACAGTAACTAGCTAATTAATCTTCATTTGAACGTAAACGTTCTGCATGCAAATGAAGATGAAGCTAAAAGAATGACACGGGAGGGGAGAAAGTTACCTGGAGCGGTGGCGACGCTGGCGGTAGCGGATGCGGTAGGGGTGGTGGTGTAGGCGGCGGCTGTTCTTTCCTTCTCTCCCCTGTTTCTCTCCTCAATCCCTTCTTTGTCTTTCGTTGTTCCCTCTCTCGGTTCTGCTCCTCTTCTTCCTCTTCAGTTCTGCTGGCGTTGGCAGCGTTGATGGTGGCAGGATGGCGGTGGCAGCTACTGGGAAGCCCGATGACTGCGGCTGTGCTTCTTCTTCGCGGGGCAGCGACAACGTCTGTGTCTTCCTCTTCTGGTCTCAGTTTTCCCCGTCAACTTTCAGCTCCCCTCTTCTCCTTCCCTTCCTTCCTCTATTCTCCCGTGCTTCCTTTTTGTTTTTTTTTTCTGTTTAAGTCTGCTGGTGGTGGCGTTTGTTTCTCTCTAAACCTTTCTTCCCTCTCAACGTCTCCTCTGTTTTTTCTTCCCTCTAGTTTCTACTTTCGGTCCCTTGCTCTTCCATGGTGTTTCACTCCTTCGGTCTCACCTCTCTTTCTCTCTAATAACTGTCAGTCTCTCTCTCGGTCTCCCTCACTTTCTCTTTCAAACGAAAACATTCCAGCTCCTTCTTTTTCCTCCCCCCCCCTCTGTTTTGGCTCCCCTTCTTTCTCTTTTTTTTCTCCCGCTAATCCCCTTCTGTTTCGGCTTTCCCCCACTCTCTGTCTTTCGCTCCTTTTCTTCCCTTTTTCCTCCAAAATCCCCTCCTTGTAATATTTTTCTCCGGTCGTTCCCTGTTTTCTCTTCTCTATTCTTTCCCCTGTTTTTTTTCCTTTTTTTTCCTTCCTTCTCTGTGTTGCTGTTCTCTCTTTTTTTTACTCTCCAGCCCCCCCTTTCACTTCGTCTCTCTTCCTCTATTTATAAGCAGGAAGAGAGAGAGAGACCACCCTGCCCTGTCTCGTCAAGATGCAGGGCTGCACCAAGGTGGTGTGGGGTGGCTTCTGCACAGCCACCCCAACCACTGGAGGGTATGGCTTCTTTCTCTCTTTTTACATGATGGCAGGTAACAGTGTACATGGTTGCATTTAATGGTGGCAGGGTATGGGACGAGTCGTGTTTTTCTTGGCAAGTGAGGGCAGAGAGAGAGGGAAATAGTGGCGTTGCAGGGGAACATAATAGCCTTTTCTTCCCCTGTTCTCTACGCGTGGAGGGGAAGAAGAAGATTTATGGTGCCGTTCAAAACGGCACCGTTTGCTTCTTTCTCTCTCTTTTTTTAACAGTACATGAAATAGTGCATGAAACGGCGTCGTTTTACCCAAAACACGTCGCTTCATTTAAAAGGAGCCAAAATGTGTCAAATTCAAAACTAGGCCTTCAATTTGCGTGCATTTTTCATTTTGGTCCTTGGTCTCGGATTTCTTTAATTAAGTCCTTAATTGGCCACCAGACTTCAATATGTATGCAATTAAGCTCCTGATTTGACCAAATCAACTCTCAAAAATTATAATTTGACCCCAAAACTTTAATTTCTTCCAATTAAAACCCAAATTGACTTAAAAATCAATTTTTCTTGCGATCAAACCCTCCATAAATTCAATTAAACCTTCAATAAAATTTAATTGAGTCCATAAACATCTGATTTGTACATTTCTTCCTCAACTAAAATTTTCTTTATCAATAGGGCTCTCACCAGTCAACGATATACTGTCAAATTTCAATCTTTTTATTTTTGAACCTCCTCAACCAATTTTTGATCATTTTCGGGGCGCTTTGGCATCCTCTTTTCACTGCTATTATTTTATATATATATATATATATATATATATATATAGTATTTTGTGCGGGGATCCAAAATGGGTTACAACATAGGGAAGCACAAAAGACAATAATAAGCATTAAAAAGATAGAATTTGATAATATTGCAAATACAAAACCTAAATTTTTAGTTTTATTCTCTAAAATGAAGTCTAAGGAATTCTATCTTTTTAAAAGGTTCAAAATTCCTTAAATTATGCTAGAAAACTAACTTTTATAAGGTAATAAAATTTTAAAAATCAATGACAATAACAAAAAAAATAAAAATAAAAAAATGGGCTTAAACAAGATCTTTTAAGCTTAATTTGAGAAAATTTGTGTAGCGCATCAACTGATGAAGCACCCCTTTAGAACCGAACCTCAAGAATCTCTTGTAAAAGTTTAATCCCGCTTAAACATTGTACTGGTTTGATATGATTAAATCTCCTCTTAAACCTACCTTAATCCCGCTAATTTATAAAAATCACTCACTAGATTATTCTCTTTCTTTCATTTTTGCCCCTCCCCACTCTCTTCATAAATAGAACCATGGATCAAAAAGCATTGTAATTGAAATTTAAGGATCACAATGAATATATTGTTGTGTGGTCCCGCACCATGTGATGGGGGGACCACCACATTAATTAAGGAGGCAGCTGGCTGCCTCCTTGGTTTAAATTAAATGAAACGGTTACTGTAGATGGCAGTAGCAAATTTAACAAGAGAGGAGAAGAAAACCGAGAGAAAGAAAGAAGAAGAGGCAGCAGAGCAGCCTGCGTTCTTTCTTCGATTTCCAGTTCGTTCACCGTTGGATCGGGCTGAGATTTTGACAGCAGCTTCTAGACACATTCCTCTTCATTCTGGACGGTTGGATCGAAGATTGGTGGTGTGGAAGCTGGCCGTTTTGACAGAAAACGGGGCTGTCAGTTTTGTGAGTTTTTCTCAAATAATTCTCCTTTAATCTTGTTGTAATCCGAGAATAAGTAGTTCTTGATGATATATATGTTGTATCCCTTAGTTGAATCTGAGGAAGAACAGTTGTGAACCCATTATTTGTGATAGTGGAAGTTTTTAGGTGGACTCCGGTCCCGTGGTTTTTCCCGCATCGGGTTTTCCACGTAAAAATCTTGGTGTTAATTTGTGTGATTATTTGCATTATATTTGATCATTGTTTGAATCTGTTTTTTACTGCACAAAGAGGGAAAAAGTATTGGGACTTGTGAATTGTGAATTGTATTCCGCTAAATTGATCCGGTTAGTTGTCCCGAGTTTTCCCAACAAAGTGGTATCAGAGCATTTGGTTGTGTAGATTGAGTTCTTGTGTAGTTAAAATGGAAAAGGAAGATTCGGGCATGATAAAGCTCACTTCCTCAAATTATTTTCTGTGGAAAACAATGATGGAGGATCACTTATATTGCAATGATTTGGCTTTGCCGATTGAATGTAAAGGAATAAAGCCTGATGACATGGATGATGCAAAATGGAATGGACTAAATAGAAAGGCTACCGCTAATGTTAGAAAATGGGTATCTTCTAAGTCCATTAATCATATCTCTCAAGAACATGATTGTTATACAGTGTGGAAGATGTTGGAAGAAACATTTGCCAAGGAGAGTGCACAAAACAAGGTTTTTGTAATTAGAGACCTTGTGAATTTGAAGTATAGAGATGGTGAAGATGCTTCGGTGCATATAAATGTATTCCAAGGGTTCTTGAATCAGCTGTCATTGATGAACCTTGAGTTAGCCGATGAAATGCAAGCATTAATCCTATTGAGTTCATTGCCGGATAGTTGGGAGACTTTGGTAGTGTCACTTAGCAATTCTACTCCGAATGGAAAGCTCACTTTGAAAACAGTGAAGGATTGTATCCTCAATGAAGAGAAGAGGAGGAAAGGGACAAGCACTTCCGAGTCTCATGCACTTGTTACAGAAAGTCGAGGGAGAAGTCAAAGCAGGTTCTCTCACGGCAAGCAAGATGGAGAATCCAGCAATAGAAAAGGCAAATGGAAGCCAAGAGGAAGATCTCAGTCAAGGAAGGGTTTTAAGTGTTATTACTGTGACAAGCCTGGGCATATGCAAAAAGATTGCAGAAAGTATAAGAGAGATAAAAAGGGTAGAGATGAAGACAAGAATGAAGAGAATGGTACAGCTGCAGTTGTGTCTGATGGTGATGTTGCCATTGTGTGTGATGATGGCTGTGTTAATCTTGCATGTCAAGATACCACCTGGGTTGCAGATTCAGCAGCTTCTTATCATGTTACACCCCGACGTGATTTTTACACATCCTACACTGCTGGTGACTTTGGTCAAGTTAGGATGGGAAATCAAGGGATGGCCAGTGTTGTGGGCATTGGAGATATTTGGTTGGAAACCAATACTGGGTGCAAGTTGCTACTCAAAGATGTTAGGCATGTGCCTGATATGCGCCTACATTTGATCTCTACTGGTACTCTTGATGAAGAAGGCTATCACAGTTACTTTGGAGATGGTAAATGGAAGCTCTCCAGAAATTCCCTAATTATTGCTAAAGGGAAGAAGATGGGTCTCTACATGTCACAAGCCAAGGTGATCAAAGGGGAGGTGAATGCAATTGAAGATTGCTCTACTGATCTATGGCATAAGCGGCTTGGACATTTGAGTGAGAAAGGCCTTGGCATCCTTGCCAAGAAGAACTACCTTCCTTTAAAAGGTATGAACCTGAACACATGTACTCATTGTTTAGTTGGTAAACAACATAGAGTTGCATTTCAAAGATCACCTTCACATAGAAGGTCACATGTTCTTGATTTAGTTCATACTGATGTTTGCTCAATGATTGATAAGTCTCTTGGAGGTGCATTGTACTTTGTTAGTTTTATTGATGATCACTCCAGGAAGATTTGGGCCATTTGTTTGAAATCCAAAGATCAGGTGCTTGATGTCTTTAAGGATTTCCATGCCAGAGTTGAAAGAGAAACTGGTAGAAAGCTGAAATGTGTTCGAGCAGACAATGGTGGTGAATACAGGGGTCCATTTGAGAAATATTGCAGGGAAAATGGCATCAAGTTGGAGAAGACAGTTCCTAAGACTCCACAGCAGAATGGAGTGGCTGAGAGAATGAACAGAACCATTGTTGAAAGAATTAGATGTATGCTCTCTCATGCAAAGCTGCCTAAGTCCTTTTGGGGTGAGGCAATGAAGACTGCAGTTGCCATGATCAACCTTTCTCCATCAGTTCCTCTTGAGTTTGATGTTCCAGATAGAGTTTGGAAAGGAAAGGATGTTTCCTATGCACACTTGAGAGTGTTTGGATGCAGAGCATTTGTACATGTTCCAAGGGATGAAAGGTCCAAGCTTGACAGCAAGACAAAGCAGTGTATTTTCTTGGGATCTGAAGATGATGAGTTTGGCTATAGGTTGTGGGATCCAAAGGAGAAGAAAATTGTGAGAAGCAGAGATGTTATCTTCTTTGAAGATCAAACCATTGAAGACTTTGAACTGAAGGAGAAAACAGAGTCTACAACTTTTATTCCATCTAATTCAAATCCAAGACCTACTCCACAGTTACCTTTGATGCCTGCTAATCATGGGGGAGACTTGCAAAATGATGGAAATGGTGGTTTTCTTAATGAGCCATTAGTTGGTGATCCTGAATCAGCTAATGATGATATTGATGTTATTCCTGAACAGGTTATGCAGGAAGCTCCAGATGAGCCACAATTGAGGAGGTCAACAAGACCTCGCCAACCTTCCACCAAATACTCTCCTCATGAGTATGTGCTGGTTACTGACGGGGGAGAGCCAGAATGCTTTGATGAAGCCATGTCACATGAGAAGAAAAGTGAGTGGTTGCAAGCAATGCAAGAAGAGATGAAATCCTTGCATGAAAACCATACCTTTGAGTTAGTGAAGCTTCCTAAAGGTAAGAGAGCACTCAAGAACAAATGGGTGTTCAGGTTGAAAATTGATGAACATTGCTCACAACCAAGGTACAAGGCAAGATTGGTTGTGAAAGGTTTCGGTCAGAAGAAGGGTATTGATTTTGAAGAAATCTTTTCACCAGTGGTCAAGATGTCTTCAATCCGAGTTGTGCTTGGCTTAGCTGCTAGTTTGAACCTTGAAGTTGAGCAACTTGATGTGAAAACTGCCTTTCTCCATGGTGATTTAGATGAGGAAATCTACATGGAGCAGCCTGAAGGGTTTGAAGCAAAAGGTAAAGAGCAGCTAGTTTGCAAGTTGAAAAAGAGCCTATATGGGTTAAAGCAAGCTCCAAGACAATGGTACAAGAAGTTTGATTCTTTCATGGTGGATCATGGTTATGACAGGACCACTTCTGATCATTGTGTATTTATGAAAAGGTTTCCAGATGGAAACTTTATTATTCTCTTGTTGTATGTGGATGATATGTTGATTGTTGGCCATGATGCTAAGAAGATTCAGATGTTGAAGGAAGAGTTAAGCAAGTCTTTTGCAATGAAAGACTTAGGACCAGCAAAACAGATTCTTGGCATGAAGATCACACGTGACAGGAAGAAGGAGAAACTTTGGCTATCTCAGGAGAGATATGTCCAAAAGGTACTTGAGAGATTCAACATGAGCAACTCCAAACCGGTTTGTTCTCCACTTGCAAGCCACTTTAAACTGAGTTCTAAGCAGTGTCCTTCAAGTGATGAAGAAAGAGATGAGATGAAAAAGGTTCCTTATGCATCCGCAGTTGGTAGCTTGATGTATGCCATGGTTTGCACAAGGCCGGATATAGCTCATGCAGTTGGTGTGGTTAGTCGGTTCCTCTCCAATCCTGGTAAAGAACACTGGTCAGCAGTGAAATGGATACTCAGGTATCTCAAAGGTACTTCTAGTTTCAGCTTATGTTTTGGTAATGATAAGCCTGTGTTGGATGGATACACAGATGCAGATATGGCTGGTGATGTTGATTCTAGAAAGTCCACATCAGGATACTTGATGAAGTTTGCAGGGGGAGCAGTCTCATGGCAATCAAGGTTGCAAAAATGTGTGGCATTATCCACTACAGAGGCTGAATATATTGCTCTTACTGAAGGGGGCAAAGAGTTGTTATGGATGAAGAAGTTCTTACATGAACTTGGCCTAGTTCAAGAGAACTTTGTATTGCATTGTGATAGTCAAAGTGCAATCCATCTCAGTAAGCATCCTACTTTTCACTCTCGGTCAAAGCACATTGAGGTTAGATATCAATGGATTCGAGATGCTATGGAGATGAAGTCATTTGTTGTTGAGAAGATCCATACTGATGACAACGTGTCAGATATGATGACCAAACCTCTACCGAGAGAGAAGTTTGAGTTTTGCAGAAGGGAAGCAGGCTTGTCAGAGCCTCCTAAATTGAAGCTTACATGTTGATCGCCAGTATGGCGAATTCCTCACATGGTGCGTGAGGGGGAGATTTGTTGTGTGGTCCCGCACCATGTGATGGGGGGACCACCACATTAATTAAGGAGGCAGCTGGCTGCCTCCTTGGTTTAAATTAAATGAAACGGTTACTGTAGATGGCAGTAGCAAATTTAACAAGAGAGGAGAAGAAAACCGAGAGAAAGAAAGAAGAAGAGGCAGCAGAGCAGCCTGCGTTCTTTCTTCGATTTCCAGTTCGTTCACCGTTGGATCGGGCTGAGATTTTGACAGCAGCTTCTAGACACATTCCTCTTCATTCTGGACGGTTGGATCGAAGATTGGTGGTGTGGAAGCTGGCCGTTTTGACAGAAAACGGGGCTGTCAGTTTTGTGAGTTTTTCTCAAATAATTCTCCTTTAATCTTGTTGTAATCCGAGAATAAGTAGTTCTTGATGATATATATGTTGTATCCCTTAGTTGAATCTGAGGAAGAACAGTTGTGAACCCATTATTTGTGATAGTGGAAGTTTTTAGGTGGACTCCGGTCCCGTGGTTTTTCCCGCATCGGGTTTTCCACGTAAAAATCTTGGTGTTAATTTGTGTGATTATTTGCATTATATTTGATCATTGTTTGAATCTGTTTTTTACTGCACAAAGAGGGAAAAAGTATTGGGACTTGTGAATTGTGAATTGTATTCCGCTAAATTGATCCGGTTAGTTGTCCCGAGTTTTCCCAACATATATATATATATATATATATATATATATATATATATATATATATATATATATATATATATATATATATATATATATATATATCAATGGCAAGGATTCTTAGACCTCTTGGCGAACAGCTAAGATGATGGCTTAACACCTACGCTGCACCATAAGAACCAATCTCTATATTATGATAATTTAATCCTTCATTTACATCCAATATTCATAATCATGTGGTCTTTAGTTTAACACCTTACATGTATGTATCTAATGAAATTTCTCATTTTAACACTGTTTGTTTTTTTTTGGTGCAAAAATGTTTTTAAAAAGATTTAGTTTTTTTTGTTTTAATTTTTTTTTATATTTTTAGTTTATTTTAACGTGTTGATTTTAAAAAATAAAAAAATATTATTTTAATACATTTTTGAATTAAAAAAAATATTAAAAAACAATCATTATTATAATACTAAAAATAGAATAATCTCCATTATCAAAACTCAAGGTGACCCCCCACATTTCCAATGGCTCAACACCAAGAAATCATCAATTTAATTTATCCCATGTTCATCATGGAAACCATGATATTGCACTGAGATATTGTGTTTTTCTTCAACAACGATAGCATGCATGAAATGAAATTTTGTTGCAGCAAAAAACCCAATGAAAAGGTTAAAGCTAGCCACGTACGTACCTTTCGAATGATCATGACTCTTGAAACTCTTTCTGGAATAGCCATTCACTCATCTTCTTCCCGGAAAACCTCTTAAATTAAACTCACATTCTTCAAGTAAAACAAATTAAGAGTGTTAAATTAATTGAGATCAAATAAAAAAAGGAGGCTAAAATTCTGAATAATCTGTATATTGTGAATACTTAGTCTTAACCTAAATACAAGTAAAGTACATATAGGTCAAACTGAAAATACTATTCTACCCTTAATAAATAAGACTACATAAATATTATTTAACAAAGAGCATGGCAATGAAAAAGAGCTGAATCCCAGATTTTTCCGTGTTGAAAACAAGAGGGAAATAATAACTTCAATGGCATAGCTGTAATGTCTGCTGTGTTTGCAACAGTTCTATCGCTTTGAAGCAATTACCTCCTTTTGCCGAAGCTGCTCTAAGGATTCAGGCCATCAAAAATAAGTTCTTTAAACGAGTTCAGCCTGCTCGCTTCATTTGTTAACTGCAATTGTTGATTTTGTACTCTCGAAGGCTTTTAGGTACGTTTCGCAGGCATCAGCATCAGTGGACTCAAGGTTGTTTGAAATTGTGATATTAATATTTGAATATATTTTACATGAAATTGATAATTTTTTTTATTTTTTCTGATGATTTTAATGTGTGTTTTAAAAATGTATTAGGATATATTTTATTTTTTAATAATTTTGATATATTGATATTAAAAATTAAAAAAATATATATTTTTTAATATATTTTTAAATAAAAAATATATCGTGTTTCATAATCGTGAAGCAAAATAATTTTTAAAAGTGTTATCAATTTAAAATATATAAAAAATAATGTTTTTATATAATTTTTGTTTACATAGATACATTAAAATTATTAAAAAGAGTTGAAAAAATATTAATTTAATATTAAAAAAAAACAATAATTTTAAAAACATTTTAAAATCAAACGCTTCCGCACAGATATTCTTAAACATGCTTTGAGTGCAGCGAACCGTGCTACTGGCCGCACTCCCAAACGAACGGCAGGCCCAAAACCCAAGTATCAAAAGCCCAAAACAACCTACCCTGAAAAGCCCCTAAAACCCTTCTTCTTCTTCTTCTTCTTCGACAGTGAGGAAGGGCTTATTTCATCTTCTCCAGACACGAACTAGGAACAGAGAAAAGCATGGAGTTTGAGAAGAGAAAAGCAGCAACGTTAAGCTCACTGGCATCCTCAAAGACAGATAAATCACCAAAAGGAACGGTAGACACACACTTAATCCCACTCATCAACACCATCAACTCTCACCCTTCTTACTTCACCACAAGTTCCTGCTCCGGCCGTATCTCTATCCTCTCCCAACCGAAATGGACCCCAACACCATCCACCAGTAAGAAGAAAGCACGTGGAGGATCCTGGCTCTTCATCTCCCACGACCTGGCCAATCCCAACTCCCTCCTCCCTCTGCTCTTCCCCTCCGAGCCACCCTCTGAGTCGACCGAGTTTACCACTAAGTCTGCCAGTTCAGCGGATGGGCCCTCCGAATCAGCAGCTGGGTTGGTAACCGAGTTGGTGTTCCGGTTCGAGCCATTGATTATTGCTGTGGAGTGTAGAGACATTGAAGCTGCACAATTTTTGGTGTCTTTTGCTATAAAGAGTGGGTTTAGAGAGTCAGGGATTACAAGTGCTAATAACAAGAGGGTTATTGTGGGGATCAGGTGTTCTATAAGAATGGAGGTCCCTTTAGGTGATAGTGATAGGATTTTGGTGTCAGAAGAGTATGTGAAGTTTCTTGTTGACGTGGCGAATCAGAAAATGGAAGCTAACTGGAAGAGAACTCAAGGGTTTTTGAGTGGTTTAATAGACAATGGGTTTCAGAGGCATACAGTTTCAGAGAATGGTGAGTGTCGAGATGGGGATGATGATCAGTCGGAGAGAACAGCAAATGGGGATGCTCATAATGGTAATCTTTATTAATTTCTTGAGTTTTTTAATGGCTTATATGGCTTATATGTCTTGAGGTATTGTGAATTACAGACTGACTTTGAAAGATTGTGTATTCAATAGAAACACGTGTCAAAGTTTCTGACTTTGAAAGTTTAGTAGACTGTAATTTTTTTGTCTACTGTATTGATTTTAGCATATTCTTGCAATTCTGAATTTAGCTATTTTTCTGTGTAAGTGGTTGGAATGTTACAATGTCACTGTTATATAGTGATGTATATTGTATATGTCTGATGTGTGAATTTTTTACAGATGTTATACGTGTGATTGCAGGAGACTTTTTGTTTTAATATTACACCAAAGTTTGAGTCTTTGAATCATTGGCATTGGCAGGGATGGTAGGAGGAGGAGAAAAAGCTGCTGATTGCAGTTTACCTGTTTCTTCGATCCTAGTTGCTGGTGAATCTGTAGAGAAGCTTTTCCTTTGGGGTCACTCTGCTTGTGTATTGGATAGTGGAAGCAATAAAAGTGTTCTGGTATTTGGTGGTTTTGGAGGGATTGGAAGGCATGCCCGGAGAAATGATTGTTTTCTGCTTGATCCGTTCAGTGGCAAGTTAAAAGCAACTGATGTTGAGGGTGCACCATCTCCGCGATTGGGTCACACAGCTTCTTTGGTTGGTGATTTAGTTTTTATTATTGGAGGCAGAGCTGATCCTTCTAGCATTCTGAATGATGTATGGGTTCTAAATACAGCTAATATGGAATGGAAGCTGATACAATGCACTGGCAGTGTTTTCTCTTCAAGGTGAAGTGTTGAGACCATTTATATTACTTTCTTCAGTTCACATTTTAGTCTCCCTTTTTTTTGCCCTTTTGATATGTAATGACAGGCTTTATGAATTGTTCGTCAAAGAAACAAAAGAGTGTATCCCATCTTGCAAAACAACTGTTGATTTTGTTCACCTTTCTTTGCATCTTTAAAATCTCTTATAATGGATTCCTTAGAATCCATGCATCATGTGTTTTTTTTTTCCTTGGAATGAATGACATATTTGTGCTTCTGAATTCTTTATGTATGTTTTGCAGGCATCGGCATTCAGCAGCAGTAGTTGGCTCAAACATATATGTATATGGTGGGCTTAACAACAATGATACAATCTTATCATCCTTGCATGTTTTTAACACTGGAAATCTGCAATGGAAAGAAGTCTTGGGTGATGGGGAACGACCATGTGCTCGTCATTCTCACTCAATGCTAGCATATGGGTCTAAAGTATTCGTGTTTGGAGGATACAATGGTGAGAGAGCTCTTGGAGATTTATACAGTTTTGATGTCCAAACATGCATGTGGAAGTTAGAAAAGACAGCTGGAAGAAGTCCACATGCCAGATTTTCCCACTCAATGTTTGTCTACAAGGATTTTCTTGGAGTCATTGGTGGTTGCCCTGTTGGACAACATTTCCAAGAGTTGGCATTGCTTGATCTGCAGTCCCATACATGGAAACAAGTAACACTTGATTATATTGGCAAAGAGTTGCTTGTGCGAACTACAGCCAATGTTGTTGGTGATGATCTTGTTATCATTGGGGGTGGTGCAGCTTGTTATGCATTTGGAACAAAATTCAGCAAGCCATTTAAAGTCAACTTGCTTCCACTGGTACCTTTAGGAGACAAACTTATGCCAACACAGAAGAATGGCAACTTTAGAGTTTCTCATGCTGAAAATGCAGAGGCTTTAACTCAGAGTCCTGTCATGAACTTTGAGGCTGAGAAACATCAGTTGGTTTCTTATAACCGGGTACTACAACTTGAAAAGAAGTATGCGAAAATGGGGAAAGACATACTGAAGAATTTTGGATGGTTAGATCTTGGGAGGAAGGTTTATACTAAGGAGGATGGGTTACATATTTGTTTTCCTATCACAGAAAAATTCTCTGCCATGTTTCTGGAAAAGCATGATCAGGATGTGGATGTGTTTGAAGAGGGGAATGATACTTTTGTATGTAAACCATTTACAGAAGGAGGAATTTTGTTAAATGAGGTGTCCTGTTCAACAGCCTTGAACTTCCTTAAGAAATGTGGTGCCACTAATTTGGCAAATGCGGTTGGTGAAGTTAGAAAATGTTCCAAATCTCCCTTTCAAACAATGAATGAATCGATTGCCTTGTTGATTAAACAGAAAGACCTAGCAGAAACACTATTAGAGCAGCTGCCAAACAGGTTAGTTTGTCGGGAACTTTATATCTTTGGCATCTGTTGTGCTGAAGTGTTGTAAGTTGAGGTCACATCACATTGGTTACTGAGAAATATACTTATTGAGATTGTTGCTCACCTTTTTTTATATCGTTCACCCTGTCAACTTTTCTGTACATTCAGATGGGAACGACTTGGGGATATTGTGGTGCTTCCAGCAACATCCTTCAAGGATCCAATATGGGACTCAATCAGCAAGGAGCTTTGGCCTATCGTAGCCAGATCACTTAATACTCGCCGTGTTGCTCACCAGGTATGATAAAACGTGAAATATTTATAAACTGGAGTTGATATTTTGCTTGCATACAGATGTTTTTTTATTTTAATTTGTAATGTATCTTATTTAATAATTTGTTATTGCCAAGCTCATACATTTCTTTGAGCCATGATTATCCAACATTTGAAGTTTTCTAACTGCATGCTTAGGCTGTAGTATCCTAGGTTGATTGGGAGAGGAAAGATCTAGTTGAAAGTATGAATTTTTCTACATGAGTTTAGAAATGTTGGCATTGATGTATGATTTGTATCATCACAATTTAGTGCGGTAACTTTGATTGTTAAAAGGATCTCTATGCATAATCATCAGGCAGCATCTTGCTATTGCTAGGATCTATTTATGAATACTTTCTTTTGTTAGTTTGCTGTATAAGCATAATTCTTGCATTTCTACGCGCAAAGGACTGAATGTCATGGCTATTTAGTGCATACTGCTATTTTTATGTATCATCATATATCCCATTGTGTTTTATTAATCATATGCCACTGCTATGATATGCTCATAAACAGTATGCCATAAAAAGGTTCTTGAATTTCAATTGGATAAAGGTTTTCTTAAGCTTACAAAATTTTTGAAAGTATTGTTGATTCATGTATTCATTCTGTGAATCTGATGGTATTTTAGGGGCGAGTTGCATCAACGGGAACAAGGGACAGTACTTTGGAGATTCTGGTAGGAGATGATGGGTGGGTTGATCATCGAGAAAATGGAATTCTCTATTCCTTCGATGCTACCAAGTGCATGTTCTCCTGGGGTAATCTTTCTGAGAAGCTTCGTATGGGAAATCTGGAGTGCAAAGATGAGGTTATAGTGGATTTATTTGCTGGAATAGGATATTTCACATTGCCATTTCTTGTCAGGTAATATGTGATTTATATTAGCCTATGTAAAAATTCAAATTCAATTGTTAGTACTTTTCTCTGTTGGAAAATCTGATTGTTTCAAATTCAGTTGGTCTTTTACTTATCAATGTCTGGAGAAGTAAAAATTTGGGAAGATAATTTCAAAGGTTTGATGATTGGTTTTGGCCTTGAACACCTCCTAAGTTCAACTTCAATCAAAATGGTGGAAGTTATTCATGAAGTAGTTTAGTTCAATTCTACCAATTTAATAAGCCTACTTTTCATTGTTTCACTTTTGTTTGTATTTGATTTTGAGTTTTAATGATGTGTTGATTAGGGCCAAAGCAAAACTGGTTTATGCTTGTGAATGGAATCCTCATGCTGTTGAGGCTCTCAGACGTAATCTTGAAGTAAATTCTGTCTCTGATCAATGTATTGTACTTGAAGGAGATAATAGGATGACAGCTCCTAAGGTACATTTTGCTCTGGTCATTGTTAATGTTTTACCTGCAAACTCTCAAGTTTTTTGGGTTTGTCTATACTGAATGCCTTTTTATTTGTAGTTGTGAAAGGGGTGGGGGTCTTAGATTTTGTTGTTACCAGTTTTCAAATTTAAAGTTCTTGCTCTTTGCGCTGCTTCTCTGGTGCGAGTTGACTTGGTGTGTTTGTCTGTAACTTGATACTTTCTTGATTTATATTGAAGCATGCACCTAACTTTCAGGTCACCTGGCTTGATTCTTTGATATGTTGGCTGCAATCCAATGTGGTTCCATAATGTACATTTTTTTTTTAATCATGTCCATAACAGACATCCTCTACCAAGATAAGATGTGCATCAGTTACAAGGATGTTGTACCATTACATATTAATCAAATTGCTTTATCGCAGGGAATTGCTAATCGAGTTTGTCTTGGTCTTCTTCCAACAAGTGAGGGCAGTTGGGCTACTGCTGTTAGGGCATTAAGGTGATTTATCCTAACATTATACTTTGCTCATCTCTCAATGATCTAAACACGAAACTTTCATACCAAGTTTATTTTTAGCTCGAAACATTCATCTCCACAAAATGTTTAAACATCCTTCGAGATTTAAGCCACATTAGCAGTGAAAATTTTCCGTGGGGTTTGTCCACTCTGGTTTGACCTTCCCGAGCCTATAGTACAATGCCTGCCTTCTCTCCCTTTCTGATGGTAGCACTAATAATGCAGGAGTGAGGGTGGGATGTTACATGTGCATGGAAATGTGAAGGACTCACAGGAGTCTTTGTGGACCGCACATATTTTGAAATCTATTGATGAAATAGCTAGATCCGAAGGTATGGTCTTCTGGACTCTGGGTCTCCTTCTGAAGTTCATTTAACAAGAGTATGCAATGCCAAGGATGTCAAAGTTCACTCTTGACATGCTGCTGCTTATCTGCAGGTCATTGTTGGGAGGTCTCAATAGAACATGTGGAACGAGTAAAATGGTATGCTCCTCACATACGCCACCTAGTTGCAGATGTGAGGTGCAGCAGCTTCTAAGATAACACTAGAAACACTGTCCTCATTCAGGGTGACAAATTATTCTCCTGCCAGGAAAGTGGCAGTATTTGGAAGATGCCACATGTCAAGCTCCATGTTAGTCACCCTATGCTATTACCCCTATCACAAAATGTGGCCATTAGAGCCCCAGGAGCTCAAAAGGTTCTGAACATCATGTGGATGCTGGAGAGTTTAGTAGTTCAAACATTCTTGCAGTCTCAATTTTTTGAGAGATCTGTAGAAGAATGCAACACTTTAGAAAAAGGCATTTGTTATGTATCTTCCATGCATATTTTTTAGACTGAGACAATGAGTATGGTGAGTGTGGACTAGTTTCCATAGGACAACTTTATTTTATAGTGCCAGCAGCTTTACTGGTGGTGTATTACGATTGCCCTGTTCTCCCTCCACACTTTCTCTAATATCCATAGAACAATCGCATGCACTTCGAAAGTTGAATGAATGATGGCTAGATGAAGTTGCATGGGACCATTAGTACTATCTTTTGTTCGAGGAGGGAATTAGTCAAAGGGAGAGCTTAGAATTCTCTACATTTTCATGGCAGGCTTGTTCTTCTGTACCCTATTATTAAACGAACAGGCCACCTTTGGCAGCCAATGATGTTGGAGATTTTTCTGGCTCCACTGGATGTTGAAAAATCACAACTCTTTGGATAACAGAGAGTTCCTCTGCGCTCGCATGTAAGCTTACTAGCCATTGCTGGGCCCCTTTGTTACTTAATCATCATCCTTTGCAATTGATTTGGAACTTGGAACAGTACATCATTCTTGTAGATTGCTAGATGTGGTACTGTGCTATGTTGTGGGTCCACATTAATTATTTTTAGTTTAAGTGTCATTGGCTGTTTTAAATATAGAAAAAAAATTATGATTGAGACTATAGCATAAGTGGTTTTATTTTAATTAGATAAAGAAATAGCAATATTAAACAGATAAAAATTAAAAAAAGACATTTTTTCAAGAACAGAAAATGATGATGTTCAATTTTTTTTCAATTAAATATGGAAAGAGGAAGTTGGGTAAAAAAAAAGAATTAAAAAGCCAGCACAATTTTTATTCAATTAAAAATGGAAAGATAAAGTTGGGTAAAAAAAGAATTAAAAATTGACACGGTTTCAGTTAGCATGATAAATATGTAACTTGGGTAATCAAGAGCAATTTAATCTATGATAACCTGTCAAACTCGTGTCGCAACTTAATAACACGGTAAAAAAATCAAAATAATAAGAATCAAATTAAAATATAATATATCATAAATTTGGATTGAAAAATGAAATTGAAAACCAATAAAATTTTAACAAAAGGATTAAGAAAAAAATATAAATAAAAAGAATAAGGATCAAGTTTGAAATAATAACATATGATAAATTGAGATTAAATAATGAAAATTGAAAGCAATTAAAACTTTTACAAAAGAATCAAAAATAAAAAATAAAAAATAAAAGTTGAAGTTGAAGTTGAAATCACAACAATAAAGAGGATAAATTTGTAATTTTTAAAGGAGAAAGAGAAAAATAAGGCTTCACTAGCGATAGACTACATCATTAATGTCGACACGTGTTGCATCAACAGGAAAAAAACATGGTAATATTTCCAATGAAATAGCAAAAGATGACAATGGGAGACGCCACATATGCCACTTAAAGCAAGCAGATGCCACCCATATAATGATACATACACTACATGTGCCAATAATCTTTTCAATTAAAATAATAAATAACAATTATTAAAAAATTAAATTATCCACGATGAACTTGATAATAACATAATAGTTTGTGTGAAAAGATCCAATGGCCTTTGGATGCATGATTTAAATTTTTTTTATTTAAAAAGTAAATTTGTTATTTTATTGTATTTAAAAACTTAAACAGATATAAATACTCTCCTGTGCTAGTTTTTTTAAAATTAATTTAAAATGTAATTAGGTCAATTTTATGTGCTTAAATTTTTTTGAAAAAAACACTTATATCTCTAATTAATTTCTTAATAACCATTGAGTCGTGTGAAAAAAACTAAAATATTCTAGTACCAAGGCATTAATTTTTTTTTTAAAACTGCAAAATAACAAGTAACCATACAAAGTGATTCTTCCTTCCCTTTTATTTATTTTTTATTTTTTTAATATCCTCCATGGAGGTACACATTTTATAAATATGGTTTTCAAACCCGGTCCAATTCAGCGAGTCGACCCAGGACCTGGCCAACCCGGGGTTGGAATTGAGCCGGGTTGAAAAAAAAATAAAAAAAGAAAAAATTTGATGTGACCGGTTGATCTGGTAAGACCCGATCAAAAACTCGGTTACAACTTGTTGATTTTTCAAAAAATAATATTATTTTAATTTAAATTTTTTTTTAATTCGAATCATCCTATTAGCAGCTTAAAACCTGAAAATCCAACCCTTAAACTGGCCCAGATCTAAAATGATACTGAAGCTTTATTACTTGCATTAAAGGGTGGTCATTCTTTGCAATTGATTTGGAACTTGGAACAGTACATCATTCTTGTAGATTGCTAAATGTACCTACTGTGGTATGTTGTGGGTCCACATTAATTATTTTTAGTTTAAGTGTCGTTGGTGTGTTTTAAATATAGAAAAAAACTCTATAGGTAAATAAGTTAATTTTATTTTAATTAAATAAAAAAATAGTAATATTAAACAGATAAAAATTAAACAAAAATATTTTTTCTAGAATAGAAAAATGATGATATTTAATTTTTATTCAATTAGATATGGAAAGAGAAAGTTGGGTAAAGTTTTTTAAAAATTTTGGCATAACTTTTAATTTTATTCAATTAAAAATGGAAGGAAAAAATTGGGTAAAAAAGTTTAAAAAATCAACATGGCTTGAATTAGCATGATAAACATTTAACTTGAGTAATCAAGAGCAATTCAATCTGGGATAACTCGTTAAATTTGTGTTCCAACTTAATAACATGATAAAAAAAATTAAAAGAATAAGAATCAAATTAAAAATATAATATATCATAAATTTGGATTGAAATATGAAATTAAAAGCCAACAAAACTTTTACAAAATGACCAAGAAAAAAATAGAAATAAAAAAAATAAGGATCAAATTTGAAATAATAATATATGACAAATTGAGATTGAATGATGAAATTGAAAGCAATTAATATTTTTGCATAAAGGCCAAAAATAAAAATCAAAAATAAAAAACATAAGAATTGAAGTTGAAATAGCAACAATAAAGAGGATCAATTTGTAATTTTTTAAGGAGAATAGAGAGAAAAATAAAGCTTCACTGGTGATAAACTATGTTATCACTGTTAACACGCGTTGCATCAACATGAAAAGGACATGGCAACAATTCCAATGAAACAACAGAAGATGATAATGGAAGCACCGCATATGCCACTCGAAGCAAGTAAATGCTGCCCACACAATGATATGTGCACTACATGCCGCCCATACAACGATAATTTGAGCTTAATTATATTTTGTCTTGTTGAAAATACAATTAAACCAGTATATAAATCCTCTTTTAGTTTTAAAAAATGGTCAAATTATAATGTTAAAACAAGTAGGAAACAATGCTTATTATTAATTTATATGTATGGAAACTACAAAATTACTAAACATTGAATGTACTCTTCTTTTACACCCTCTTATAAGGTTTTAACTTGAGTTTTTAAAGTACTTATATTAATTATATAATTAAAAACATCATAATTATATTATATATAAAATATCTAAATTAGTTATATAATTATATTAAAATTAATTTAACATGAAATATATTAAAATATAATTAGTTTTTTTAAATAATTTTTTACCATTGAAATGTATATAATAAAAAAAACTATATTTATATTATTTAAAAATTTATTTTATCAATTTAATTTTTTAATTTAACATTTTGCATTGAAGATGCTTTTATAGGTGTTCCATGTGCCATGAGCTAAACTTTTCCCCATGCCTTGGCCCCACCCAGTGCAGATGATAAAGATTGTTGTGAAGGAATCACACCCAACTAAAGCATCCAAAGACTCCAAAGTAGCTGTATTCTATTTATTGAATGGCATGTTGATCAGTGTTACTAATCCCGGTCAGCTTTGGTGGATCAACTCGGTGAGCTGCTAATATGACTCCAGACCTGAGCCGGGTTTTAAAGAAAAGCAAATAAAGTTGACATGATTTGATTTTTCTTTAAAAATAATCCTCCGTTATAATTTTTATAGTAATCCAGATTAATTTTTCTAAACTTTGACTCGGGTTTTGAGTTAACTCATGGACCGCGACGGGTTCAATAGCCTCGATGCGGACCATGCATCATGCACACATTGCTCTGCTGCATGCCCATGTATTTGAATTCTGAAAATTACGTTTGAAGACGCTACAAGTGGGCACTTACGTGTAAGAATCTGACTAGATTCCAAATCTCCAAACAGACGTTTTGTAACATCATCCGTTTATTAAAATAGGATATGGTAGGGCCCTTGTATGTACACGTCATCGTCAAGGCAAGCTGAGGATGAAGAAGGCCCCTCGCATTTTGTGGATCTTGAGGCAGATGTTGATGAATTCATGCACACAGAAATAAATTATGCTGAAGAGTTACTGGCAAGTAACAAAGGGCCATTGACTGTTTCTTTTTCCTTTTTTTTCTCTTTTTTCAAGGGCCAGGAAAGATCTCTGGCAGGATCGATCTTGCATGTTGGGATTAAATTGGATGTTAGGAGATTAATGCTAATAATTAGCGGAATTATCATAATTAAATTGAATTGACCATTATTATTACAGAGACAAGATCAGGTGATTCTCACCTCTTGTAATAAGATACTTTTCAATTTAAATACAGATCTGAGCCTATTACATCCTTCGGAGTATAAATACAGCCTCTTTTTAGAGAAAGAAATATAGAAGTAAATTTGATTTTGAAATAATTTTAAAAACAGTAAACACTATTTATTGTTTTGAAATAAAAATAATAACTTGAGCAAATAAGAATGGATTTCGCGGCTCCATGGAGTGGGCCCTCCTAGATAAGGTTGAGTAGACATTCATGGTGACAGGTGTCACAGTACTCGAGAAGCTCATTATGAGTCATCACCATTGCCTCCTACAGCAAACTTTAGTGTCGGTGGCCATTTTGATGCGTAAAGGGTAATTGTTATTGTGTTTTTAATTTTAAATTAGTTTTTTAATATTTCTTTATACTAATATGAAAAAATAAAATAAAATAAAAAAGCCTTAAAAAAACAATTACAACAAACGGCTCTTTTAGCATGGCTTGATCCATGGAATTTCTCGCAACAAGACATCACTAGCCTTCTTTTGATATCTTTTTCCCTAGGCGGCTAGCTGGGCAATAATAGCCACCACCACTTCTACTAAATTAAATTCATCTCGTTCATATGAAAACCTACTAAAATGCCTTTGAAAAGTGGCATAGATCCAGATCTGTTGTTACTATGTACTAAAATAGTATAATTTTATTTTTATTTTTCTATTAAAAAAACTTAACAAGTGCCCTCACCATTTTTAACCATCGAACCAGAAGACTTGAGGTGAATAATTATATGCAGGAATGAACAACACAAGATTTGAGGAAGTGGAAGCCACTCAGCTTCTTTCCCACGAGTCACAGAAGATGGGGTCCTGCTGAACAATAAGTTGCTTCACCACTTGGCTAATGCTTAATTTCAAAGCAGTTTATTCAAGATTATATAATATTATTTGATCCTGTAAAGAGAAGAAAATAGTTTCTTTCCATTTCCATCATCTTGTTTTTCTTGCCGCTGTCCTTTCACACTATATTATGCAGGACTGGTGCCTTACCATTTACAATCAGCACTCAATTACCCATTAATGGAGCTGAAACAACCCTTTATTCAGAAGATCTCGTACTTGCTGGTCCACGCAGAGGAGTGGTACAACCTTGCTTGCACAGAAATGCTCTCATCAAGATCATATCCCATCTAATGATTGGTGAACATCATCTTGTTACTGTAATCAGCAACATTGGCAAGCATTTTCCCATGCTAGCTTCCAAGATTCAGCTTCCTTGTGAAGTTTGAATGAGGTGATTAGGAGCATTATTAACCCTAATAATTCTACTTTTAGGGCAACCCCACTTGAAACTGATAGCTCATGTAGCTTTCTCTTTCACTGTTCTCTACTCATTCGCTAGAAGAAGAGAAGAAAAACCAAGCCCTGTAGCACAGCAACGCTCATCTCCCTCCACCTAGCTCAGAATTTATCGTGGGTTTTTCCACCAACCAGCAAGGCAGTCCCACTTATTAGCAATTAATAACTACGGTCTTAGTTTCATTCACAAGTAAAGATTGTTTCCTTCTTCAAATATATATATTCTTGAATATCTAGTGTTAATTACTACCCCACCTTTAATTTCTTCTGTCTTTTGTTATGATTTTATCGATGTCCCTTGCATGTGAGCATAAGAAAACACAACTTTTCTATTTATTTATTTGATATATATTTGTGTGTGTGTCTGTGTGGCACATGGATGTGTAGTTCCTTGTCTGATTATCTGTTTCTCATATCAACTTACATAAAAAAGAAGAAAAAAGTTGACTAAATCTTCTACAAAGCGTGCAATTTAGTGAATTTGTTGAAATCTATAATATGCTTACTTCGAGATATTAATTAATAGTCACACTATAAATAAATAAATAAATAAAGTAATAAATATATACTCCTAGTAGATGATCATCCAGCTTCCAAGAAGCTACACATAAATTAATGGTTCGAGAAAAAATAATGGTTCAGAATTCTAAACTGGAATTTAATTTAATCTACTTAATTTTGCATCTTCTATCCTGCACGAAATCATCCATAAAATATGCATTGATTATGAAAACTTATAGTAGAAGGAACATTTGCGGGACCAAGTGAATGACACGTTGTGAGGAAGACATGTTTATTTTTATGTTTTTAAAAAAATTAATTTTTTTTTATTTTAAATTATTTTTTTTTAATGTTTTCGGATTTTTAATATCAAAAATAATTTTTTTAAAATAAAAAAAATACTATTTTAAAATATTTTTAAACTATCGGAATACTTCACTTTACCAGTAAATGCCAGTATCTTCAATTAAATAGCTCAAAAACAAAAATTTCCAAACTTTCAACCCAAAAAGATAATAAAATACTATCCAGAGAGCAGTAAAAGCATAGATGCTCTAAAGGGAAAAAGAATCAAACTCATAAAACCAGAATATTAAATTTATCACAACTGGCTCTTATTTTATTTGAAAATCTATCCATCATTTCTTTATTTAAGAAGTTGCCCCAGAGAGCTTCAAAGCATGGTCAGTGACCTATAGTGAAGAAAAACAAAGAAAAAATATGGATGCCAAAGCTCTCTTCTTCTTTGCTTTGTTGTCCTTCTCAGCTGTGTCTGTCTGGCCGGCCTTAGCAGAAAATGAAGAAGACCCTGGTCTTGTTATGAACTTTTACAAGGATACATGCCCTCAAGCTGAGGACATTGTCAAAGAACAAGTTAGACTCCTTTACAAGAGACACAAAAACACTGCATTTTCTTGGCTAAGAAACATTTTCCATGACTGTGCTGTTCAGGTAATTAAGTCTTGCTTTTATTCCTCTTTTTTGTTTCCGATTTTGTTAGTTCTTGATGATCATGCATGTCTTGTTTTGTAGTCATGTGATGCTTCACTGCTGCTGGACTCAACAAGGAGGACCTTGTCCGAGAAGGAGACAGACAGGAGCTTTGGCCTCAGGAACTTTAGATACTTCGACGATATCAAAGAAGCTGTTGAAAGAGAGTGTCCTGGAGTTGTTTCCTGTGCTGATATTCTTGTCCTGTCTGCTAGAGATGGCATTGTTTCGGTACTTCCCTGATTTAAACTTCATCAGTCTTGTCTTTGATTCTTTTAAGCGATTTTTTATCCTCTCTGCTTGGTCTAGAAGAAGGCATGTTTTGGCCAGATTGGGCTCTTTTGTAGTTTGCATGGCAACTTTTACTGAGTTTGGTGTCTCCAGTTTGAGTCTTTTTCCCTGTCAGGTCACTTAGACAGGTTTTCTCAGGATATTAGATGCTCTATTTCTGACAGGATTTGTAATCTCCAGTCTATTTTAGCTTGAATGTAGAGTGATTGCTGAAATTTGTCCAGTACGTACTTTTATAGTAAATGGAAGTTTAATGTGGCATAAACTTTTCTTGATTTCAGCTAGGAGGACCTCATATCCCTCTCAAAACTGGAAGAAGGGATGGCAGGAGGAGCAGAGCGGATGTGATCGAGGACTATCTCCCAGACCACAATGAAAGCATATCTGTTGTTCTTGACAGGTTTGCTTCCATGGGTATTGACACCCCTGGACTGGTTGCCTTGCTAGGTATATATATTAACATATAAACCTCAAATGGTAACTTTATAGTCATGAATCCAGGTGTCCTCGTTGCTAAAAAGTTGGTTTTTCTTTTTTCTTTTTATGTCCAACAGGAGCTCACAGTGTTGGGAGAACTCACTGTGTGAAGCTGGTGCACCGTTTGTACCCGGAAGTTGACCCAGCACTAAACCCTGACCATGTTGAGCACATGCTTTACAAGTGCCCCGATTCAATCCCAGACCCTAAAGCTGTCCAATATGTGAGAAATGACAGAGGCACACCCATGGTTCTAGACAATAACTACTACAGAAACATATTGGACAACAAGGGCTTGTTGATAGTGGATCACCAACTAGCCAATGACAAGAGAACTAAGCCTTATGTGAAGAAAATGGCCAAGAGTCAGGATTACTTCTTTAAGGAGTTTTCTAGGGCTATCACCATTCTTTCTGAGAACAACCCACTCACCGGTACCAAGGGTGAGATCAGAAAGCAGTGCACTGTTGCCAACAAGCACCACTAGAAACTTTGATTTGCTACATGTCAAACTCAAGTACTTCTCTTCCTTGTTTACAACGAGGGAGAAGAGTCTGAGATTTGCAGAATAAGATGTTTTCTTTAGAAATGGGTGTTGTTACTGCTAGTCAGTGGCAATTAAGATAGTTGTGGTATTAATGTTGGTTTAACTGCCCTGTTTTTAGCCTGGTTAGGCCCGCTCCTCTTGTTGTTGTGGTTTGTGAGATTAATGTTGGTGATGGTCATGGTGGGATGATGGGATGTATGTATAGATGGTAGATGGTGGCGATGGTGTGTGATGATCCATGTGTTTTGAAATGATAATAAGTTATTCATGATTCATGTCTCTGCCAGTTTCTATCACATAGGCCACCATTGATGGCTCTCCCTCTTTGAATATCTTAATTGAATTGGAATTTAATGAAAAGCAGCAGCTACCCCACCCACAATGTAGCTAGATGGCTTCAAGCAAGATGACTAAAATAATAAAGGGCAAATAAAGAATTAAGAAAGAGCAAAAGAAGGGTGGAGAAACAGGAAGGACAAGATTTTTTAACTGAGATAATGTTTGTTTATGGATTTTTGCGCACTAGATGTCCCTTTTGTGGTAGGTAAAAGAGACGGATCATGCAGTTGTGGAGTGTAGTGAAGAGGTGTGGGTCTCAGCCTCAGACACAAAAGGAGACAAAGGAAGTGAGCCTTGTGAGAGAGTGTGAGTGAGTACGCTAGGAAATGATGGCTTCTGGTTTCCTTTCTCTCTGTTCATGGTGGGATTTTCAAGTGGTTGCATTTTATATACGTGAAGCATCATGCTGGAAACTATTTTAAAAATAACTTTAACCGTCACAAGTTGAAAAGGGAAAAAAAATCAAAATAACATGAAAAATAAAGAAGGAAATTTGAAGATAACTAGGAAAATAAGAAAAATTCTGAAACAACATTTTAATTTGGGCATGGCTAGCACTAGCAAGCTATCTCCACGAGGATTAGAGCCTGTAAAAGCAATATATCTAGATTTTTTTCAACACTGAACTTTCCGAATCCATCTATCCAAAGTTTGCTTATGTGGGAGACTGCAGATTCTCTATTTCAGAGTTTTTTGAGTGTGATTTGCCAATTAAAAACACACTTGATGCCAAAATATCAGTTTAACAGAGTTAATTATTCTTCACTACAGTACAAGCATGGCGGTAGTTTGACAGCTGTAAGACGGTGAAACTATAAATTGTAATCCAAGGACCAAGAATGATCTATGAAAGGGATAATTTAAACCATTTAGTGGCAGTGGCCTTCCATACATGGATTATTGATTTTTGTTAATAAATTAAAGTAGCGTCTAATTATTGTCTAAAAAAAACAAAACAGAGTGTACCTTCTATTTTAAAATAACAAAAATTCATTTAAAAATTATTTCAGAGATATTTGTTTTATATCTTTGTTTTTATCATTTCAATTAACTATGTTTTTGTTGATCCTGTATCCGTTTCTTTTGCTCTGAGACATTAATTTTCACAAGACACATGTCCAGTTCGTTTATATATTGCTCAATGATGAAGTGACTAAGCTGCAGCATTTCACTATAAACTGGCATAGAACAGTTACAACGAGTTGAATTACATACCAGCTGTGCAAGAGAAGACAAAAAAGGCACCACATTGCACTTCCTATGATAAGATTTATTTCCTAGAAGTGTTTGATGATGTCATCAAAGACATATATATATATATATATATATATATATATATATATATATATATATATATATATATATATATATATGGCTACTGATCCATGGGTTTCAGCTTAGTAATGGGACTTTTGTTTCTGTACTGCTTGAACTGCTATCAGAGTCAATATCAGATTCCTTCAGGGTCACTTCATTCTTCTCATTCTTTTCTGGCACTTTGGGAATTAGAGAACACAAAGAAGGATGGCTGTAATAAGGCTGATGGTGTATGGAAATGTAGTTTGCAGTAGATGGAAAAGGTCGATAACCATATGTGTTGGCATAAGGACTTGAAGGAAATGCACTTGGTGCTGACCAATATATCATAGGCATAAAACTATTAGCTGGCTGTGGTGGGAACATGTGATATGGGGTTTGGTTATGGTAAGAGACATTAGGACTGTTAATTACCTGGCCTGGGACTGATGGAGTATCAGGTGGAGTTTGATATGGGATGGACTGGAATGCTGCCATTGCATGAGTTTGCATTGAGGAATATCCCATATGCCCAAATGGGGCGGGAGGTGCAGACGTTGATGGCACAGACTCAGGAATTGATGATCTTGGAAGATTATGAGGCTTACTTGAGGAGTTTGATTGTTTCTTTCCCTTTGATTTTGTTGAAGTTGTTTTCCCTGTTAACTTCTTTGACCCTGGACTGGCCTGCCAAGGAGCAAGAAAGCAACAAAATCAAATTTAAGTAGTTAAATTCTTAAGAGGAGATCACCTAAGAGATGGCATAATCCTACTACTTCACACGTCTTCTCCGGTGAAAGAAACAACTCCTCTCCTTCTGCGTCCTCATCAGTCCTGCAAGAGAGAATTTCTGCATTATGTGAGTAATGTTCTCGAAGATGAAGCAGTTTAAGAGTCGGTAGGTGTTGAGCAAAGAACAGGAATAAGCAAGAGAAAAGTTTATTAATCTTCATAAATCCTCAGTCCTGACCTTCTCCGGAAGTCCACCCTAACAAATCATAAGAGATGGTTCATTGTATTGTTCATGACCATCTCAATCAATGTTGCTAATTCTTATCTGCAACCTTACAGTGGATAATATTCAAAAGAATATGATAATTCTATATATATGATACTTCAGAACAGAAGTTCAATGCATGTGGTTCAATATGTAAGCATTAAGCTTCAATCTTTGAGCATTCATCTACCTGTAATATTTTTGCAGCAAGTCCAAGTTCCTGTATTTGGTTTCTCTTTGTACCAGGTCATCAGGAAAGCCAGCCATGAATAAAAGCGTGATTCCTAAGGCCTTGAAGAAGAAGCTCCCACTGCGTATGTGAACTAGCATTGCCATTCGGCACAAAAGTGGCCCGAAAGACTTGAGCTTGTTTCGTCCCATCCGCTGCCTGACATATCTGAAAAGAAATGATCACACAGATATCTTTAGATCAGGCTACAAGAGTATACAACTCGGTAAGAACTTAGCAGAAATGCCAGAAGATAAGTACTTACTCATTTTGAGGAAGATTTCTTGTCCTACCACCATACTTAATGCAAAGAAAAAGGCATGATGGGCAACTAGGATCTGATCGGCGCATGTCCTTCTCTTCCTCAAGAATCTGAACTGGACATAGCGTTGGATTCTGCCGATTTGGATAAAATATTTTCCTTTGAATTCCTGGATTCTCATATAGCACATACTCCTGTCGACAAACTATTCCCTGTTACTGATTCCTTTGTTGATTTACGTTGAAACAATTGTAGACATGGAAGGTTAACATGGCCTATTACAAGTAATGAAGGGCTGCTAATAAAAACAGGATAAAGTACTAATTCTGAAAAACCATAAGCATTCTCATTGTAGTCATATCTTTTAGCAACTATTCTGATACCATTATACGGAGGAGAAAACCGCAGATTTTCGAAAGAGAATCGCTTACCCCTGGATCTTTCGGTGATACGTATGGTTCACCCTTCCGTAGAATGCTAAAATGATTGAAGTCTAATTCATACATATCATCACAACCATGCCTTATACCAAGAGATGCAAACACTATGATTTTTCTGATGGTGTGGGACTGAGCATTTCTCAATAGAAGGACTTCAGACTCGAGTATCCTCTTTACTTCCTTGGGACAGAAAGCTATCTTCGGAGGCTTTCTAAGCAATGATACATTTCCAGGTCGAGTATGACAAGCCTCCTTTGGTACAAAATCATCTGCTTCTGTCCTGTGAGATTCCTTATTTTTAATTTCTCTGTTGTCATGATTTCGAGCATCTGCGCAATCATGAACTAGTTGTTTCTCTGGTGGAAGGCCATCATTCTTTCTATCTTCATTTCTTGCTTGGTTCAGATGTTGTAATGTTTGCTCACTCTGTCCACCAAAGGAACTTTCAAAGCATGATAACTTTATTGCCTCACCAACACTATCTTCATGAAGATTTTCTTTTAGTTCAATAGCACCCACATGGACCACATCCATTTGTCCATTAATGTGGTCAATTTTATTATCAGCTTCATCTTCTTCATCAGTATCATCTGTATCATTACAATCTGCAGCAGAGTCATCACCTTTCAGTTTTTCAAGCTGCGAAAACTGAGTCTCATCCATGCTCATCCAGTTGACTAAGCAGTCTTCAAGATTTGCATCTTTGGGAGGAATACTGAATGGAATCTCATGCTTTATCTGTGAAACCATCCCAACATCGACTACATTTCCATTTTGAACATCATTTTGGACCACTTTTAATTTCTGTCTTTTGAACCTCTTAAGCCTTCTTTCTGTTGCATTGATAGAGCTGCCCTGAGAGTGAGCAAAAGACTGTCCATTAAAATTTATCTCGCATATAATTGCTCACAATATTAGAGCACAAGAGAATTAATTTAACAGTAGAAACTTATTGATATCTTAATCCATTAGTTATAAACTTCTTCTGTAAAAGGCTCCTGGATCATTGATCAGAGATAGATAGATAGATAGATAGATAGATGCGCAAAAACAAGTGAGAGGCCGATCATCAGAAACAGGAAAAATAGAATTTCTTAAATTAAGAGCAGCTCCTAAGTCCTAAACTATCAGCAACCATCCATTCACAAAGACTTTGTTTCATGCTTAAACTAAAACATTAATGGTTGCTCAAAAAAGGAAAAGAACATGAAGCGTCTTTGACAGTCAAAAGACTCAAATATGAGATTGGTGATCATACTTGTCTGTGTGTGATCAAGGACCCCTTGTGATCTCTTTCTTGTATTTGAGCTTCAAGTACAGATATTTTCTCCATAAGCTCAGCATTCTTTTCTCTTTCCCTTTGTAGTTCTGCAGATATCTCTGCAATAACAGTGACAGTATTCTCTTCTTTCACTTCTTGCTCTATTGAACACAATGCAGAAGCATTGACCAAGCTAGCACATGATTGAAGCTCCACCATTGAACCCGAACAGTATAAGAAGTCTATACACTCTCCAAAACTTACAGCCTAGAACTAATTACCCTCACAGACATAGTGAGATACCCACCAATAAAAAACATGCACTTAGAAATGGTTCAAAGATCAAGACTTCAAGAAGAGAGAAACATCTTTCAAAGCAAAGCTACTTCTTGGACTGTTGAAGTACTACACTCTCAAAGCAAAACTTAGATAAACAAGGTGGTTTTGAGAGCAAAAGGAAAGGCTAAGGACTATACCATTGTCAAAAAGGGTTCATTAATGGAAGAGTTAAAGAGAAGGAAAGGGGACTGTTTATAGATTGAGTAGCAAGTTAAACTGTGAAAGTTGAAGTATAAACAATACAAGTAAATGGAAGGGTTAGAAGAGAAAAAAGAGGAGCTTTTGTGGGTTTCGATTTTCTGTTTTGGTTGTGTAAAAGCAAAATAGAGCGGCGAGAGGTTAGGCATGCAATACCACTTGCATTCTCTCTTTCTTACACTCTTGTTTTCTTACAAGTATTTCAATCAATTTTATATTATAATTAAATTAAATTATAATATTTAATTTAAATTCAATCGATAAATAAATTAAATTTACATATTTTAAAAAATAAAATTTATTTTATTTTATTTTATTTTCTATATTACTCTCTGAGTTCATTTTATTAATTTCTTCAAAAATCTTTTTTAAAAAAGAGGGCTAAATGAATATTTTAAGAAAGTTAATTTTAATATTAATTTTTAGCTCTTTGAAATTATACATTGAAATGGTTGATCTTTGATTTACTTTTATAGTATTTTTAAAGATTAAATTCTATTTGAAATTCAATTCTTAACATTGAAATAGACTCCAAACATGAGACTCCATTAAAATTTCATGCATGCTGTGAAAGTTTTATGGGTACTCAAAATCATGAACAAAACCATTCTTCTAGTTTAGAGGTTGGTTGAGATACTAGGTCACATGAAAGAAATTCTTTGAAAAGACATTAGTATTTTTTAAAAATCAGATAAGATTTTAAGAATAATTTTATAATAATAGCACACGAAAGCACAAGATAATGAGTTAATTACAAATCAAAATCTTCAAAACAAGAATATTTTAATTATAAAGAGACTCTTAAAATAATTAATTTTATTCATTCATATCTCCACTTATCAAAAAGATATTACAACCATTATATATATATATATATAACCCAAATAATATTAAATTAAAAAAAAATATTTCCTTCAAATAAAAAAAGAAAGTAGAAAAACATAATAATAGAAAAAATATTTATTTTCATAACAACTTTTATATCAGTCTCCTTAGGTTAAAAGAAACTTATACTTGAGATCTCTAATGCAATATTTTTGTGTGGGTCATTCTATTGTGGATTTCTAACACAATATCTTTGTGCATGTCATCCTATCATAGCTCTCGTCACTAAGACTCCTATTATAGAAACAACACACAAGTTCTTAGACTTCTTTTTCCTAATGAGGAATCTCTTCATCCTCTCTTATACAAGCACATCCTCTTTTGTAATTTTTTTCAGCCATGGTTATTCAACATTGCACAACAACTAACCATCAAGAATTATTAAACTCTAATACACGTTCTCTACAATCTCCAACCAAAACCACTAAAAATTGTTGGGCTCTAATACCAACTAACACAGAGTTCTAATACCAACTCACGCATAAGAGAAGGAAAAGTAATAGAGTTTATTATAAGTCAAAACCCTTAAAGACTAAAGACACCATAATTATGGAAAGGCTCTCAAAATACTTAATTTTATTTATTGATATCTTCAGTTGCTAAAAAGCTATTATAACCCTTCATATAAAAGAAAATACTAATTATATTGAATAGAAAAAAAATAAAATAAAAAAATTATTCTCTTTAAATAACAAAACGATGACTATAAAAGCATAAAAATACAAAATAAAAACTTTAATATTATATCAAAGAAATATTTGAACGCAAAATTTTAAACTAACAGACGAGACTTTATATTAACCGGTGACAGTCTTTGACATAAATAACTTGTATTTGATTTTATTAATAAACCAAGTCTTGATGGTGGCTTGATGAGTAGTTGTCAATACCCCTTAATCAACGTTGGGCCAACGTCATAGGATTCCTTTTCATTTAATCTTAAATTTCCGTGACTTTTGTCAAGTGCTTTGCTCTCATGATCTCATAGACCAAAGTCATTAACAGTTACAAGAAGGCACTTACTGATCTTGAAGTAGCAAGTCTCCATATATATATTAAAAGGCTGTATTTTACCAACACATCACTTTGTTTAAGATGGTGCATTGTGCTTTCTTGTCCTTGTCTTAGGGTTCATGGCCTCATATTTTATAGTCTTTGATCAAGAAAATTATCTCTTAGATTATTGGAAACAGTTTGCGATTCTGATATAATTAATATTTAATACAACAATGTCTTGTTCTACAAGTGGTGTGTGTGTCTGTGCCCCGTTTTTAAGCAAGCTAGCTAGGAGCATCCTAGGCATTCATCAATCATTCTATTTATTAGATAGTAACTCTACCAGGCTAAAATGTTTAGCGAAATAATTTAATTATATTATATCAAAACAACTGTTAACAGTTTCCAATCAGGACAAGAGCATGCTGTTAATGGACAATCTGGACAGCCATTGATTACTCTCGCCGAGCTCTATTCACTCTTTTTGGATACTTGAGAATATGATAATGATAAATAGTTTAAAAAATAACCACTGCAATAATATTAAAATCTCTGCAAATCATGAATTGGATTTGATTCATGTCAACTCGTGATTAGGCGAGTCACCAGTACTTAACTCGCTAGGTTTTACAACAATGTTGCACGTAGATAAGAGGTGTCCATCATTAAGAGAGGAGCCCTAATTATCAAAGAATAAATGAGAATGGACATGGAGGAGTAATGATTATAAATACTGCAAAATGAAAAGATCTATCTGCTGTCTGTCTGTCTGTCTTGACAAGAGAGTCCATGACCCTTTTCCCCATGTATAAAGGCATAAAGAAATAGTGTGCACACGTGCATATAATTTTGTAACCCTAGTTTTTGCAATATACAAATCCATCCTCACGTGGAAAGGTTACCAAGTGCTTGTCTCTAATGAAATTTCGTGTCAGGGGAATATGAAGCTTGAAAACCTCGGATACCTATCCTTCTAATTTTAAATTATGCCCACCTTCTTAATTAATTAATTTATTAATTAATTATAATTAAGAAACTAACCAGCCCCTCAAAGCCTGATTTTCTTAGTGATCAAGGGAGATGAACACAAGAGAAAGTTGGTTTAATGATCCTAGGGTTGCTCAATTAATGGTTAAATGAGATTTGGGTAAACGTATTATCCATTTTTTTAATGGCATCCTTCATTTAAAAAAAAAAAAAATTTAATCTTTTCTGTTCATATCATTAATGATGTTATCTGATATTAACTTTGAAATATTCTTTATTATATTTGAAAAAAGTCATAAAAAAATAGAAAATAGAAGGAAAAATTAAGATTTATAAGGTCTTATCAATAATTCTTTCCCCTCACATATAATTAATCATTTAAAAAAATTAAAAAAAACTAATAAATACATAAAATTAATAATATAATAAATTCACATTAAAAACATATATCCAAGATTCTCTCTCTCGGTTATTTTCATGAAAACTAAGCTATCACAAACCCAAATTCTTATATATTTGATTTAAAAAATATAATTTTTGTGGTTTTCAGTTTTTTTACTATTTGAGTTTTCATGATTTTTTTTTTAATTTCAGAATATTTTAGTTTTAATCAGAATCTAATTATAAATCAAGGAAAGACAAAATTGGTGGGAATTGCCCTTTTCAGTTTAATGTTTTTGGTTTTCAATTTGTTGTTTAATTCATGTTTTTTTTTAATTCATTATCTATTTTTATTAAAAAAAGAAGACGTATATTTCAAAGGTAATTTAAATAACATCATCATTAGATATTATTTTGTTGTTGTGCCACGATAGAAAGGACAAAGAAAATAAAAATAGAAATATGTTTCATAGAAAAAATAGAGATATAAAAATAAACATGTTTCTGAGATAATTTGAAAATAAATTTTTATATTTTCAAAACAAAAATTACATAGAGAACATGTCTCTGGAGATAATACTTATTACTTCTAAAATATCATTGTAAAAAACTTTCAATTTTAAAATTATCAAATTAAGACATGTAAAGATAAAAGGAGTTATTATCATATTTAAAATCCAACTCAGGAGTTGATCCAGTGCAAGGCCTCGGTCATGGATCGGAAGGATAAACTCGTGTTGACTCGAGTCAACATAAAAATAAAAGTAATAATTATCATAGTTTTAAAAGCTAACTCAAGGGTCGACCCAGGACAAGGTTTGGGTCATGGGCCGAGAGCGTCAAACTCGGTCAATATATGAATAAAAATAGTTATTATCATAGCCTTAAAACCTCACTCAAGAGATCGACCCGAGGCAAAACCCATGTCACGTGTCGGGAGAGTCAACCCAGGTTGACCCGAGTCAACATATGGATACAAATGATCATTATCATAGTTTAAAAACCTGACTCGAGAGTCAACCTGGAACAAGACCCAATTCATGGGAACAAAAGATTAATAGGTTTCTGACCTGTTAATTTTTCTCAAGCCAGCCTAGGTTTTTGACATGGTTAGGTCAGGTCAATTTTTTTTTCTTTTAAAACCTGAACCAGATTAGGCTTTGGATTAGTGATCAAGTCTTGAGTTGAATTGTAAAATAAATTTTTTCATATTTTATACATGATTACCAATATAATTTTGTTTTCATCTTCTATTCTGTCTTATATCATTTATTTTTACTGTCTCTGTATTTGCTGTGTATTTGCTGTATGAGGAAAATAACGCTACCTTAATGACAAAGAGACTAACTGTATGGACACGTACGGTCATATTAAAAAAAATTCAAAAGTAAGGGATATCATTAAGATCAATTGATAACATAGGGACCCCTCTGTTAATTAACAGGCTTTAATCTGTCATCTTTATGATTTATGAAAGGTTTACTTGAGAAGGGAAATGAGTCATGTAATTAGTAAGCAACTCCTCTTTAATTTGCTGGTCATTATAGTTTAGATTACAGTACAATATAATATAATAATTGAGATAATCTTAAAGGGTAGGCAAGTTGATGTTAGATTATATTTTGTTTTCCTAGTAACTTGTGTTTTATAAGGTTAAGCACATTGATGTTAACTTCTGATGCTCACTATTTATTAGCTTCACATGATGTCTGGTTCGAGTTTTTCTAGCTTCGAAATGGGGAAATTTTTTCTAGGTTTTGCAAGTAACTTGTCCCCCTTTATTATTAATTTTCTTACATTTACTACTGACAGAACTTCTCTAATGAATAATGTGATTCCATTTTGGTAATCAAGTTGTTTGAATGTTCATCCCCAGATTAGGAGGTTTAGGTTCAACCATGCATAAGGAGATTATCATATAAATTTAAGAATTAGGAGATTATCGCAATTTTAGAGCATAGTTATTAAACCTAAACATTTTATAAGTTAATTCGGAATGCTTGCAATCTAGAACGTTATTTAAATTGGATTTCGAGTTAAACTAAAAAACAAAATTAAATAGATTGATCCACAACTCAATCAAACCTAATCCAAACCCGATAAGGTCAAGATCAATATTTTTTTTAAAAAAAAAAATAATAATATCTAGTGACCTAGACCTTTGTAAAGGTTAAAGGGTCACTATTAAACCCCAAAAAAAAAACATTTATCTGAAAGTTCCAAATATAGAATGATATGCTTCTACTATTTTTTTTTCGGGTCATAAACAACTCCGTCTCCAACAGCGAGTGATATGCTTCTACTCATTGCAATTTGGCAATCATGCATCGGTTCCATGGATCACAGATTAATTTTGTTGTTAAAATGGAATGAGAAATCAAATAGTGTTTATATTATTTTTTAATATTTTTATCATGCAAAAACCCTTTAAATTTACACATGTTTATTATTACATTATGTTTAATTTTATCAAATAAAATAAAAATAATAAAATTTAAATTTGTCGTTGGTTAAAAAAATCCTAACATGTTAAAAAATCATTTCAATCTTTATATTATTTTCTAATACTAAGTGAACTTCCATATACACAAGTTTCAACTGTAGCGTGGCTGTATTTGGTTGCCTAAATTCATTTTGATAGTTCCTGCGTTGGATAGCAAACAGATGCCACCATCGTCTTACATTAGCTGGCAAGCATGGTGACAGGAAAGGTACACAGGGGAGCAGGTTCTTCAAGAACAATCAAGCTTCTTGCTAAGTGAATCCAAGAAAAGTAGAAGGGTCAACAGCACCTTAAATTGTAGATTTTATTTTGCTGTGAACACACAGATCATGGGAAAAACTGCAGATATTCCTTGGTCCCAATTGTAGACCAGAACTCATTGCTTCTGAAGTGATAAAATTGTGCTCCTTTTATCTCTTCCCACGTGATATCAAGTGTTAGTCCATCACAGAAATCTGATGGCTTGGTGGCGATTGATTAATTCCACCAATGAGTTTGTAAAACCCACATAACAATAAATTCTCACTGCTATGCAAGGAACGAGGAAAACAGGCGGAAAAGCACTCCCAGAGGAGATAGCAGTAGAGTTCATTCATTATCCACCATAATTTTTCAAGAGAGTGCAAGTTGTTGGGAAAAAAAAATAAAAAGTGAGAAGGGAACCAGAAAATGGAACAAACAAGATACTACATATGCACAAACATTACAACGCAAATCCGAGCAATCCAAACTTTTGCTCAAAGTTCCGGGTTTTGGATTCAAATGGCATATTGGACAGTGTATTAGTGCATTCTCAGTGAGATTGTTTTGGTTCTAATAAACTCTCAAGTACTAATTCTGCTCTCACCTTTAGAATTAATAGAGGCTCGGTGCATGCGGAGTTCCACTTCTCATCATTGCACAGAATTCTTCGTAGTTGATCCTCCCATCCTGTTCATTCCCATGATATTATTATTAACCAATACTGTTATTATAATATAAGTTACAAAAGTTCGAATTATGACGACCACTTACGTTATCTGCATCCACCTCAGCAATTATTTCCTTAATGCTGGATTCATCTCCCATTCCGTACTCCTTCATTGCCAACTCTAACTCATCCCTTGTTATATACCTGTCATGAAATTTATAACAATGAACTTTTCTTGATTCATCTACAACACTGCCTTAAATAAGGCTGCAAAAGCATAGGTTCCTGGCACTGGCAGAATCTAATTTGCCCCATGTAATTATAAAATAGATAAGCCTTATTAGAGTTCCTTAGACATATATAAAAAAATATCAGTAATCACTTTTAAGTACAAGCTACAAGGGAGAAAGCGCGAATGACACTCACTTTCGCATTCTACTAGTTGAAACTGATCAAACACCGGAAACATATAAAATCAATGATTTCCAAACAAGAAATGTGGCTGTTTTGAACAAAGGGGAATGAGAACTCACCCACTGCTGTCCTTATCAAAGTACTGAAATGCTTTGTACAGGTGCTCATCTCTTTCCAACTTATATCTATGCATAGTGGCAGAGATAAACTCAATGTAGTCAATACTTCCATTTCCATCCACATCAGCCTGAATGCATTCAGGCTATATGAGAAAGAGGTACCGGACATAATCAGAAAATTCAGTGGTGTTAGGTCCCTCTATTACTTACAGCTTCCATGAGGTTCTTGACTTCAGCTTCAGAGAGCTTTGACCCAAGTCGAGCCAGACCTGTCTTCAGCTCTTCATAGGTGATGGTTCCACTCTTGTCGGTGTCCATGTTCGTGAACATTGCTTTAAGACCTTTAATTTCTTCTTCAGAAAGATTTTCAGCAATGACCTATGGGATTTCCAAAGTATACAATGTTATGAACAGAATACCAAAAACAATCCAATATTCCCATGTAGACTCTTATCACTCAAAACTTGGAAAATATATCTTAAAATTTCTGCTGCCATTAAGAAACAAAAAACACCTTGCACTTTTTTCAACTTTGGAAACAATTGCAGGATGGTAGTCCGTTAAATGTGTCCAATCTTGGGAAATGGTTGTCATGCATTTTTACATCGGAAATACAATAATAAGAACATTTTTAAGTCAAGAGAAAGAAAAAGGACTAGAAAACTTTCATTTAACCATTTCTGTTACCACCTATAGTTTATATGTTATCCAATCCCATTGAAATATACAAAAAAATATACCATGAGGGAGAAAGTATGTCCTGTGCCTAGGGTCTCCAACTCTGAACTCTCTCTAAACAGAAAATCAGATGTAAAGGCCCAAGGCATTGGGTGACACCTGTTGTGTCAATAGGTGGTTAATAACTACAGAAGCAGAAGATATTAACATTTACACATGCCGAACGCTGCTAAATGAAATGCCAAAAGCTACAATAACTCTTGATATATTTAAAAAGTTTTTGCAAAATAACTTCTATATACAATCAACAAAGTTCAATCAACCATAGCACTTGTAGACACATAAGCAAATACTTTATAGAGGACAACCAAGAATCACAACACCGATCTTCAGAAAGAATCATAAGAACCATAAGGGCATTTCAGATAAATTAAAAATTTACCTTCAAAGCAAGCTTCATCAGCTTATTCATTGCCCTGAATTGTTTCATTCTACAGAGAACAGCACTGTCTATCGGTCTGTCAGCACCTCCATCCTTAATCCATGGATGCTCTAACCACACATTAATTGATGTAAGGTACAAAAGCATGCAAGTGCAGCGCAAAAGTCAGATGTGATACCAGAAACTAACCAAAAAATAAAGCTTCTTACCAAGAACTTGTGCAGAAGTGATTCGCTTGTTAGGATCCTGAGTCAACATCCTCCTGACCAGGTCTTTTGCACTGTTCGTTATCGAAGGCCATGGTTGACTTTCAAAGTCAATGTCTCCTTGTAGAATGGCATCAAATATTCCTCTTTCATTTTCTACAACACAAATTTAGTAAATTAAATTAATCCACAGTGGAAATCTAAAGCAATTTATAAGAGAGATTTTTTAAACAAATAACATTTGGCCAAAACTTGTTTTTACCAGCCCAAAAAGGAGGTACACCACTGAGTAGAATGTACAAGATAACTCCCGCACTCCAAATGTCTATTTCCTTTCCATAACTGCGCCGCAATACCTCAGGAGCAACATAGTATGCACTACCAACTATATCACTGTAAACTTTCCCTGCAAAATGTTTTGGAAAAGCTCAGTCAACATAATAATTCGTGGTCAATTTAATGTTTGTAAGAACAAATTGATACAATCCTAAAACTTGAATGGTGTTTCAAAAGAGTAGCAAAGGTAGAAATTTGAAGATAACTGAGACAGAAAGATCATACAAACAAGTAAAATGAATGGAAGAACTGATGTAATTTGTTGTCAATTGCTAGTGCCAAAACAGCTTATCACATTTCTTAAGATTTGTCCACCCTACTCTGTTTATACACCTTATCTTCTCAATTTAGATGAGTCATACAAGGTTAAAAGAAGAAATGGAAAAAGATCACTAGGCATTTATTGATTGCCCAAGTCCACCAAAACCTCATTATGAGAATACCTGATCTCACTACAACCTCAGAATGCTCCTTAATAAACCTCTTGAGAAATGTAGTGTATCTAACTTCTTTTAATGCTACTGAAGCTAGCCTCACTAGGGTTACTCATGTCTAGACACAAGCAGAACCCCTTCATAATTATCAACATGCAAAATAAGGTTGAATCTACTATTCTCAAATAGAAATCAGCAGGGGATAGCTTTACCAGAAATAAACTGACTTGTAAACGTAACTGCTAGCCAGATAAAACAGAAAGAGCAGGAAAACAAGTGTTTTACACTCTATACTTTTTAAATATTAGCTGAAAAAAGTAAAATGAACAGAAGACCAAATATAACTTCTTGTCAACTGCAGGCAGGAAACAGCCCGTCACATTTCCTGAAATCTATCCATCCTGCTCTATTTACATGCGTTACATTTTCCTCAACATAGCTTAATCCAAGGAGTTTAAAAAATAGTAAAAGAAAAGGATCATTTGCTAGTTTGTCTAATCTCACCACTGAGCTCAAAACGTCTTCTAATAAACAAAAGGTGCCGTTACAGTATCTGAAAAAATTTCTTGAAAGACATTGTTTTGAGCACCTTTTATGGCTAATCAAGCTAGCCTCACTAGGCTTTTACCCATAATAATAGTCAGAGGCAGAACCGCATCAAAGTTAATAACATACAGAATGTAGGTCAGGTCTGCTATTCGCAAATAGAAATTCGGTCGGAGGCTGGCTCCACCAAAAATAAATTGACTTGCATACCAAACCCATGAGCTAGATCAACTTCAAAGACAGAAAAACAAGAGTCTTCTTTCTTACCAGAAAAACAATAAAAGGTACACAATCCAGCAAATAGGATATATCAACTGACCCAATTCTCTGTTTTGTAGTTGCTCATTCTAATAGAAAATATCCAATTCTATCACTTAACACCAAATACAACTCCTCTTTTCTACTTCTCGAACAATTTCGAAACCAGAATTTGAACAACTCCAACAATGTTATGCAGAAAAATTCTGAAATTCACAAAACTAAAAGCACAAACCTTATACAACACATCAGGTTTTAACACAATTCTCAAACAACTCAGCGTAATGCAACATCACGTATATTATATGACCATTAACTGAACTAAAATGAAAAGCATAAAGGATTTAAGAAATAAACCTTCCTCGATAAACACAGACAGTCCAAAATCAGTTGCCTTCAGAGAAGCACCCTCATCTTTACTAGACAGCAAGAAATTCTCAGGTTTGAGATCTCTATGCATCACACCCATAAAATGACAAGCATGAACCACATTCACTATCTCCCTGAAAATCTTAGCAGCATCTCTCTCTGAATAATGCCCTTTTGCAATAATCCTATCAAAAAGCTCCCCGCCTGCACAAAGCTCCATAACAAGATGCACAGATTGACTATCCTCATAAACCCCTCTAAATTCCACAGTATTTGGCTGCCCTGACAAGTGTTGCATGATATTAACCTCTCGTTTAATATCATCTCTATCTTTCCTATTCACCAACTTCCTCCGCAAAATTGACTTGCAAGCATAACTATGACCAGTAGCATTCTCTGTGCACAAATAAGTAATACCAAACTGACCTCTACCCAACTCTTTACTAAGTGTATAGAGTTGCTTGATGTCTTCAAAAGGTTTTCCTAGTATAGTATCAACCTTTGGAACTGGCCTTGTTGGGGTTTTTTGCTGTGTCTGTTGAGGTCTTCGTGGTGGGCTTTGTGTCTGAATTTGAGGGGCTACGGCCTTTTGTTGGCTTTGATGATATTGAGGTTGTTGTTGCCTAGAATAACCAGTTGTTGATGGTCTATAAGTACAACCATTAACATCTGGTCTTGGAGCTTTTTCTTTGCTACTAAAACAACCCATCTCAAGATTTGCAACTTTTTCCAAGAAATGGTGTTAAAGATTGACACTTTGGATAAGAAAGGTAGTCAAGATTTAAACTTCGTGAGAATTTGAGCAAAACCCAGATCAAGTTTTTGTGCTTTGAAGGCTGAATCTTCAGAGAGACTCAATGTATATTAACGTGTTTTCTTGCAAGTTCTCTTCAAGGCTACCATAAATGAGAGTCTTTCAATAATTTTGTGTTTATATTATATCAGGTTAGAATTAGAGAAAAGGCTGGACCCCTAAAGAGAGAGGAATTTAGGGAGGTTTATTGGTATAATTAATAATATTATTATTTAATTTATTTTTAAATATTTTAGATTTTACACTTTATTCAAGTGATTGCATTTTGGAGCATTAAACATGAAATATTTTCATTTAAAAAAATAAGATGTTTTTAGTTTAGTTTTTTTTTTTTTTTGGCTGGTGAGAAAAAAAATGAATGGCTTAGAGTTTTCTCTATATAGTTATTTTTAAATTATAAAATTATGTGTAATAACAAAAAAGTTTTACGAAGATTTCTACTAACACAATTAAGATTTAATATAATAAATTTATAAATTACTTTTATGGTAAGTAAATCATTTTTGTAATATAATAGAAGTAATAAGGTTCTTGCATGCAAATTTTCTGTTTTTGTAGAATTTTTCTTTTGTTTAGCAATAATGTAGGAGTATAGTTTGTTTGACTCTCTCCTACCCACAAAGTGCACCATGTTTAGTTATGTTTTTTTGTTTGTAGGTTTGTTTTTTAAAAAATAATATTTTAAAAAAATTATTTTTAATATCAATATATTATAATTATTAAAAAATATTAATTTAATATATTTTTAAGTAATTTCTTAAAAAAAAAACTAATGCTACTATAAATATCAAACTAGTTCTAAACCTTGTAAACAATAGGCTAAGCTGGTTTTGATTAGTTTTACTAACTTTTTAAAGTTTTTTAATGAGATTTTAAACAAATTATCCATGCAGGTACACAAATATTCAAATACTATCATGATTTTTTTTTTCTAGAATTCGGATCTGAAATGACAATATAGAAAATAAATCTATATATTATTGAAACAAAATCTCGAAGATACATCTAATTTATATTGATTTAGTTGTACTATTCTTTTAAATTTAGAGTGTATTTGATAGTATAGTTGCGGTTTCTTTTCAAATAATTTTTCGTGTCGAAATGTATGTCAATAATGTTTTTTCATTTCTTAAAAATTATTTTTGACATCAGCATATCAAAAGATCTAAAACATACAAAATATATTAAATTTTAGCAAAAAAAACATTGAATTTTATTCTTAAAGTGGTAAGAGGAATATTTTTTTAAGAGAAAAGAGTAGTTAAAAAAAATATTATAATAAATAAACATATAGTAGGGATGAGCATGCTTAATTTACTAATTTATCCAAACTTTTTCTTGCTTATGGATCTAAACTTCTTATTTTTGTTTAACATGAATTTCATAATGCTATTATTTTTTTAAAATAACTTAAATAAAACTAGTTTTAATTATTTTTTTTAAAATAAAATAATGTGGTTTTAACTCTCTCTCTCTGTTTTTTTTTTAATCTAAACAAAAAGGGTTACCTTGCCCATCCAATTTGGTAATTGAGTATGAGGAATCATCAGCCAAGTTGGGATTTATAACTAAAATTATTTTACAAATCATGGCAGGCAAATCACTTTTATAATATGTATAGAGTTTTTATCTTTTATCTATTCAATTTCTTTTTTTTTTCTTACTCTCAATTTTCTATATTCAATAATGCGATTCAACTTGTTTTCTAAATTATTTTCTGTTTAGAAAAATCAAATTAATATATTCTTAGATTTTTTTTTATGATTTTGAAATAATAATATAAAAAATAAAAATAAATCTAAAAAAACATATATTTTTAGTTAAAAATATTTTTTAAAATAATCATTTATCACGTGACACACGCTAGCAAGTCTCATCCCAAATTCCAAGGGGAAAGGTGGATTTACTTGGAAGATTAGGAGATCAATCACTTCACGTCAGGCAAAAAGATTACAAAGGGTAAAGTGAAAGAATAAAGAAATGAATATAAATCCATATATCTAATTATTTAACTAATAAAAAAAAAAGAGCAAATGATTGAATCAAATCTGTCCTGCAAATCACAAATCAAGAAGGATAAGATGGGTAGTTCCTTCATTTCTTAATCAAAGGAAATTATCTCTTAAAAAATTGATTAATTTGTCATAAACATGCATAGATCTTGGATTGTTTCTTAATACTGCCATAAAAATTCCTTCATAGATGATATCTTGGTAGAAAGCTATTTCAATACCTTTTCTTCTAAGTTAATATTCAAACTTTAAATAGTAGACAATATTTTTAAATTGAAAAGAAAATGTACAATTTTAACAAATGAAAATATATATCTGGTTTGTTTTTGCGTTTCAAAAGCGCCTTTAAAAAAATATAAAAAAAAATTATTTTTTTATTTTTTAAAATTAATATGTTTTTGATGTTTTTAGATATTTTGATACGCTGATATCAAAAATAATTTTTAAAAAATAAAAAATATTATTTTGATACATTTTTAAATGAAAAATATTTTGAAAAGCAACCGCAACCACATTCATAATGAAAGATATTTTCGAACAAAATATCTTTCTTTAATAATTTTAAAGATATACATTTTACATGAATGTTATACTTTCAAATAAATTTAATAAACTTAATTGTCTAAATTAATATCGGTTCAAGATTTGAACGCTAGCTGGAGAGATCATAAAATAGTGATATGCCTCCCTTGAATCTTGAACTCTTATTATTTATTTATTTATTTTTGGTGGTTACGATAGGTTGTGTTTACTTTACAGTTTCCATCTTTAGTTGTCTTATTTATTATATATTAAAATAAATCATGAAAAGTTAAGAAAACTTGTTTACTAAATAAAAAGCAAGAGCCTTGTTTGGCTTATCTTAAAATTAATAAAAGGAATAAACGTAAAATATTAGGTGAGCCAATCAAGGCTCATATTTTTTTAGAGAATTTGAAAAACATGTAATTACTTGTTTTCAATTTTATTCAAAGGAATTAAGAGTTAGAAAACAAACGTTTATAAAAAATATATTTTTTGTTTCTGATTAACAAACATGTTTTTTTATAATTGTTTTGAAACTTTTTCTAGAAAACATTAAAATTGCTTGGAACCAATTCACTATTGTAATTTAATTCAATTAATAAATAAATTGAATTTACATGTTTGGATGAGATAAAATTCAATTCATTTTGTTTCTTATATTATTTTTATCTTATTTCTTTAAAATTTTCTGGAAAAATTTTGGTAAATAAGTATTTAAAAAAAATTAGTTTTAACATTAAATTTCTTTTATTTAGAATTATAAATTAGAGGGGTTGACCTCTAATTTACTTTTGTAGTATTTTTAGAGATTAAATTCCTTTTAAAATTTAATTGTTAATATTTAAAAAGAATTCAAATATAAAATTTTATTAAAACCTCTTAATTGAATTCAATTTAGAGGGTTATAAACATACTATAAATAAACATGAATTTATTTTTATACATTAATTAAATCTAATTATTTCCTGGAAATCAAAACTCAAGTAAGTTATCCATAAAACTCGTTTAGTAATTATTTTTTTCAAATTTTCTTTTAAGATTTGAATCCTAAAAATACATGGATATATAACATACTAATTAATTTGCTAGCTACAACAAGCACGATTAAATCTTGCCACGATTTTAATTTTTTCCATGCATATAAAATTTTTGAATTGTCTTTATTATTTAATGTTCTTTTCCTTTTTAAAATTTTTGTTCCTTTTAAACTCGATCTTTATCTTTTCATCTCTATCTTTATACTTAGGGTACATTTGTTTTTGTGTTTTAAAAATGTTTTTAAAAACAATTATTTATTATTTAGTTTTTTACTTCAAATTAATTTTTTTTGTGTTTTTAGATCATTTTAATCTGACAATGAAAAAAATAAATTTTTTAAAATAAAAAAAATATTATTTCAATGTATTTTTAAGCAAAAAAATATTTTGAAAAGTAACCATTACTAAAATACCAAATAAAATCTTAGTAAATTTAGAACTGATTTTTTTTTTGTTTGTTTAACATACCTTCGTTCATTGTTATCAAGAACAACTCTCATCTAACTGAAAAAGAACATACGAGTTATTTGAAAAAATATTAAATTAATTTTAATAATTTTTTTTTAATATTTTCAATTGAAAATTACTTTAAATAACATCATTATCAACACATATATTAAAGATTTAAAAACTAATAATATTATTTTAATATATTTTTAATTAAAAATCACTTAAAAAAATATCATACATTAACAAACATACATTAAATATTAAAAAAACTAGGTAGCATAAGACAGGCAAATTCATCCCGAGATTAACGTTTTTGAGTGTAATTTTCTTATAAAACTCAAATGAATTGTTATCCAAGTAGAGTTGCGTGCGGAAAATATATATAACAAAAGATGAAATCCCAATCAACGACAACGACATAGCAACATTCTAGCCTACCTAGTATGCTTTCCTGTCCGTCGTTGTCCATATCTCTCACCAAACACAACAAGTCAGTGGCTAGCTAGGAAACTACCACTTGTCTTATATTTGCTGACATAATTGAGAAATTCATGGCCTAATCCCCTCCATTTCTTTTTCTCTTTTTTTTTTGGTTAGAATTGAAGAAATAGAAGAGGTTTATCCTTAAATAGAAGAGATAAATATATATAAAAAAATATATTTGGTTAAAAAGATGAAAAAAAAGCATAAAATAAATTTGTATTTGGAATAATTTTAAAATAAAAAAGCATGAAAATATATCTCATATGTTTCTATCATCTAGAGAATGTAACTACAGAGTACAGACAGTCTGAAAAGGGAAAAAGGAACATGCCGCCAGTTTGTTGCTTCTTTTACACTATAACTTGATGGAGAAGATTCCAGTCCAAAAGATAAGAATATGCATTTTCTAATCCTCCTCCCATCATTACAAGGAAGACTCAAGGTTAGTTGTTTTTATGTGCTTCTTCACAACGTGTGGAGCATAATTGCATTTTGTCCACTCAATTTTGTGCGACTTGTGATTATTCTTTTTTGTTCTCAACTGGATGTCGACAACCGATTATTTTGATTTTTTTTATAAAAAAAATGGTTTCATCTAGTATCGTGTCAATTTAGAATACGCTGTTCAACTTAGATCATGAAATCATGATAATTTTTTAAAAAAATTATAAGATCTATTTTAAAAAAATTCAATATCAAATGATGAAATCAAAATACAAAATAAGTATAAAAAAATCAATACGCATTAACTTTTCAAATCCATTACCCGGGTTATTAGACCAGAAACACCATACTTGAAAAAACCATGACTCTCAATCCTCAACAAATAAAATATTGAATGATGAAATTGAAAAAAAAAAAAAAACTATACAAAAGAATCCAAAACAAAAAAACTATTAAAAGAATGAGGATAAAAATAAAAATAAAAATAAAAGCAAATTGAAGGACACCTAATTTGTTTGATTGGAGAATGAAATTAAAAAGAAAATTAATTTAGAAAAAGGAGAATTAAAATAATAAAAATGAAAATTGAAACAAAAATAAATTAGAGGACAATTATAAATTTTTGATTGAAGGGTAAAATTGAAAAGAGAAATTAATTTAATAAAATGATAAAAACAACAATAAAAAAAATAAGGATTAAATTGTAAAAAAAATAACATATCACAAATCGAGATTGAAGGATGAAATTGAAAATAAATTAAAATTTTATAAAAAAATAAAAAAAAAATAAAAATTAAAGTTGAAATCTCAATAAATAAAAGAATAATTATGAAATTTTATATGGTAGCATGAATTTCAAAAGAAAAAAAAAAAAGAGAAAAGAAGGGAAAAAGAAAAGGAAAAAACATCACGATATCACATTGTTATTACACTATTCAGTAAGTGGTGCCATTGAGTCTAAATGAATGATGTTTTTCCAACCGATTTTAACTTTTGTTAATATCTTTTAGGCTGTAAATATTAATTATACAGGAACACAGAATATTCCTTGCAATATTTCCGATTTGAACTTTGAAATTATAGTCGACATATATGGGCTATCAGCTCAAGACTTGAAACGATAGTGTGATTGAATAAAAAGAGAACGAAAAAGGACAATGTGATCGATGATTTTGAAATCTGAACTAATTTTTATGGATTTAATTGTTTCTACATCAACATATGTTTCCCCCCCCTAAATACATCAATTCTATGAATAAATTGATAAATTTGCTTGTGATTCAAACATTAAAATAAAGTCTCAACCTCGAAAAAATAGTCTGAATAAAAAAATACAAATGAATTAGGAGTACTCAAAAGTAAAAAATTCAGTAAAAGTAATGGAAGGCTATCTTCGAGGTGTTTGATGTTGTGGTCCAATTGTATTCTTGGAAATTTTTGAAATTTTTTTAATTTAATTTTTTATTTTTAGATCGTTTTGATGTGATCATATCAAATTAAATTTTAAAAAATAAAAAATATATATTATTTTGATGTATTTTCCAGTAAAAAAACATTATCTACTATACTTGTAAATAAGCTTAAATAATGACTTGGTTAAAATAATGAACTTTTTTTACCATGTAAATTATCTCAAGAGTGCTCACAAGTCAAACTTAGAGACCGTTTATAAATACGATACAACCCATGTTCTTAAAAAGTTTAAAAGCAACAAAAACATGTTTTTGCTATGTTTCTAAATAAACGCTTAAAATTTTAGCTGAAATCGAATGAACCAACTATGCTTACCAACAATGCTATGATATGTTAGAGCTCATTTCCAAGCATTGATGTAGTGAAAGTAATTGTAAGTTTTTGAGAAAAATGTCAATAGTTAGTGAGAAATTTATAGGTGTGGAGATTATGGCCTCATTCATTAAAAGCAATAATTCCTTTAATCATGAGCTTAGAATAAGCCTAATTTTCTTTATTTCTGGGAACTTGGTGGAGAGAGATTGATATTGTCTCTATTATTATCTCTTGGTACTAGATAGCTCCTTTTTTACTATGCAATGAGATAAAGTGCTATGATAAGAGCAATATAGTCACCTCTTGTAGAGTTGAAGAATGAACCAAAGCTCTTTCAATCTCACAAATGTTAAAAATATTTTTTGGAATGAAAGGATATAAATTTTTCTTATCATTAGGAGGAGGAAGGGCTAGACCATAAGTTTCTTTGGACAATTTAGAGTATTTTTCTTATTAGAAAAGACTATAGGTGTTCCTCTAATATAGTTTTTTGCTTTTAGTTTGAAATCCCTGCAATAATTGTTTGATTAGAAAACTAGACAAACAATTATTTTCTCCTTTGATATAACCTATATCAAAATCAACTATAAATAGAATTCCTTGCCATCTAGCAAATATTTGTTTAGAGACAATATTATTTACATCCTTTATTAGAATTTCTTTTGTATATTTGCAATCAATTCTCAATAATAATTTTTAGTTAATAAAACCACTTTCAAATTTAGAGATACACAAAACTATTAATAAGATTTCTTTTTGAATTATGGAATAGTTTTGTTAGGCTTCATTCCAAATTCTAAAGGTGAATCTCACTAACTATTGTTTATCATAAATCCTTTGCTTTAAAACTCCACCATACCCTACTTCTAAGGCATCTATTTCAACAATTTTGAAAGCACTAGGATTGGTAATAGAAAGACAAGGAATCTTTTTAGCTTTGGCCTAAATCCTTTTAACTATAGTGGTGTGTTCAAGATATTATTTTCTAAGCCTATGAAAAAGGGCTTAAAATCATGCATGATATTATTATAAAAATCTCACACATAATTAAGGCATTTAAGAAATCATTGTAGCTATGTTTTATCTTCATTTGGAACTAATAAACAATTACCAATATATATATATATATATATATATATATATATATATATATATTGCAAAAAAAAATATTTTAGGTTGGGAGAAAATCATCTTTTTAGAAGATGCAACTGTGTTAGCCTTTTTTTTATATATGTTTTTAAAAAGTTGAAAATAGGATAATATAGTTGAAAAGTTTGTCAACTCTGTCTGGGATCGCCTTTCTAGATCATGGTATGTTATGCCTTATGTTGGTCTCTCTAAGGGATTCCTTTATGTTTGGAATCCCTCCATTCTCATTGTTTCTAATACATCGGTAGGTTTGTTAGGGAGGATCTTGCTTGTGGAAGGAAAATTGTGTGAATATAATGTTGACGGTGTTGTGTTGTCCATTATTTATGCAAAAAAATGATAACCATTTAAGGAAAAAATTGTGTGAGTATCTGAAGATTTTCAAAGCCAATTTATCGATCCAAACCATGATGCAGCATTGGAGATTTAGATTGATACACTTAAGGTTAGATTTTGTCAACTAGGGACCCAGACCTTTTAGATTTTTGAATTGCTGGTGGTTGAGATCTAATTTCAGGAAGATTATACAAGATTTTTGGTCTTTATCAATGCATTCTGAACATGGTAATAAGAATATTGTGAAGACTGTTAAAGATTTGAAAGAGTGCTTAAGACTTTGGAATATGGATGTTTTTGGCAATATTGATGATAAAGTCAAGGCAGTTGAGCGAGAATTTGAGTTATTGAAGGATAGAAAAAACTCAAGACTCTGTTAGTTGTAGGGTTATTTAAAAGTAGGGCACTTTTGAATAAGCTCAGATCACTTAATCGTATGCAGGAGTCCATTTGGTATAAAAAATCTAGAGTCTAATGGTGTAATTTAAAGGATAAAAACACTCATTTCTTCCATCTTTATGTAACTAAAAAGGAAAACATGAATGCTATTCTTTCACTATCTGCTAATGGAAAGATCATCTCAAAGTCTTTTGAGGTTAAGCTAGAAATTGTTAGTTATTACAAAAGACCTCTTGATGTAGTTGGTCTTGCGACAATAGGTGATTCAAGATAGCTAAATGTGAGTCTGCTACAACTAAATAAAGATCTGCCTTAAACATATTATATGGATGATTTAATAGATACATTTAAGGACTAGTAGGATAGATCTAGACTTAAGAGGAGGTCTGGTGTGACCAGACCAGGATAACAGCTCAAGAAAACTATAACTTTTGATATGACCGTTGGACCACGCTAAAATTTTTACAAGAGTTTTTAAAGGTTATTTTTTGATCTTCAAATCTTTAGATTTTTAAAATCTCACCTTGTGGCCCCAGTTTTGAAAGTTTTTGTGATTTTCCTTGTTATTTTTAGATTTTTATTTTGTTTTGTAGTTGAGGTAAATTTTTTGATCTATTTAAGGCTTTGTAAACCTCCTAAAGAGGGGGACTGAAGGATTGTTATTCTAGAGAAAATAAAACCTGTGAAATTGGTGTTCACATATACAACCCTATTCATTGATTAAAATTCATATATTCATTCTTTGTTTCTGCCTGCATCACCTATTCAAGTTGGAAAGAAGGGTCAGACTATCTTGCTTTAAGTTGAGGTCCTAACACCTACCACCCTTCTATTCCTTAACTTTAGAAGCTTCATTTTCCTTGAATGAAGTTTAGGTTGCTATTTGGAATTGTGATGGGAAAGAAACTTTGTAAATTAATAAAAACTTTTGCATTTTATGTTTTGGACCTAGTTTTTTGTGACAGGTTTTTCGCCAAGTTAGAGTTCTAAAACGAGAATGCAAGCTACATCTAAATCGAAGTATATATGTTAAGCTTTCTAGAGAGGTATTGTGGGCAAAAATCTAATCTCATTTGGACCTCAAATCAGACCTACAAACTCGGGTTAGAATTTTTCTCGCAGCAGGATTCTCAGCTTCCATACTAGATATTCAAATGGGAATATCTTGGGCTTATGTTATCGAAATCAGATGATTCAAAAACCTAAATTCATCTAAACATCAAGGACTACAACTTTCATGAAGGACTCAAAGTCAGATAACATCGTTTTGATGGACAAAATCCAGACGCAATTGGGTTGGTCGAAATGAGATTCTTGATCTGATTCGAAAACTAACGATGCCGAGCATCCCAATACGGTTGAGAGTTTGACATAAAAATGGTGGGCTTTAGGACCCAAGAAAGGTATGGATTAAGACTTTAACATGTTATGAATGAAAAAAATATAGCTGGGATGATCAAATGTTGCAAGAAATCAAGTCATAATCAAAATCTAAATTGCAACAGAGTTGATATTATAGCATAATTGTGACAGTAGTAGAATCAGGTTTCAACACAAATTCTAAAAGATCTATCCAATCTTAAAAATCAGATAAAGAAGGAACAAATTAAGTATCATAAGGACTCCTGATTAGCATAAGAATAGGGGAGATTTCGGCAACAGGTGAAGAGGCCATTACATGAAAAACCCAAAAAAAAAAAATAGAGAAATGGGAAGAGGAGACAACACAAAAAAGGGGGGGGGGACCGAAAACCTATTTTCTGGACTAAATGATTCTCCTCCTCCCCTGGTTCTTTAGTTTCCATCTTTTTTTCTTCTTATTTGAGCTCCCTAACCTCTTGGGACTTGGACAGAGAATAAGCTTGGTCTTCCTACCGTCCCTCTTTCCCTTCTTTCCGGCCCGGGACCACTACCATCGGCCACAAGACCTATCACCAACATTTACTCGAGCCCAATTTAATCCTATATATTCAATTAACATTTCCTTGTAAATCAACATTTACCCTACCTTTCCTTAGCTGCAGTGGCGGAACCAGCAGAAGCCACACCTTTCCTCAGCCGTAATGGCAGAACCAGCAGAAGCCTTCCTTCCCTTCCAACAACACGAGAAACATGAAAAAAAGGAGTAACATCGACTAGCCAGCATGCCACCATTTTTCGTTTCATCTGCAACCGCGTCTGAAACCAACAACAACAACAAGTACTCCTCTAACAACAACCTTCTCTTTCTTGCAGAGGCAGCAGAGATCACAGTGACACCGAAGGGCCACCATTGAGAAGATTGTCTTTCAGCTGGCAAGCCTGTCTCCATCGAGAATAGCGAGCAGGGTCGTCCTCTGTGAGCAACGCCCAGTCATCTCCCTCCACTTCGCCTCTAGCCGCTGCCTCACCAGGTAAGTCTTTCTCTCCCTGTTTTTCCAAATTATTTACCTTGCCACTATAGCATGCATGCGTGAGTTATTCACACATGCATGTAACAGTGGCCAAACCGGGTCACTTGTTCTGGTTTGGACCAGTGACCGGACCCTTTTTTTTTGAAAGTTTTGAGACCGGGCTGCATAAACAACAAAAAAATTGATAAAAAATGAAAATAATTTTTGTTTCTTTTAATATAGAATTTTGCGGATTTATTCACTAGCGCTAAAGTTATGAATATCGTACGTTTTGGGTTGCACAATATTTACCAATACCAGAGTTGGAAACATTTGTAGTCGAGTATTCATTGATGCCAGATTCATGAATATCCCAGGCAGACCGTGAAAAACATAATACAACAAACTCTTAGCAAGTTTAAACAAAACCAACAATGTTGTCTGCCTCAGGTAGGACGCTAAAAGGGATGATAATATCTTTCATTTCACGTAAACAGTCCTGTACCATAGAATCTTTGTTGACTAGTTAGGGTTTCTAGTGATTATAATACCAGGTGATGACTTTTGAATTAGATATTTTCCTCCAAAGAATAACATATCAGATATCTGTTCTTTTTCATGAGAATATTTTTAATCGGTCGCCGCGATGTCCAGATTGTTGCTCTCTCTGTAGGATTTTCAAGAGGTATAATTTATGTTTGGGATTCTTCCTATCTTTATGTCATGAAAACAATTGTGGATATAAATGTAGAGTAATATACATTGAAGGTAAGGATTCAGTCTAGGGTTGATTGTATGATTTCAGTAGTTTACACTTACAATGATAGTTATATGAAAAAGAACTTACGGAAGCCCTTAGCGAATTTCAAAGTTAAAATGTCAAAATCATGGTGTCTATCAAGAGATTTCAATAAGACACTACTCTTTTATTGTAAAGGAAGGAGAGTATGTTACTCATATCTGTTAACATGAAAGCTTTTTTTGCAGTGCATTAGGCAACTCTGTAAGACATATTGATAAAGCGTTTGTGTCTAGGGATTGGTTAAATATATTTCTCTGAATGAGTCATCGGTATTTGCAAATCAGACGTCTGGTATTAGTTGGATTTCAAGCTAAACCAGCTTTTTTAAAATATAAATAATGTTATTTTAATTGTTTTTTTTAATAAGAAGTACAAAACTCAGATAAACTGACCGATCAATTAATTGACCCGTTAAACCTGCAACCTATGCTTTGAATTGGGTGAAAGGCTAGGTTATCAGCCAACTACTACAGTTATTACAAGACTCGAAGAGAGAGCCAAGGCCTGACCACTGGACACATAACACATGAATTGTTCTTATTGAAGTGATGATAATTTATATTCGAGATTACACATGTCCAAGGGCTAGCTCAGTACGAATCCAGAGAAGAAAGAAACAGAAAATGATAGATTTCAAGGAAACTTTATTGAAAAGAAAAAAATAGATGAGTAGGAAACAGTGATGATGACGGTACATGCACTTAAATCTTTTCCATTTATTTTATCTCGCTTGCCTTGCATGTCATTAATATTATAGTATTAAGTTAATGATCAATTTTTATGAGCTTGATTTTAAACTTAAAAATCCAAAACCAAGACAAAGTACCACAATTGACATCCAATAATATATAGATCTCTTCGACATAAAAGGCGTGCAAAATTATAATTTAATCTCTAAAATTTAAATTTATTTATAATTGGTCCATGTGTTTTTATTTTAGTGCATTTAGAATCTTTATTTTTCTTACATTATATTCCTTAATTTCTAAGAAAAGGTCACCTCCACGTGGGGAAGAAGCGAGAAAATAGACAGTTGGCCATCAGACAACAAAAAATCTGGTCCATGTGTTTCTTAAATGTTTTCAAATAAAAAAATAATTCAAAAATGAGTTTTTGGGTCACTAAACTCGGGTCTTGACTTGCTAGCCATCTTCAATGGCCAAGTTCTTTACTGTTTAACATGTTGTCTGCCACATCGTCAAAGGGTGCGGCCTAATTCTTTACTAATTTTTACGAACTTGAGCTCTTAACCTTTTTGAACCAACACTTTTAAAGGTCATTATAAATAAAATAATTAGGATTATGTTTAAAATATTATTTAATTAGATACCATTCAATTTTTTATTTGTTTTCAAATAAGATTATAGTATTTTTTTTATAATATTACTAATCATTTCATTAATTATTATATATGAATTGCAAATGCTTTTTAAATTTGTGGTCATGATATCATTTTGTCATTTTTATTATAAATTTCTTTGAAATTTTCTCAAATTAATTATTCTATTCCCCTTCAATTGCATACAAAATATTGACACATGATTCTCAATATTTTTTAAGTGAGATTTAGTTTTCAAATCATGGTAGGTTTTTTATTTTAAAAACAATTCTTTTATGAAAATAACATATTTTTGTTAAAAAAAAAGGAATGCATTATTAAAGAAATTTTATTTAGGTTTAAGAGATATATTTTTTCTTATGCATTTTAAATTATTGAAATTTTTACAAAAAAAATAATTTAAATTGGCATTAAACTTAATTAAAAAAAAAGCGACTGATAAAAAAAAATGTACAAGAACAAGAAAATAAAATTTTTAGTTGGTTTATTAAATGGAGACATCGTCTTTCCATTCCTCAATTAAAAAACTTCATGATATCGAAATACATATTTGTAATGTCAGCCACTTTTTCACTTTTTTTTCCCCGTTAAAAATTGACTTAAAATCCTAGTATGTATCTATAAATATAGTTATATTATTGACATGCATAATGTTGTAAAATTGAAGCACAAATTAAAGGTCCAGAAAACTAAGTGAGAGCAGGCAATGTGGAAGCTTGATCAGGTAGCAGAGGGCCACGATCCATGGCTACTTAGCACCAATGATTTTGTTGGCAGACAAGTGTGGAAATTCGATCCTGATCTTGGAACCCCGGAGGCACAAGCAGAAGTCGAAAAGGCTCGAGAGAAATTCTCTCAGAACCGATTTCACGTTAAAGCAAGCAGTGATGTTCTCAAGAATTTGCAGGTACTGATGTTTCTGATTTTCCTGTTATATTACATGCAGAACCTTGCCGGTACGTTTAACTTGTAGTATTCATACAAGCTGCATCCATAAAACTTTAAGCAAAACTGAACCTGTTAGTTTTGTGGGTTTGCTCCATGCTTAATCTCTAGAGTTTCATATCAAATTCTATTGAAAAGTAATATCTTTCTTCTTTAATTCAAGCAATAACTGTTTCAAGCTAGATGAGTATGTAGTTCAATATATAGTTAGTCTAGTGTTACCAAACTAAGATCATATCACACATTACCATTAGATTGAGTAATTAATTTTCCCTTCTTTTTTTTTTCTCATGGTCCAAAGGGTCTTAGGCTAAATTTCATCTTATCATTTATTGTGTTTTCATTGAGTTCGAAAATGCAGCTTATCAAAGAAAATGGGTTTGATCTGAGTATACCATCAGTGAGATTGGGAGACAGAGAGGAAATAACTCGTGAAATAGCAGAAATTGCGTTGAGGAAAGCTGTTCGGTTCACTTCAGCATTACAAACAAGGGATGGGCACTGGCCTTCTGAATTCTCAGGCCTCCTGTTTGTACAGCCTTTTCTGGTAAGTCCTGATTTAAGAACACTCATGCTAGCTAGAAATTGAAGCCCAAAAAAGACAGCTTAGATCTGCTGTAAACAAGATAAATAAAGAAATTCATTATAAGAAATTAAAAAAATACATTTCACTTGAAAAAAATATCAAATTAATATTTTTTGTTAGTATTTTTTATGATTCAATTTTAATATACTGATATAAAAAAATAAAAAAATTGCATCACAGCAACAATCTCACAATAAGAACACCCCCAAAGCTTCCGTGGTTTGATTTTGATCTAGCAGATATTGGTAAAAGTTGCTCTTGTTTATCTCTCATCGAAGCCTTTTTGCTAAGCTTGGAAGTGGCTGCCTTGTCCTCCTTAATGTATTCTACACTTAATAATTAATTTAAAAATATCAAGCTGAGCACTCCCTTGATATATTATCAAAACCTATTTTGAATATGAAGAAAGCATTAGCCCCCAATTTATGTTATAAAAGATTCTGATCTAATAAGGGATTGTTATAATTCATTAAGTGATGGCTAAGTGTTAAAAGATATGTTTGAAATGCAGGTTATTGCTCTGTACATTACAGGAACCCTGAACACAATCCTCTTACCTGAACATAAAAGGGAAATGGTTCGATACATCTATAATCATCAAGTAAGTACATGATATCAACAGGCGAAAGGCCTGCTTCTTCAATGTGGAGAGTGTAAAGGACCGTAGACTTCAAGTTTTAGGGTTTAAAGCGTGTCCACGAAAGATGGTTGAGAGGGGACTGGTTCCTCCATTATACTAATATTCATTAGGGTTATTTGATTTGCAGAATGAAGATGGGGGATGGGGCTTCCATATTGAAAGCCATAGCATAATGCTATGTACAGCACTTAACTATGTGTCCTTGCGTTTGCTTGGAGAAGAACCCGAAGGAGGCAAAGATGGAGCTGTGGCAAAGGCCCGTAAATGGATACTTGATCATGGTGGTGTAACAATGATATCTATCTGGGGAAAATACTTTCTTTCGGTAAATGAGCAAATTGTATTGAAATACTCAACATTAATATATAACACTAATGAAACTCACAAGTCAAATCTTTTTATCTATTTATTTTCCCATATATAAAACTTATAAGCATTTATAATCTTGATTTTGTAGTTCATTGGATTATATGAGTGGTCTGGCTGCAATCCAGTGCCTCCAGAATGTTTGCTTCTCCCATCATTTCTTCCTTTCAATCCAGGTAAAGACGCTTTGAACTGCTATTGTGAGAAATTGTAATGGTAAACTCGACTAGAAAATTCAGTAATTTTTTAAAATGATCCCCACAGCAAATAGTTTTAATAGTTTGGTACAATATGGGACCAAGTTCATATAACAATACTACAAAAATACCTTTCTATATTTAAAATACCTTTCACCATATTTACTATATATTTTCTCAAATAGTGATTGATTTATGCGGCTCCTCCCTTGATTAATCACACACACAATGCAGGAAACTTCTGGTGTTACTTTCGCACAGTTTATATTCCATTGGCATACTTGTATGGTAAGAAATTTGTGGCACCAATCACCGATCTCGTTATATTACTAAGGGAAGAACTCTACATTCAATCATATGGTGAAGTAGATTGGACTAAAGCTCGCAACTCATGTTTGAAGGTAATTAATATAACAGTATGAACTTTTCTTACTAAAACATTATTAATGGACACTTTTGACCACAAATTTAAAGTGGGAATCACTCATTTTTTAAATCAAAACTTTGTTGAAAATTTAATAAGAAACATTAACATAATTAAAACAAATTAAAAATAAATAAAAAATTAATCTCAATAGGTTGAAATTATAAAATTAAAAACCCTTATATCCCATATAAAAAGAAGAGACATTTTCTTCTATTTTATATAATGAAAAGTTTAAGAGTTATAAATAAATATCAGTAAAATAGTACGGTTTAACCTACATGTCTACACTTTGCTTGGGTTTGAGCTTTAGCTTTGGGTCTTAGGCTTAAGTTTGAGTTTTTTTTTTCTTTTTTATTTTGAACTTGGATTTGAATTTATTATAAAATAATTTTTTGACTCATAAAAAATTATTTATTACACGTTCATTTATGTATTTTTAACCTATTAATAAGGAATCTGAAAAGTCAATTTTCTTCATCTTTGTGAACTATCTCCAAAGAAAATATATCTAGTTTTAAAGTTGATAAATGTCAGGTTATTATTTCTTCTTATGGCGAGTAATATTTTAAGATGCTCCACAAGTATATATCTTACACTTACACTAGTTTTATTTATTTATTTATTTCTTTTTTATGTACTAATATACATGCTAGGATCTTTCATACTTAATCTGTTATCTTTTTTTGTATATATTTCGAATGCATGATAGATTGGTTTGATCGTCACTAGTTTGACTTATCAATTTAAATAAAAAGTACATGTTTTACACCCTAAACTTTTGTGATATCTTGTCTAATCTATAACTCTTGAATAACAATCACATCGTTGTTTTTTATATATATATATATATATATATATATATATATATATATATATATATATATATATATATATATATATATAACACGAGATATTTATTAATCAATTGTTATAGTTATTAAGAACTATGAGTATATAAAAAAACAAAATTAAGTCATAAAACTTATTAACAAAACTAAACCCACATTTATAATTAAGTAATAAAAAACCCTGAATAAATCATCTTTTTTAAGAGCTCTTTGCTTAGTCAAATCATTAGCAACATGATTATTTTCTATATAAACATGTTGAAAATACACGGAAGGAAGTCTATTGCATGCATTTGAAATATCATTAAATTTCAAATCCTATCTCTAAAATCTTAGCATTTGGATTTTCCCGAACTGCATAAAGAGTAGGAAATCTAACCATGGGGTAGAATAAAATGTCATTCTCAATTTTCACAGCCACTGAAAATGCCTTTATTGATCAAGAAAACACTCCTCCATATCATTGATAGCTACACAAACACCACTCTAAATAGCTGAAATAGTTCCTAAAAACTTTAGCACTACCCCACTATTATTAAACTGGTATTTTATATTCATAAAATTCCTCCAATTGTTGCAACATCATTATTATATCGTCATAACCATTTAAACAATATTGCCTTGTTTTTGCCAATATAAATATTGTTAGAGAATAATATAAATTATATTATAGAATCTTATCTAATAGCTTAAACTATTAGGTTGAGATGGTTATTTGACATGGTATCAGAGCCTTTATGACCAAACGGTCATGAGTTCGAATCTCATCATCCCTATTTGTTTGATAAAAAATTAAGCACAAGGTAATATGAATTTATGCAAGTTTCAAACCTAAAGAGATTTCACTTGAGGGGGTGTATTAAAGAATAATATAAATTATATTTTGAGACCTTATCAATAGTTTAAATTATTAAATTAAAATGATTTTTTAACAGATATGACTTTCAATCCCTCTCTACCTCCTGACCTCATTACAAAATACCTCTTGACCTCATTACAAAACTCCAAGTTAACTTACTAAATTTTTGAGTGTTCATAAACTATTTTACTTCGAGTGGATTTTTATAAAACATTTTATGGTGCATCTGAGAAATATTTTTCGCATAACAAACAAGCTGGTAGTATAATATAAAATCATATGAAATGGTTTTGGATGCAGAAGGATCTATACAAGCCTCATTCTCTGGTGGAAAATGTTTTAAGTAGTGTACTATATTACTTGGCCGAGCCACTTTATACAAATTGGCCTTTCTCGAAGCTAAGAGAGAAAGCACTGACAAGAGCAATGAGGTTTATTCGATATGAAGATGAGCACACTGGATATTTGACTCTGGGTTCTGTGGAAAAGGTATCATGTTATCTACCAAACTGTACGTGACTTTAGGGACATATAAAGCAAATAACCAATGCCTTATTTAAGTTATAATAATTACAGAAGGGATATTGTAGACTATGCATGAAGGTTAATTTCTGGTTTTTTCAACGTTTTAAGTTATTTTCTTGATGAAACATCCATTGATTCAAAATGTTCACATTCCCAATAAAATAATGTTTTCGGGCTTTACAACATTTGTAAATCTTGGAAAGTTCTATAAATAGGATATACCTCGTTAAATTAATTATCTAATCATGACGTCTTATGATGAAGTCTGGTAACTTCAAAAAATAATGTTACTCTTTACACAATGATTTAAAGTTGATCGAAGACGAAGAAGGTGACTGGTAAACCTACAAAATAAGTCTCTCTGGTTAGGTGAGGGTCCTTTGAAATTAAGTTAGTAAATAAGGGAGCTGATGTATATGAGTACAGAAAATCAATTAAAGGAGTGAGGAAAAATGGAAATGTATGAAGTAGGGGAAGATAAAGAAGAATGAGTCTCTGAACCCTAGACCTTCTTGTTCTTTAATAGCCATAAGGGCTGGCAAGTTACATAGGAAGAAGGGTAACTTTGTCTACTCCTTTCCCTCTGATAGCTTTAGAAATTAATCAGGGGATAAGTGTTTTTAATAGTGATGCATCATTGTTGTGTGGAAATGATGATATCACGGTAGTTACTAATTAGACTAGAGTATCATTGAAAGCGTCCATGCATTCAAAGAGTGTGCTATACATCTTTCCTGTAGATGGATGGATGGATGGATGGATGGTAGGTCAGTATTACCCTAGTGGAGACCAAGTTTACGCCTAGATGGGGAACGTCTTTGTTATGATGGATTGATTCTCTGTTCTAGGTAAGCCTCTCATGATCGGGACTTGCACTGGTAATGACCTCTTGTGTCTTCCATACGGGTGGGATATCTTTTATAAAAATCGATGTATTATTGAAGTTCGGTGCTATCAAATAGATGGCCACGTGAAGAAAAAAGAGTTTCAGAAATTACAAATCAAATCCAATAAGAAATATATAATAGAAAAACTAAAAGAAAAGTAGTTTAAGACATCAATTTGGATTCCAAAGCAAAATGCTTTATAAATCTCTGAATAGATTTGAACTGTATAGAAGAATTTACTTTTGAAGATTATCCACCATGATGTCTGGGTGGGATATTATTGTAAGATGCACGCGCGTATACCGAGTGTAAAACTAGGTAAATGGTTGGCTCAAATTCATAATTAATCATCTCATGCTTGGTTCCCATAATAAAAATTTCAGAGTTTGAACATGATTGCGAATTGGGCTGAGGATCCTAATCAAGATTCACTCAAGCGTCACCGTGCTACAGTTCCTGAGTACTTGTGGGTTGCTGAAGATGGAATGAAAGTGCAGGTTATCTGATCTCATCCACATTTATATTTTAGAATATTTTTTTTTCCAAGATCACTGGAAAGTGCGGGTTATCTGAATATTAAACGTGCTAATTGATTTATTTTTATTTGGGACATAGAATCTGGGTTCCCAGCTGTGGGATTCTGTTTTTGCTACTCAAGCAATTATTGCAAGCAATCTCACTGATGAATATGGCTCAACTCTCCGAAAAACCTTCAATTTCATCAAACTTTCACAGGTTAAATTTCTGTCCTGCAGGTTATATAAACCATATAACTTGGTATGTTAACCTTGTTTCATATTTATATTAGCATTGTCTGATAATAATGTAAAAATATGTATGTATTTGGTCTCCCATATTTCCTTTTTGTGGAGTAAATTATTTATGTGAATAAATATCCATGAAAAGGATAGAATCCGTAAACTATTTTGGTTTAAGGTCGTTTAAGTTAATTCATTAACTCTTTCTAAGAGAAAAAAAAACTTTAATTTATATAAACATTTAAACGAATATAAATTTAATTTCTATTAATCAGATATCTATAATTTTATTGTTTTATTTTGGTTTCAATACTAAATCATAGATCCGAGAAAACCTATCGGGAGATTTTCAGAGTACGTATCATCAAATTTGTAAAGGGGCATGGACTCTTTCTGTCAAAGATCAAGGTTGGCAAGTTTCAGACTGCACAGCAGAGGCACTAAAGGTGTTTATAATATTGAGCAACACATTATAATTAGTACAATTTTATTATTGTTTTCCGCGTAACACAAATGATTAACAAATATTGCAGACTTTACTCTTGTTATCACAAATGCCAGCAGACATTGTTGGCGACACAATTGAAGTCGAGCAATTATATGAAGCAGTGGATTTCCTTCTTACCTTGCAGGTAATATTGAGTGCACTTGACCTGTCCTGTTAAATTTCAGTGTATGAGTGTTTGTGCGTCGCTTGTCTATAAGGTCTTTGTTTCATTCTTCCAAATTAATTGTGTTTTATCCTAGAGCGAAAATGGTGGGTTTTCAGCTTGGGAGCCAGCAACATCACCGCAATGGATGGAGGTAAATATTGCTTGGCAATTATACAAAATTTATATATATGCATAATAACTAACAACATCCTCTGAAACAAGAAGTAATTCTCTATTTTTCTTTTTTCTTAGATGTTTAATCCTACAGAAACTTTCGGTGGTGTCATGGTCGAAACTGAGTATGAAATTATCCACATCTTCCTTGCATTAACAATGTCTGCTGTTATTTGATTGTATAACTGTGTGCGCGAGCGCGCGTAGAAAATACATACTGACATTGTTGGTCATTTAATTTGGTGGTTTTAGATATGTTGATTGCACAGCATCAGTCACCCAAGCTCTTGCATTATTCAGTCATTTACATCCCGAATACCGGGGAAAGAAATAGAAACGTCTGTGGCTAAAGCAACACATTACATTGAAAATGCACAAATGGCAGATGGTTCCTGGTACATTTTCCTTCTCAAATGCAATTACTGAAGCTACGAATTAGACACAAAAATTGTTGATTTGTGCACATGTAACATGCTATCAATAGGTATGGAAACTGGGGGATTTGCTACACATATGCAGCATATATTGTATTAGTTGCACTGGCAGCGGTTGGAAAGACACAGCGCAACAGCGAAGTGGTGTGCAAAGGCTGTGATTTTTTACTTTCAAAACAACTGAAGTCAGGAGGCTGGGGAGAGAGCTATCTTTCTTGCCGAAACTCAGTAAATCATTTTACTTTATATGAATGGTTTTGGTGATTGTATTAACTATGATTAGTTTAGAAAGAGAGACATGACATGTTGTGAATACATGAATATTTTCTTCTTTGGTAATTCAGGAATACACACCGCTAGATGGAAACAGATCAAATTTAGTGCAAACCGCGTGGACAATGGTGGGTTTAATTCGAGCAGGGCAGGTTAGACATCAAAATATAAATACAGTAGTTTCAAAACTAATTTTATATTTTTTTCTAATGCTATTACAAGGTAATATAGCAATCTGGATGATAGAGTATAAAGTTTGAAGCAATAGTAAAGTATACTTTATTAGAACAACATTGTAACCTCTGTCACTACAAACTTTATATTTGTTAAACAGGCCGAAAGGGATGCAACACCTTTACATCAAGCAGCAAGATTATTGATCAATTCACAGCTTGAAAGTGGTGAATTTCCTCAGCAGGTAATTTCCTCAGCAGCTTTTCTTGTGCAACAATTAAATCTTTTGATATGTATTCTCCGTCAACTCTAATTCTGTTCCTATATCTGTACTTAACCACGAAGTATTCTTCATTACAGGAAATCACAGGGGCCTCTGTGAAAACCTCCATGTTACATTATGCTTCCTACAGGAACATATTCCCACTCTGGGCTTTGGGTGAATACCGTAAGCATGTGCTATTGCCTAAGCAAAACACTTAAGGTTACATTTGGCTGGTGTGGAAGTGATGAGCAAAGCACGGTATTTCGGAAATAAATTATAAGAATAAAACACTATCGAAAATCCTTTTTAAAAGATTTTCGAATTCAAAATAAATGCTTGATTGCGAGTTGACCGATAAAGAGTTATCACTTCATTTCATGCATCAATACCTTGTATCGAATCAAATTTAATTGGTTTGTTATTTTTAAGTTCAATAAGTGGCAAGTTTTTTTTTCCTGGCATTGTTGTTTAAATGTACGTTCATCCCGGTTGAGGATTTGAAACGTTATATATAAATAGAGTATGGTAATTCATATATAATCAATGTTCCACTATTTGGTTTGTGGAAGTGATGAGCAATGTGATCTATTAGGAAATAGTTGTATTTTTTTTTCTTGGCGTTATTGTTTAAATAATTTAAGTTATCTATTTTCCTCTCCTCTTCAAGCAAGTTAAAGAATAAATATAGGTTATGTATAGTGGGAGCCTTGACTATTTGATAGTAGCCATCCTTTATATTTATATAAATATGGTTTTCATAATTGTAATTATTACAATTGCGTACTTCATTTAATATACTCTTTCAAGCTCAAGCTGAATAAAGGTGAATATTCCACAATAAGCTTGGATTAGAAATAAGTAAACATATAAAAACACCTTTGTTCTGTCGCACGTGTCGACGTAGCGGCGATCGTCCACCTTCAAATGTATGGATATATATCTGGTAAATATGGGGAGACAAGGAATTCTTTGTCTTTTAGCGGTGAAAAATGAAATGGGAGTCGCCACCTAGTATTTTGGTCACTAGGAACCCTAACTGGTCTCAGAGATTGGATACGGAGACTGGTTGCGTAAAGGGAAGGTATTAACACCCCAAATACGCCCTACCTAAGGTAAGCTGCATTGTTTTATTGTCTGATAAAAATCTAAGGTCTTATCATGTTGGTCTGTCTAAGGTTCAAGAAAAGCCCTCCTTAGTAAGGAGGTTCTTATCTTATGGGGTAAAAATCTAACCGGCCTAATGTCTATAAAAGAACTACCTTTTTAAAATCGGGAATACGTTTTACGTATAAATTCGTAATCCCAGACATTAAAACAAAACAAAAATATTTTTTTTTATTTTTTGAAATATTGGCCAATTTCTCATGACTTTTAATAAACTGGTTATTAAAGCCAAAATGCATGTTAAAATAATAATATTATTTTTTTGAGTTTTCTTTATTGTATAAAAAATACAATATGATTTTTAGCTTTGAGAGACTTGGCCGTATGCATGAAAACAAAGGTTTTTTTTTTTTTTTGAAAACCGGGTATTTTTTTTTAATATTGGATTTGTATTTTTAAGATATAAAAATACAAACCAATATTAGTCGAAATGACGTAGAAAAATCAGTGGGAAAATCACAACTTTAAAAAAATATATATATATATAGATAATAATAAAACACACAAAACAAAAAGGAGAAAAGAAATAAAATGAAATGGACTGGGCTAGGCCTGTATTGGCCCAGCCACAAGGCTGGACTCAGCCCAGCCGCGTGGGCTAGGCTGATGTTCCAGCCTGCAGAAAACAGGGCTGGACTCAGCCCAGCCGTGCGGGCTGGGCTGATGTTCCAGCCCACCGAAGAAACAATAAAACCATGACTGGTTACTGTGCACGAGCACAGTAACCAGTGAATTAATTAGCTTCTTCTTGCATGCAGAACGTGCACAGTGCACGTTCTGCAAGCAAGAAGATGACTAATGACCGGCGGCTATAGAGGGGAAGGGAATTTACCTGCGGCGATGATCTCTGATGGCTGAGCTGACGGTAGTGCTGGCGACTGCTCTCGGTGGCGCTGCGGTGGCGATGACGGTGAGACCCAGTGACAGCAGCGGCACTTCTTCTCCACTGTGCAGAGACACCAGTCAGCGTTTCCTTCCCTGCCGGTTTTTCCTTTTTATCCTTTTTCTTCCTTCTCCCCGACTGTCTCTCTCGGTTTCCTTGTCGATATCCCTGGTTTTTTGGTTTCTCTGTTTCGGTTGTTCCTCTCTCTCTCTCGGTCGGTTTCTCTCTCTTTCGGTTTCTCTCCCCGTTTGCTGCCGTCCTCTTTTTTCTTTTTTTTCTCCCTTTCGGGTCACTATTTATAGGGGTAGGGGGAGCGGGGTCGACCCTTCCCCGTCCCATCGCTGCCCATGCATGGGGCGCACGTCTCTTGCACTGCTGTGGCGCCGGCCGAGGTGGCCAATGGAGGCGTCGCTTGCGGGGCACGGCTTCTCTGTCTGCTCATCATGAGAGGTGCGGGTGGCGTCCGGTTTTGGTTTTAACAGGGCACGTGGGGAGCGAGAGAGAGGAAGAAACAAATGGAAAAGAACAAAAACTTCTCTTCCCCTGTTGCGTGTCCAGGGGAAGAAGAAGGAGGAACAGTGCCGTCTAAAACGGCACTGTTTTGTTTTTCCTTCTTTTTTTTTTTTGTTGCATGAAACGGCGTCGTTTTGCCTAAAACGCGCCGTTTTATTTAAATGAAAACTGGCGCCAAAGCGCCAGACTATAAGTCAATCCTTCAATTTACGCGCATTTTGCATTTTGGTTCTTGGTCTCGGATTTCTTCTATTAAGTCCCTAATTGGCCATCAAACTTCAATATTTATGCAATTAAGCCCCTGATTTGACCAAATTAACTCTCAAAAATTATAATTTGACCCCAAAACTTGAATTTCTTCCAATTAAAGCCCAAATTAACTCCAAAATCAATTTTTCTTACAATCAAACCCTCCATAAATTCAATTAAACCTTCAATATAATTTAATTGAGTCCACCAACATCTAATTTTGAACTTTTCTTCCTCAAATTGAATTTTCTTTGTCAACAGGGCTATCATCAGTCAATAAAATACTGCCAAACTTTAATTTTTGTATTTTTAAACCTCCTCAACCAAATTTTGACTATTTTATGAGCGTTTTGGCATTCTCTTTTAACTGTTATATTTTTTTTGTATTTTTATTTTATTTTATTTTATTTTTAAGAGAGAGGAAAAAATGTGAATTTGGGAATAACCCAAAAATGGGTTATGACATGTTCCACAATTCTTATCCTTCTAGTTATATTGTAGGCATATTTTAGCAGCCTACCTATGTTCTCTTCACATAAAAAAAACACTTGGCTTCCACCATTTGGTTTTGTGGAACTGATGAGAAAAGCTTAAGAACATGCATCGTGTTCGGGAAATAAATTAGTAAAAAATTGGATTTTTTTTTATAAAAAAAATAGATTTTTACAGTTAAGTTGATCAATCAATTCAATAAAAAAAAATAAAAGTTAGCACTCAATTTCATTATGCTCTAAACAAATCCAGTTCAATATCTAGCTCAATATTTTATTCCTTTTAATTTTTAAGAGTGACAAGTTTTTTTCTTAGAATTGATGTATAAATTTCTCTTCATCTCCGATGAAGATTAGAGTTTTGAAAAATTATATGAATATTATAGAATGTGTGTGTGTGTAGAAATTACTGTAGGATTATTTCAATGTTGTAGTTCATACAGTTACTGTCGTGTACTAAGTCAAGTCATTCTATTATTCTCAACTTGGTATCAGATCCCAAAATAACTTGAAACTCTTTTACTCCCTCTCTCATGGACTATTCTGATCAACCGTCTGTTACCTCTCCCTTTGTTGCACCACCAGTGCAGATCCCTTCCTCTGCTGCACCATCAATGCAGTCGGTTGGTGTTTCTTCCTCTGCCTTTGTCTTGTCGTGACCACTGCCAACAGATGCTAGCCAAAATCTTGCTAACTTACACATCGCTCCTCTATTGCAGCTTGCCTCTGTTGTTGTTATCCACCTTGCTTTGGTGGACAACATTGTTTCCCTATTCTATACTCACCAAGTTATCTCCCTCAAATTGACAAACACAAATTACCTATATTAGAGAATGCAGATGAAGTCATATCTCCTAGGCCAAGGAGTTTTTGGGTTTGTTGATGGCTTAGTTGTGTGTCCTCCTCCATATGTGTTTGTCGACGATGGTACCTCTCTTTAGGTAATTCACTCTTTTCTTCGTTGGAAATAGTAGGACCAACTCATTCTAAGTACATTGCTTTCTTTGCTCTTTATGGATGTTCTCCATCTTATTGTTGACTGCCAAACTTTGCACTCTGTTTGGCACACATTTGAGCAAGCTCTAGCTTCTCCATCTAATTCTCGTATTATGAAACTTCACGGCTCCTTTCAAGATTTTCGACAAGGTGATGATTCGGTCACTCGGTTTATGCAAAAATCTAAGGCTTTATTTGATGAGTTGGCTACTGCTGGCCGGCTAGTTTTGCTAAAAGATTTTAATTTGTATGTATTTTGTGGTCTTCAAGATGAATTTAAAGACTTAGTACCAAGCCTTGTAACCAAGGCAGAACCTCTCTCGTATGCCGATCTTCATAGTCATCTTCTCACGCATGAATTTCTTCACAAGACCTCCCTTCAATCCATGAGATCTACTGCCATCATTGCTCATTTACTGCCCACGCCACCTTCAACTCTTGTTGCTCAACATCAGCCTTTTGTGAATTTTAGCAGAAACAAAGGCAGATTTCATGGAGGGTAGCGTCCCAACTATGGCAGCAACAGAGGGAACAAGTCTACTGCTTCCATATTTGATTTTTGAATCTTTAATGAATCTTCCAGCAATGACTGGATGCAGGGAAATTGGCAACGAAATAGGGAGCATCTTATGCCTTCACAATGGACTAATACACATTGCCAATTATACCAAGCTTTTGGTCAGACCGCCCCTCACTCCCCTTAGCTTCAAAACCTTAGATATGGACAGTAGCCTAGTGTGAATCTGGCATTGAGTAATATTTCCTCAACAGGTACTGCCGGTTGGATTCTAGATACCGATGCTAATCATCACGTCACACTTGATCTTGTAAATCTGAAAGGGTCCGAACCATATCTCGGTAATAATAATTTACATGTTCGTGATGGTAAGGGACTTCTCATATCCAATATCAGTCATACTAAAATACTTACACCATATTGTACTTTCACTCTGTCTAACGTTCTTCATATCCCACATATTACGAAACATTTGCTTTCTATTCAGAAATTCTGTCTTGATAACAATGTTTATTTTGAATTTTACCCATTTGTTTTTTATGTCAAGGATCTCAACACTAAAACAGTACTCCTTTCTGGTCAGAGTAAAGATGGTCTCTATGCTTTGACCAGGTCTTCTAGCATGTTAGTTTCTCAAGCTTATTGGTCTCTTTGCACATCTGTTTCTGCTGATCTATGGCATCATCGACTAGGTCATCCTACTTCTTGTATTTTTTAATTTCTAGTTTCGCAAAATAAGATCACTTATAATAACAAACGTCTTAATTTTTAATGTCAAACTTATCCACTAGGAAAGTCATCGCATTTGTCCTTATGACCTACGGGTCACAAAACTTCTGCTTCACTTGAATTAATTTTTAGTGATGTTTGGGGTCCTGCTCCTCTTTTTCATATCATGGTTTTTGTTATCTTGTTATCTTTGTTGATGCATACACAAAAGATAAATGGTGTTACCCTTTTATTGCCAAATCTGATATTTACTCTTTTTTTCTTCAATTTTAGACTCTCGTTGAGCGTCAATTTACACTAAAAATTAAATCTTTTAAACTGATTGGAGTGGTAAACACCGAAAATTATCCATTTTCTTTCATACCATTGGTATTCATTATCGTTTGATTTGTCCTCATACTCATGAACAAAATGGCACAGTAAAACGTTATAATAGACATATTGTGGAAACCGGACTTACTCTTCTAGGACAATGTAAAGCACAATTAAGATTTTAGAATTATTTTTTTAAAACTTCAGTTGATCTTATCAATCGCATGCCTACTCTTGTCCTTAAAAACAAATCTCCTTTTGATTGTCTATTTCAACGGTCTCCAGATTATCATTTTTTTTTTGTACTTTTAGATGTCTCTGCTTTTTATTTTTATGCCCCTATCATAATCATAAATTAGATTTTCATTCCTCTCATATGTGTTATCTTAAAGGTACGACATTCTATGGCTTCTATGTCACTTATAGTTCTTGTTTTGCTTTATATGGTTTTACGATGCAGATTAGGCAGATAGCATTGATGACTGGAAATCTATAGGTGGTTACCTTGTTTTCTTTGGTCAGACGCCAATTTCCTAGAAGTCAGACAAACAACACACAATTGCTCGCTCCTCTACTAAAGCTGAGTATAGAGCCTTAGCAGACGACACTATTGAGGTTATCCAACTTCAGTATTCATTAACATATCTACAGATTCCATCTACCTCTACTCTTATCATTTGGTGTAATAATCTTGGTGCTACTTATCTATCTAAAAATCTTATCTTTCATGCACGTACTAAACATGTTGAAGTTGATTATCATTGCTGCAAAGAAAGAAATTCATATTCATTTTATCTCCTCTCAAGATCAACTTGCAGATGTCTTTACTAAGCCTTTTTTTGCTGCTTCATTTACTGCTTTTCGATTCAAGTTCCGGGTTGATCCTCTATCCTCAGCTTGAGGGAGCGTATTATAAAATAATATATATAGGAATTACTGTAGGATTATTTCAATGTTGTAGTTCCTACAATTATTGTCGTGTATTGCCTTATACATATAAATATGAAAGGTTGGCTAAGAAATAAGTTAAGTCATTTTATTATTCTCAACTATGAATAAAATAAATTACTGCAAAGATACTCCAAATGTTATTAATTAGTTTTTCTTAGAGTTTTTTTTTTCTGAAAATACAATTTTTGTTGTTGTAAAGATATACTTGGTATTTTTATTTCACTACATTTCAACACTAGAGGGATAAATGATGATATTCTTCCCTAACTAGAAATGGTTATTACTCGCATTCTGCGTATTTAGTATTGTGATACATGAAATTTTTAAAAGTATTTTTTAATTGAAAATGCATTAAAATATTTTTTTTATTTTTTATATCAGCATGTTAAAATCATTTAAAAACACCTAAAAAGCATCAATTTGTTTTTTTTATAAGGAAAAAAAACAATTTAAAACATATCTTGAAAAGCACATTTTAACATTAAAAGAAATAAGTTTGTACCTCATTTATCTTCCTTTGTATTTCTTTGAAAAAATCAACCTTTCCTTTTTATATCTATATTGGACTACCACTCATTTAAGATAATGTACATCAAACACTATTTATTGTTTACTTTATGGATGGAATTAGAGGTGTTAAAAAAAAATCAATTCGTCTATAATATTTTATTTTTTAATTCGACTCAACCTATTAAAGTTGAATAATATGAATATTAGAGATGATAGTTGGTCAAAAAAACATAATAAATAGATATCATAGGTCTAGTGTGGGCTAGGATTTTTAAAACCCGCTCAACCCAACCCAACTTGTATAACTCAATACAAGTAACTTGAGTTCTCTAGATAAATAATATTTTTTTCTTTCTCTCTTTATTTTTTTCTCTTTCGTATTCACACTCACAATCATCTCTCATTCTTTTAATCTCTTTTTCTTCTCTTCATTCTCTATTTCCACATTAATTATATTGTTCCTTTTGAAACTTGATTTGATGAATCAATAGTGCATTTTATAATTTCAAGAAATCATGAGAAAACAAATGAAGATTTTAAGAATCCAAATTAAGCTTTTATTTTTTAGTCAAATTATAAACCCAAAAGAATTTTATAGTCTCTTCCTACTAGTCTATCTTTGTATCATATTGCTCCCTAACTATTTGATAAAATGGTTAAATGTGATACTTATTTTGTTTTGTTTTTATGTGAAAATTGGGATATTTTTTTATGTTGTCTCTAATATATATATTTTAGGAGTTTTATCCAATTCCAACAGTTGCAACCCAATATTTTTTTAGGATTGTCAAAAAATAATATAATTAATATGCCCAAATATTTGTAATATCCACAAAATTTTTAACCCTACCCGATATATCTTCTTATATAGAATTTTTGTATATTTATATGTGAAAATTTAAGTCATTTGAATAAAGATTAAAAATCTAAATTTTATTATTTGAAAGAGATAGACAGCCATGGACAATATTTAACAGTTAAAACCTTTCATGATGAGACATGGTAATTTGGCGTGTTCCTCTATTAATCTACTACAAAAAGATACTCGTCTCCTTAAGTGGTTTAATAGAGAAATCATATTTTAAAAATCCTTCCTTTGAAAATTTCGAAAAACTTTATTTGTCATTACTAAAACAACTAAATCTTGCTTGAAAAACTATGGTTTGTCAGATTTTTTAAAATGTTGTGAGATAATAATTTATTTTATATCAATTTGGTATTAATGAAATTGTTGTTTTTCTAAAACAAGAGGAAAAAAAAAAAGGAAAACGTCTTTGTTATAAAAAATATATAGTAATAAAATTAAGAAGAGGAAGAAACCTTAAGGCTTATATATATATATTAGGCTTAACCCAGACAATTGGGCTGATATATAGAAGGCTGGATTGGCAATTTGGCATCAAGTCCACTAGACTGATGCAAAAATAAAATAAGATATTAGCTAATAGCAGCCCTAAAAAGATGGATAAAATGTCAACATGTTATCACTATCACCAGAAATAAACTATAACATAATGTCCTTAATCACCAAGTCGCAATCTTATGTTGCAGCCAGGTGTTAATGCTTTCAAGTTTGGAATTAACAAAAACCACACATTCTCAAATATCTCCTCCCATCTAGTATTTTCTATGCCAGAGCATTAACCTGAAAAGGTGAAACAGGGTAACATAATTATTCCTTTGTTTTACGGTAGGTAGCTTCTACTCTCAAAATTCTTTTTAAATTATTTTTATTTAAAAATATTAAATTAATATTCTTTTTATATGTTGATAATTTTAATTTATTATTAAAAAATAATATAAATTATATTTTAGTACCTCATCTCACAGGTTAAACTTCTGGATTGAATTAGTTCTTTAACATAGTATAGTAATGATGACTAAGCGGTCACGAATTTGAATCTTACTGTCCTCGTTTATTTGATAAAGATTAAACACAAGATAGTGTGGTTTTGTATAAGTTTTAAATTCAAAAAACTTTCACTTGAGAGGGTATGTTAAAGAATAATATAAATTATATCTTGAAACTTCAACTAACTTCTTAAATTTTTGAGTTAAATTGATTTTTTAACATGTCCTAATATAAAAAATTAATATATTTTTAACTAAAAATTACTTTTAAAAACCACCCTTCATCATACTACATAACAAACACACATTTGAATTATGGTTTTGTTTATGGCTGTTGGTTAATTTCGCAAATGCACGAATCATAACAAGTAATAAAGTGATGAGTAGAGTATCGTCCCACGAGGATTTATAAAAATTACTACTAATTATCAAAGTCTTTTAAATTATGATCTATTTGAGGAATCGAATGAGATAGTTTACGAAATAAAAATTAATGATTAAAAAACAAACAACCAAATGATTAAATATTAATGAATTCAATTGTACTGGTTCTAGGATTTCTGACTTACCATAACTATGCTTATGTGAACTTTCTCGATTAAATTAATTACTCCTAATGTTGATAATCAAGTTTTCCTAATGTAAATATTAATCTCTCTCGAGCATCAATAAATTGTTTCGACAAACAAATTTCATATACTCTACGAAAGTTCTGAACTTGTCGAAATTTATTAAGTATTGTAAAACCTGTAACGATTACAAAAGTTCCTAGGATATCTCTATCCTATAGATTTCTTAAGGTATTTCAAACAATAGCTAAAATAATTATCACTTCTTCATAGTTAAATTAAAAAGAAACAAACTTGATACGATGAACATCACTTAAAAGCAGAGAATTTCAGGAATAGATAGGTGTCCTCCCGGTCTTCAATATTTTTACCTCTGTCCTTTTTTTGTTTCTGTTGGTGCCGCCTCCTCTTTTTTTCTTTGCTATATTATAGGGTTTCTAAGTGTCTCCCTCTGTTTTTCAGACCCCATTTCTCTTCTTTTATATTGTGGTTGTTCTACCCCTGTAGTAATGAAGAAAGTTTCTTTTTCTGCATCGAATTCCTTCCTACCCAGACATTGCGAGCTAGATTTGAGGTAGGAAATGTGTGAATTCAAAGATCTTTATTTCTGGAGAAATTGTAGAGAATCAAATTTTCTTTCCAACAACATTGATCTTGAAATTTTTGGACCTCTGAGCGTTGAGATAAGGGCCATAAACCGAAACAGTCTTTGCATTGCAAGAATTTCGGGCTGGTTCAATCCTTGTTTTTCAACTCACTTTTTCGGCTTCGAAACAACAAAACTAAGTTATATGTCCTTCATATGTTTTGTAGACCTTCATCTCAGCTATTTGAAAATAGTGACAAACATCTGGAACTAAATTGTATAGTTTCTTTTGCAGCACATAATGAATCACTGTTCAGTTTCATTGTCGGACTCTGCCTGTTTAGTAACCTAATATCTGAAAACATATTAATTTTCTACGAGGTCAATAGTTCAAAAAGAGATTCAACATTCTAATTGTCTTGTGTAACATATCCAAAATATTTAAAAATCAAGCATGAATAGTGAAAAATATACATGCTAAAAATTCTCATCTCAATGGCAAATAATCAAATTTAATGATCACATCAGAGCCATCAAATTTCAAGTTTACTCTTTTTTTTTTTCGAAGGCTCAATCATCCTTTCAAAGAACCCAACTGAAACTATATGCCACTTCTTCCATTAAGTACTTAAAGTGATGATGGGATTGTCAATTCTTTGTTTGAGGTCATGTCACGTGCATGAATCACAAGAGAATTGGGAATTTAAGATCATTGATTTTGGTGATGATCATGAAATCTTGTGGACCCTCTAAATATCCCACAGTCCTATGGTAGTAGAGGGAGGGGAATATATTAACATCACTAGAAGAAAAATGGTATATTTTTTTCAAAAAGAAAAAAAAACCAATGGCTCTAGGCTCATGTGAGCTGTGAAGTGTGAACCCAATAAAAAGAGTTGAGTCCTTTTCTTGAAAAAGGTAAGCCATGATCAGGTGCAGACACCTCTGACCTTGTCAATACGTGACCCCATGGCCCCTCGCAGCATCATCCATCATCTTCCATTAAGAGCTAATTGTTTTTGCTTCTCTCCAGCTGCTGGTTTCCACAATTATTGTCCCAATTCATTTCTGTATTCTATGCCATATCCTCCTTTGTTTTCAGTTCTCTCGAAACCGTTTGTGCCATTGGTTTTTAACCGTTCTCTCCAAAAACAAGATGCTCTCATCTTAGGTTGTTTAAGCCTTGAGAAGGTGGTATAGTGATTAAAACTGTATATTTCGTTAATTTATGGTTTTAAATAATATAATCTATTTTCAAAGTACCTTGTTTCTTTAAACGTGTTAGATTGTATTAAAGAATAATATAAATCATATTTTGAAATCTCATCTAACAGATTAAATTATTGGATTGAGATTGTTCTTTAACATGGTATCAGAGTCTTCATAACCAAACAGTCACGAGTTTGAATCTCACCATTTTCTATTTATTTGATAAAAATTAAGCACAAGATAATATATATTTGTGCAACTTTCAAGCTTAAAAATCTTTCACTTAAGAGGATGTATTAAAAAATAATATAAATCATATCTTAAAGCCTTACTTAACAACTTAAATTATTAGATTGAGATGATTATTTGATAGATTGCAATAAAAAATATGCTTTTATGTTTGTGGAGGAAAATAATGTTATCATCAATTTTATAATTTTTATATTCGTTATTGCAGTCCATGCTGTTTTTTCAAAGTATTTTCAATTAAAAATATATCAAAATAATATTTTATTATTATTTATTTATTTGATATTATCACGTGAAAATCACTTTGTTTAATGTTTTTTTTAAGTAATTTAAAAAACATTTTGAAAAATGAATTGTAACACAAAAATAAACATTCAAACAATTTAAAAATTATTTTGAAAGGCAAACATTCACTAAAACGATTTTCTTGCAATCAATTTTAGACTTAGTTACTATTCACGTGCAAAATTAATTCAAAAATATTCCTTATTTTAATTAAAATATATATTAAAAATTCAATTATAGGAAACATTGTTACTTTATATCAAATACGATGCCAAAAATGTAACGTCGTGACATCATTAGCATATTTTGAATATCTTGGAGGGCGATAATTAAATAGCATTGAAAGATGGCATTCATAGGAATCATTATTACTCAATTTCTTGTATTTTTTATTTGCAATTTCATAGTGATTTTGAAATCATTAATGTCATGAAAGACTTCACCTTAATTACTTTGAATCTCTTTATTTAAATTAATTACACTTCATGTTCTAGAAGTTTTCATGTTTCTTGTATATATAACCTATCAAACGAAGGTATTTCTCCTATTAAATACAATAATGTGACAAATGATTCATTTGGTACGTATCACGATGATATAATATGATTTAATTAAATTAATAGAACCATCACACAACTTGATTATTATTATTATTATTGGTGACTAGACAATGAGCTAGCGAGAAGTAAAGGGATTATAATTTGGTACTTGTATGTACTTAATTCCTTGTTCTATAAAGGTTAACAAATAAGCTAAATCTCCTTTCAAGGTCAAACAAATCCTAAACCAGACAAGTGGCAGTGTTTTTCACCAGATTGGACAATTTTTTTGGTCTATTTTTCCTTAAATTACGAACAAATGCCCTTGGCTTCCTATTGATGACTGAAATTACCAAATTACCACTTAGCAATAAATGGGTACCAATTCCAATCAAATGACAAGTAGAAGCAATGACAGTCTTACATCATCCATCATTCAGAATCATGCTCGAGCTCACTAGCTACTGAGTTGACTCATTTCAAAGCCGAATCAACTCGGCTGAATCATTGCCCAAGAAAAAATCATAAGCAATTTTTTTCCTTAAAAAAAAAAAAAAACAATAGTAACAAGAACTTTCATCTCCATATATCTGCAAAATGATCAGCCATAAAACCCAGTTTGGCTCCACACCGCGTCGCGCACGCGACTCATGTCTCGGCCCTTAAGCGTCCGGCCCACACCCTCAACCACGGAGGCGCCACCCATCTTTTGACTCTGTGCATACTCACGTGCCAAGTACTCATGCGGGGGAACCATCTCGGACTCGTTGTCATCCAGCCCATCATCGGAGTCATTGCATGATTCGACCGAGTTGACTCGATAAATCTTGCTCCAATCGGGCACGTTCACGGGAGCCGACGTGGCCATGTTGCGGGGAGATTGCGATGCCACCAGGTCATTTCCACGAAACTGGTGCACAATTCTCGAGGAAGCTATTTTGTTTTTGCCAGAAGAAGAATCTTCGAAGGCCAATGATAACCCACCCATGTGGCGGTCATCTCTTGGGATCCTACGGCGGCCGCTGCTAATAGACATGTTGTCAAAACTACTTTCAAGATCAGTGCGTGGACTCCAGTTGGAATTATGAACACCACGGTCATTCCGATCAGCCGTGTCATCCACCATCGACCACACATCTTCCTCGCCTAGTTCCGACACGTCATTCACCATCGGTCCATGGCCGCTACCATAGCTATAACTACTTCCTAGCAATCTTTCACTGCGGCTCGCTGTTAGTCTCCTACCTTTGGCCATACAGTGTCATATAAATTTTAATGATAAGATAAAAAAAAAACAAAAAAACTTTGGGTTAGAACAAGAACCCACTTAGAAAAAATTGAGAATATATGACACTATTAGCCTTAAAGCAAAGTAAATATTGTTAAGAGTCCATGAGAAAGGCTCTAACATAAGTGACTCTGAAGAAGGAGACATGTATATATAGCGTTTGTATTTCACTGAAAGGAGGTTCATTTCATGTGAATTTGGAGTTCATTTTGTCTTCATTTCATGACAATGGATGGTGAGAATGGAAGACGCCAAGATTGGCAATGAACTGACAGTCGAGTTGGATGTTTGGTGGGTTCACTTGCTTTTGGAAGCAAGTGAGGTGCATTTACCACTGACTGAGCAAAGAAGATTTTTGGGTGTCGTTTGAGAGTCGAGACTACATTAAAAAAAAAAAAAACTTTTGCCAAATTTGGATATTGAATTAGATTACTGCGGGGTAATTTACTATTTTTAGTCTTTTGGTTTTGATCTCACGGGTGGTAAATATTTCCAATGATTTCCAACCGCCAATGTATACTACAATAATGTCTTCTTTGTCTTGAATGTTTGAATCGTGATAGTTGTTAAATCCGATTAGGTTTAACAATCAATCCTAGAATTTTAGAATTCAAAGCTTAACATGGTATAGTATAGAAGATTTTAGTTAAATTGAATAAATTAACTCAAAGAGATCTAGTAGCTAAACATATATTCAAAGGTTTAATGTATTGTAAATTATATCAAACTTAAATTTGAAACATTGAATAATGATTAAAGCTTCTTTAGATTTGTGGTTGTGACTGTTTTTAAAATGTTTTTTATTTTAAAATGTATCAAGATAATTTTTTTTAAAAAAATTATTTTTTAGATTAGCGCATCAAAACGATTTAAAATATTAAAAAAATTATTTTTTAGTAAAAAAAAATTAAATTTTTTAAAAACACGGGTTAGCTCGTGTTTCTAAATGCTCTCCAAGTCCATTGTATTTGGCATATTATTTAAACTAAATCTAGTCTAATGTATTCTCCAAGTTATTTTATCTAAACATTTTTATTAATGCAAAAAAATTTTCGACTTGGTTAATAGCTTTACTCTATATATATATATTTTTTTACTTAATAATCCAAACAAGGCACGACAACTGAGGTGAATATTTTATTCCACTTCGGATTTCATTCTCTTGTTTCAATGGGTCTACTCCATGAACCCATCTTGATTTAAAACGATTTAAAATATTAAAAAATTATTTTTTAATAAAAAAATTGAATTTTTTAAAAATACAAGTTGACTTGCGTTTCCAAACATTCTCTAAATCTATTGTATTTTGCATATTATTTAAACTAAACCTAGTCTAATGTATTCTCCAAGTTATTTTATCTAAACATTTTAATTAGTGCAAAAAAAAAATATTTTTCGACTTGGTTAATAGCTCTACTCTACATGTTTTTTTTATTTTTACTTAATAATCCAAACAAGGCACGACAACTGAGGTGAATTTTTTATTCCACTTCGGATTTCATTCTCTTGTTTCAATGGGTCCTACTCCATGAACCCATCTTGTTTGACAATGTCTATTTACAATGCCAATTAGCTAGGCCCCACGTCCACGTGGGTAGTCACACTAGACCTCATCTTTCTCTACGTGTCCATTCACAGCCAAACACGTGTACGCTTCCGATTGAAGTAGGCCCCACAGCCATGTCACCGTCATGCCACACGGACAGGCGGTGACCTAATATTAAGATTATTTATTAAAATAATTAGTAGCACTGCATGATTTGGTGGGCTAGTCACGATAATGACTATAAAATTAAGCAATTATTTTGCATAATTGATGACAATAATATTATTAATATGATTAAGATCCATAAATGCATTTTTTTATTGGTCCAAGTTAGTTTGTGACTTGAATTTTTAATACGAGGTAAGATTTAACACCTATGATTATCGTTTCCAGGTATAAACTTGAATTCTCGGCTTAGGGTTAAGATAATATCCACTAGTGTGCTGATGGGTTATGAAAAAGCAAAGTGTTTTTCGTGTCTTCTTGAAGGGCACATTAGGCGGTTGAGAATGAAAATGGTGGGGGGGCCCTATTATGGGCTCCACAGTCACTCGTCTTTTTGAATTGAACAAGAAACCTTATCATAAATCATGTACATTTCACAATCAATCAACAGTCCAACCCCATGGGGATGCCAAAAATCATGACCACTTTCTTTACTTGCTGCTGCTGCTTGGGTTGTTCTTGTTCGTTTCACTGCTTGCTTGCATGCTGTGATGCTATATAGTACAGTGCTATGGTTGTGCAGTAGTATTATTGACCGATGTGGGATCCATTTTTACTGTGGAAAGACATGCTCTGGACCCATTTTTACTTGTTGGGTTTGCTAGGTGTGGACCCTGACCCAACTCCAGCTGAATAGGTATTGGACCTATCAGTGTTAAGATCAGTATCCTATGCTCCCATTTGGCTGGCTACTACATGTTATCCGCACAGTATATTTTTTTTGGGATATTTAGTTTATCACCCTTATTTATAGATTGGACCAGATAGATAGCACGCGCGTTATGGTATAAATAAAAAACCTAGTGTGTTTTCTTTCAAGAAAAAAAAACTGACAGGTCGGTTGTAGGCTAGTTTAGGTTTGACAAACCAATATTAAAGAATAAAATTAAAAAAAATAAAAAAATAATATGAATCAAGACCATCAAACCCACAACATATATTATGAGATTAAAATAATCTCATATAAAATAAAATAAAAATTATGAAACTCAATTCTTAACTAAACTCAATATAGAAGGATAGGGTTAATTTAGGGTTAATTATGACCTTGTTTAATGATTTTTCAAGATATAGTTAGAATCATCTTATCAATATCTTTCTAACGATACTGCGTGTATAAAAAGCGGATCCCTGGTGTATTCCGATGACTCTTTTTTCTTTTCATTTTTTTCTTCTATTTTCTACCACATCAACTTATCTCTTTAACCATTAAATTTTAAATCTTATTTTAGGGATTGGATCTTTATAAAAATTTGAATTGGTTTTTGATTATATATATATATATATATATATAAACATCACTACACAACCCAATTCTCAACAATAATGATATATAAAATTGATATTAGAAAATGAGGTTGTGTTCGAAAGCTATTTTAATAATGATTGTGTAAATAATTTGTATTGAAAAATATAATTATATTAAAAATATGCGATTTTCAAAATATTTTTACAGCCGAAGTTATTCTCCTACAAATTTTACTAAACTATGTCAAAAAAAAATTAAAAAAAATCATTTTCTGTCACCTATATTTCTCAAGCTATGCCTGGCCTGTATAGTTTTGAATGAGAATCTACACTCACACACCACCATCGGATCACATTACCTCATGTTTAACGAAATGATCAAAACGTTATGCCGAACCTCGCCCAATGATCACTCTGTTGTGATATAAGCATGTGAGTTGCGGGGTGTCTTATCCTTGGAAAAACTGAGAAGCTTGACGTAAAATGTTGACGGGACAACATAAATTAAAGTTTTATACGATATCTTGAAAGGCCTCATGGCCTCCACAAGCTAGTAAAAGTAAAAGAAAAAAGCATTCAAGTAGTACAACCACATGATCAGTCAGCAAACATGTCACAGTCATTTTGTATTATGGAAAGCCGGATATGAATAATAGTATTATTTTGTTTATATATATATAACTCCTATATTGTGTATTGTATACCCTTCACATATAACTCCTATAGTCTCTAACTTTTGACTGTTCTGATGTAATGTGAAAATGGGTAAATGAATTGAACCAGTATGCGATGCATCCAATCCAATCATGCATTGCCTTCGCTTGGATCTTTCTAATTTGTAATCCCGTTCGGCGGCTTTAAGAGATTCTTTAAAGCCATGTGCATGTGTGTGTGTGTATAATATTAACTTAGAGCTCAATGACTAAATAATTAATTCTTTAACGAGAGGAACTAGTTAATTAATTCTTTAAACGAGACCAAAAACATTAGTTTATAATTTACTATGATATGTCTTGTAGTAACAATCACTTAGAGACGTAGCGTGATGATAAAAAAATTTGAGATCCGCATAGTAGGTCTCGAGTTCGAGTCAGAACGTGCACTTCTTATAAGAGTCTAGAATAACCAGGGTTTTATTCGCTCACCTGAGTTTATAAAATACATTTTCTGAAGAGTGGGGTTTTCTCAAATAAAAAAAAAAATTCTTGTAGTAACAATTTCTTAATTCGAAAGTTAGTTTTTTAATGAAAGCATTGTACAATTCACGGGAGGTTTTATCTTATATCTTTTTTTTTTAAATCAAATCCCAAGTTTTTATATAAATTGAATGTATTAAGAATGAGATTAGGGAAATATGCATCTTAAAAAAAGTCACTGATGGAATTTGAATCTAAGACTTCAAATTGAATAAATCTTACGTTTTCACCTCAACCAATCCCCTGGAGGAGGAAATCGAATCTAAAATAATAATATGAGAATAAATTTAATTTTTTAAAACTTGATTTGTCCAGCAAAGTCAGTATCTTAAGATTCCCATAATATATATATTTATTAAACAATTGACGGTCCATAAAGTAGAATGTAGAGGTACTCCATGGCACTCCCTAGACTTTGGATGACCCACCACCCATGTCCTTACTCTCGAAAAACGACATCAAAACCCAATCAATCTTTGATAACATGCCCTTCAATTAAGAGAGTTGCGTTGCCAATTGGAGGAACCTGAGCTTTGGGATGGCAAAGACAAAGATTTAGGTAATCCTATTTGTTTGTTCCTCTTTTTTTTTCGAATCAGAATCTCACATATTACTATATTACTTATATTAAGCAGCAAAACCACCCAAGCTAGAAGTTAGTATCGATTTAAATGATTTAGTTTGATTAAAAAACTCAATCAAATCAATTTTTTTGGTAGACAATATTTATTAAAAATATTTTGTTTGAAAAGAATAGGAGGCATGATTTAAACTAAAATTTGGTATACAATCAAGCTAGAAGTTTGATTAAAAAACTCAATCAAAAATTTAAACTAAAATAGTTAATTAAGTTTGGTTTTATATTTATTAAAAATAAATAAATTCAATTTAGTTGAAAAGAATAGGAGGCATGATCAATTAGGTAGACAATATTTTTTATTTATATATATAAGGCAGTGTATAATAATTAATGTAGAGATTACAATACAAGATTAAGCCTGTCAATATTTTCTAATTATATACATCTTTCAATTCAATTAATTTCAAGTTAATTTTAATAAAAATTATGAATAATTAGGTTAATTGCTAACCCTATCATCCACAATCACCCTAATTATACAAAATCCAAATCAACCTCAAACTAACTATACATCCATGTATTGCAACCCAAATATCTTACGTGTTGTATGAAATTACATTTTAAATGTTGTTTATGAATATATTTTTTTGTTTAAAATTAATTTTTTTATATTTTTAGAAATTTTGATGTGTTAATGTCAAAAATAACTTTTAAAAAATAAAAAATATATATTTTTAAATAAAAAACAACATTTTTGTATCTATTAACTGAAAGTTAAACAATAAAAAATCAGGATTCGTAAGCACCTCTGGGTGGTTGTTATTTATTATGCAAATTGATTAATCAAATCAAAGGTTTTGGTAATGATTGTACTAGGGTGGATTACAGGGGGGATTCGTATATATATTGCTACTAATGAGTTAAGAAATTCTGAAAGGTCACTGTGTATGTACTGATTAATTTAAATGGAACAAGTGGGTGTCTTGTCCGAAGGAAATGTCATAGAAAATGTTTCTGTTGGAGGCTTTGTCGGATAGTTAGGGTTAGGGTTGTCAAGAACTGATGACTCGTCAATGAAAGTTGGTTCTTGCACGAACTAGCTACACTAACAGATGATTGCAGTGGAAAAAGAAAAAGGGCCTTTTACTGTCTTTAGAATCGAAATTAGATCCTTGTACTTGCCTTTATAATTCGTGAATGACACTGAGTGTCTTTCCTTCTTCTTAATTACCACAGTATCTTAAAAAATCTGCTAAAAAATCATTAAAATATTACAGTTTCTAGACGCGTGTAAGTCTAATATGAAATGCCTGTAATTGTAATTTTAAAGTCACGCATATGAAATCTATGGGTTTTAATAATATTTTAAGGAGTTAACTTTAGTTACCTCGATCTTATATAATAATGTGTGAATAAATTTAATTTCTTGTATTTAAATTTTTGGTAATTGAATCTGTGATCTTTTTATATCTATTAATAATTTAGAGATCCATTAAATTGGATTAATTGGCTTTACGTGAAATTTAAATTAGCTCGTTCGCATGTCTCAAGCTTCTAATTGAATTATTTTGGAAATACATAACAAAAGTTTTTAAAGAAAAAAATATATAAAAACTGTTTTATAAAGAAATTAATTCGGGAAACTATTTTGAACGCGCGGTGTAAAAGCTAACCTCTTCAAAAATTTCTGAAAGAATTATTGAAAAAGCATTGACTTCTACAAGTAAAAAGCTCAAAAGAAAGTTTTAGTGTCATGAAAAGGGACACCTAAAAACCAGCTAGTGCATTGTCTATTCAAGCTTTTATGTACAAGTGAAATGGAATTTTGCAACCACGTGAGGTTTTAGGGCAATTCAATTTATTTTCCATGTTATCGTCTTGGGAAGGAGGTTGAAGAAACAAAGATTTGTGTATGCATGCCAGCACAATTACAAATAATTTATTTAAAACTTGATCGAGAAAGAATTTAGTTTTAATACCTATATAAATGGTGACTCGAAGATACTCTAATAGTAAACAAGCAAAAAGAAATTTTGCATTTTTTATGAAAAAATTATTTGGGAACTTCAATTATGAGTATTCAACCACAATAGTGTAAAGAAGAGTTATATAGATCTTTTTGAGATATTTATATAGATCTAAGTCTATATAATTTTATTTTATTTTTAGATTTTACCCAAAAACCAATCTTTAAAGAATAAGATGAAAAGTATTTTTTTTTTTAATTTTTATCTTGAAACACCATGTTATTTTTAATCACTCAAATCTTTTAAAAAAATTTAGATAATGATAAAATTGCGGGTTGCCGAAAACTCCCTAAATATCACCAAATAATATGATCGATTGAAATTAGCATGCATCAACTGAATCCCAAGTCAATTCATAGATCTAATCCATGGTCCATTGGTGTTAATTACGTTGCAGCTCGCGACAATATGAGGTCGATGCAAGGATAAATGGCTTTCTCTATACTTCAAAACATCGTTAATTAATTAAGTTTTAATAAAGTTCTTACAGTTTGCACCAAATATCTTACATGTAATGCCAATAACATATCTATCTCGACAGAGCAATTATATTCATGGGTGACAAGAGAATTTTCCCTTTCTACGTAGGCCTAAAAGGACAAGCAGTCATGATCAAAGATCATCATCAAGGAGAGATGAGTCCCACCAGAACTGACACTCTTTGCAAATTGTTAACAATATCAGTGGTGGCAAGCTCAGGTGGTAAGATCCCTTTTTTCTTTCTCCATGATAGGTTAAATTAAACAACTAACTCATTGTTCATCTCTACTTTGGAATTGTTTCTTACAAGTTGGGTCGGCCACCCCATTTTGAGCCATCTAGCTAGTCTCTTTGGTAATGGTGCCACCACAATGAGATAAGCTTGCCTTGATAAGAGTTTGATGTGCCATAGCTCATAGTTATCTTATCTATGCAACAAGCTTTATAGTGTTGGCAAAGTCAAAATTGATGCATGCATGGTTTTGATGTTCTCCTCGTAATTAAAAAAAATTGCACCATTGGAAATCCAGGTTGGGTACCTCACTAGGGCTTTCTCAAGCATAATAAAACTAGAAGTTGGAAGTTAAATTTGGGGTCAACATTTTGGGATAGTTACTCAATTTGAATTCAACGTGTAGGCTAACTATCTTACAGAGTTTATAACATTATATAGGTTTCACCTCCAGCAATCGCAAGTCCTTGTCTGCAATTTTCTGTATAATAATATGGATGAATAATTAGTTACATGATCAAATTATTTTATATTTAATTTTTATTAATAAAAATAATAAAATAATAAAATTTAAACTCATAGTCATTCAATTATCAATAATTTAAGTATCATTTTAAAGTATAAAGACTCACGTATTTACATGAAATGAAGAGGATCTAGATAGGGCCATTGCATTGAGGTGCCCTCCAAGCAAATCATGATTTCCTACCATTCATTAGCATTAGGGAATCTTTTTTATACAAGTAATCAAATAATGCTATTATGAACTCAAATTATTAATTTCCTTTTTAGTTCAATGATTATATGTTTTATACTCCATGATGAACGTACTTGATTACCATATCTTGGCTGTGATTAAATTAAAAACAATTCGAAGGGAATCTTGCCCTTTCAAAATTTGGTGCAAGCTGGCCATTATTGCCATGCTATCCTCCCTAGTCCCTACTATTAGTAATCAGTCTATGATATGTGCATAAACTATTACTAGGGATAGCAATACTATTTTATGATTTTCAAAATTTTTTTCAGAAAAATATTAAATTAATTAGTTTTATATTTTTTTTATAGTTTTAATGTCTTAATATTAAAATTTTTAATAAAAAAAATATGATTTTAATATATTTTTAATTGAAAAGTAATCTACAACATATTAACAATTGCACAATTAGCTATCATTTAGTATTACAAGAGCTTCTATTTTTTATATCGGGCTTATATATAATTACATTTCAGATCTTATTTTGTAAAAGTTAAAATAATTTGTTTTTTTATTCAAGTAGATGTTCTTTTTTGTTCATAAAAATCCATCTTATATTATATTTTTAACCAAACATATATTTTTTAAATTTATTTTTAAAAAAACTACAACTAAAAACAACTTTTTTAAAATCTAATTTTTTAAATTATAACCATAAAACTTAACACAAATATAAACTCACGTACAAATTGGTTATGCATAATTGAGATTTTCATTTCCAAACATTCATCATTAGATAACATATGAGGACAGAAATAAGTGCTTAATTCAAAAAACTTTCGGAACCTAAACTTGGTGGGTGTAGAGTCACTTTCAAAATGATAGATGAACAATTAATACATATAGCTATGACAATTAACTGTTCAACTTTCTTCATAACAGTTACCAGAAAGCTTGCATACTTCCCTTTCATGGGGTTACTAGCCAGTTATGAAGTGCTCCTCCCACTTGCATAGGATGGTACCTGAACTTGTGGTTCCAGCTGTGGTGGCAGGTCCATTCCTTCATCAAGTGGAAATATTTTCACTCATCAAATTTTGACACTGTACTTCTTGTTTGGACTCAAACGAAGATAGAAATGATTGATTGATTTGGCTGGCATCTTTGTATTTGGCTAGCTCGCAGAGGTCACAGTGTCCCCAGCTTATGGAATCACAGTCTCCCTTAATAGCCCAATTTGCACCCGCGTTTGTCGAAATTTATTTATTTTCATTTAAAATTAATTTTTAATGTTTTTAATAGTTTTAATATACTAAATTTAAATTTTTTTTAAAAAAAATATTATTTAAATATATTTTAAATTAATTTTTTAAAAAAAAAACAATTAATATCTCATTACAAAAGATGGGACATGCATGACCATTAGGATAGGGATGCCTCAATTATGTTTTATCTTTGCCTTTTTCTTTAATTTGGAAATGCTTCATGGGATATATTAATGCCTTTTAATAAATCTTTACGTAATTAACGGGGTCATGGATTCATTAGGAGCTATAATTTCCTTGGCTTTCTATATTGTTGCATGTTTCTTCTATTAAAAAAAAAAAATTGTATTTGATTTTTTTACTAATTTTCTATTGATGATGATCAGATTTAATAGTTGATGAATGATATCATAATTTGAACCAATTTATTTTTACCATAATTTCATTTTTTTACAAAGTTTTTTTTTGTCAAATAAAAAAACAAAACATGGCATGTATATTCTCAAAAGAAAAAAAATGGTGTATTTTTTCAAAATCACATGTTATATTTTTTTTCCATTTCTATCCAGGAAAATCTATTTGATATTTCGTAAAAATAAAGTTTTGATAAATAAATAAATAAAAGTTTGGTTAAGTGTGTTGTAAAATCATTCATCAACTTATTATAAGTGTTAACACCTTTGACATACAGAAGTAGATGAATGTTTGATATTAAATAAAATTAAAATCATCCATCTATAATAAAAATATAATTTTTTTTAAAGATAACTAAAATAAATGTTTTTAATAAAAAAATTAATTAAAATTTCTTGTAATATATTTCTTGTTTTTGTTTTACCTAAACCAATTGAAAGTTTATATTATAAGTTTAAATTTAAGATGTATATTAGTTGAAACAAGATTTTGAGATAATTTGGTGAATACCCAAATCAGGAGGGCTCTTCTGCTATTTATATGATTAAGGCATTATATATTTATTATGGTGTAACTTATTACATAAGATAAATCTATACAAGAAAAACATAATATTTTTTTATTTCACAACACATCCCATAATACACCTCCTCAAGCTAAAGGTGGGTTATCCACGTGAAGTTTGGAACGTAAACAAGCAAAAATAAATGACGCAAGTGGCTTCGTAAGCACATCGGCTAATTGATCTTTAGAGGAGATGAATTGAATATGAATCTCCTTTTTAGCCCCATAAATTGATAATCAACCTCAACATACTTTATACGAGCATGAAAAATTGGATTAGCAGACATAAAAGTAGCACCCAAATTATCGCACCAGATAGTGGTAACAGAATTAGGAGAGAAATATAAATTTGACAAAAGATAGCGAAGCCAAAGAACCTCAGCAGTACCATCAGCTAAGGCCTTACACTCTATTTCAGTGGAGGAGCGAGCAATAGTGCATTGCTTGCCAGATTTCCATGAAATAGGAGTATTACCAAGAAAGATAATGTATTCACCTGTGGATTTTCGATCATCAATACTTAGTCCAATCAGCATCAGTAAAACCATGAAGAGATAAAGAAGAGTCACGAGTAAAGTGGACACCAAAGGAGGACTTACCTTTCAAGTATCGCAGTATACGTTTAATAACAGCCCAATGGCTCTTGGTAGGAGCATGCATAAACTAAAATACCTTGTTCATAGTATAGTAGATGTCTGGTATAGTAAAGGTGAGATACTGAAGAGCGCCAATAATTTGGCTGAAGCAAGTGGGATTCGAAAACAACTAACTAGATTGCAGATCAATTTTTGAAATAGAGGTTGGTGTATCAACAGGTTTACACGATGACATACCCGTACGACTCAGAATATCAAGACCACACCTGTGTTGACTAAGCACGAGACCCATACTGGTGGGAGCAACTTCAATCCTCAAAAAATAATGAGCATTACCCAAATCATGAAGTTTAAACTCCAAATTCAGTAAAGTAATAAGATGTTGAATCAATTTAAAGTTATTATCAATAAGTAAGATGCCATCCACATAGACAAGTAAATAACATATATCATGATACGCATTCAGAATAAATAAAAAGGTATCAACCTTTGAAGCCCAAAAACCAATGGTCAGTAGAAAATCACTCAATCATGTGTACCAGGCTCGTGGTGTTTGTTTTAAGCTATAAAGAGACTTGTGAAAGCGACAGACATGAGTAGGCAAAGTAGAGTCAACAAAACCTAAGGGTTGTTCCATGTAAACAACTTCTCAAAGTGAACCATTGAGAAAAGCATTATGAACATCAAGTTGTCGCATCTGTCATCCTTTAGATACTGCAATAGTGAGAACTAACTGAATAGTAGTTGGTTTAACAACAGGACTGAAGGTTTCTGAGTAATCAATGCCTTCGTATTGAGTGAACCCTCACGCAACCAAGCAAGCCTTGTAGCAGTCAATGGCACCATCAGCTTGGTGCTTGATTTTATACACCCATCGGCAACCAACAATATTCATAGAAGGATCAAACGGCACCAATGACCAAGTAGCATTGGTATATAAGGCTACAATTTCAGACTTTATGGCAGTATGTCAGCACAAATACTGATCAGCTTCTTTAAAATTCAAAGGCTCAAGAGTAGAGGGAGACGTTACCTATGGAGCTAAAGTTAGCAAAGAGGAAGCAGAACCAGAACTGATGTTGACCATCTTCTGTTGTCTAGAACGCAGCACCATGAGATGATGTCGTGTTGGTGGTGGAACAGGGGACCGGTTAGTGGAGTTCTGTTATGGAAGAGAATATGTGGAGAGATCCACGCATAAGTTTAGTCCTAGCAATGACGAAGCAGAGTTCCTAGATGGGGAAGCAGAGTTCCCAGATAAGGAAGCAGAACCTGGCGGCGAGGTTGGAGACACAACAACAGAGGGAGAATTCGACAGAGATAGTGTTGGCACCGCATAACTTGAACTTGCAAAATAATCAAGAGAGATAGATGAAGATGATGGTGAGGGGACCGATGGGTTATTGGGGAGGGGTGGTGTGGCTGACAATTTGTGTTGGAAAGATGGTGAGGAAGGGTATGCTGGAGATAGTGGTAAACGGAGAAAAGGGACTGATGGTGATATATACAGGTGAATGGGCAGACTTATTAAATGGGAAAACATATTCATGAAATCGAACATGATGGGAGATGTAGATAAGATTAGATGACAAATCAAGACAACGATAACCTAGTTGAGATGAACTATAGCCTAAGAACACATATGGAGTGGAGCGATAGTCTAATTTATGAGCATTGTAAGGAAGAAGTAAGGAAAAATATAGACATCTAAAAATACAAAAAAAAGCATAATCAGACGTTTGATGAAACAAACATTCAAATGGAGATTTATTTCGCAAAACCAGTATTAGCATACGATTAATGAGATAAACTGAGGTTTTAATGGCATAATTCTAGAATTTTTTAGGTGCTTTACATTGGACAAGAAGAGTAAGGCCAGTTTCAATAATATGGAGATGATGACGCTCAACAGTACCATTCTTTTAATGTGTATGTGGACATATGAAGCGATGATGAATACCGATGGTTTTGAAAAAGGAATTTAATTTATGATATTCACCACCAGAGTTAGTGTGAACAGATTTGATTTTGTGAGAAAACTGACATTCAACAAAGAATTGAAATTGATAAAACACATTGAATACATCTGATTTTACGGCATTAGGATAAAACCAAATAAATTTTGTATGCGCATCCACAAATATGATAAAATATCAAAAATCATCAGAAGATATAGGAGCAAAGCCCCAAACATCACTAAAAATAAGTTTAAGAGAAGCAGAAGTTTTATGACCTATAGGTCCTAATGACAAACGAGAGGATTTTCCTAACGGACAAGCTTGACACTGAAATTTGAGATGATGAGAGTTACAGTAAACCTTTTTATTGGATGCTAAGAGACTCAGAATACATGAACTTAGGTGACTGAGTTGACGATGCCAAATATCGGTGAAAGTGGGCAAGCTAACAGATAGCAAAGCTTGCGGCAGAGATGTGGCAAAAGACTCTGAAAGGACATAAAGGCCATCTTTACTCTGACTTGATAAAAGAACTTCCTTAGAGATGAGATTAGAAGTGTGAGATTCAAAAAAAAAAGAATTTTCATTACAAAATTGTTGAACAGAGAGTAATCTTTTTTTTATTTAATTTGTGGAACATGTACTTTATTAGACAAGGTAAAGACTCGTTTTGGACTCTGTAAGATATTATGTGCGGTATTAGATATAACAAGTCCCTTACCATCACAAACATGTAATTGATCATTACTGAGATAGGGTTCTGTGTGTGTCATACCGGTAATATCTAGAGTAACATGGTGATTCACACCTGTGTCAGGAAACCAAGTTGCAGAAATTTCTGCTAACGCATCACTAAGTTGAAATCATTGAGAGAGATAGGTCTATCAGCTGCAGCTAATTCATCAAACAAACCTTTAGTGTGTTGCAAGTAGAGAGTGACAGTATCATCACCTTGTCGAAGATCTTGAAGAGAGCCATGCAATTGTATGATCCTAAAGTTTGATGGGGAGGCAAGAGCATGTTCGAGAATGGTCCAAACACTGGCAGAAGTTGGACAATCAACCACGAGATAGAGAGCATCAGTTGAAGAGAGGACAACAAAGTGCTAAGGATGAGCTAATCTTGCTGTTTCCAAGTCAGAAACACTGGGGAAGGGCTAGAATTGACGCTAACAGAGGCAACAAAAACAGTACTAGACAGATCGTGCAGAGAGGGCCATAGAGTCGGGCCATCAACAAACAAGAAGACTCATTGACCAAGCATATACAACTTCATCTGCACATGTCAAAACAAATAATTATTGTTAGTGAGTTTGATATTAATAACCTGCTGGGTGTCGGAAAGGGGAATAAGTGTTGTTGTCGCAGTATAGGAAGTCATAGTTGTGTTGATTGTTGTTGTTCGTCCAGGAGCTGGAGAGAATGAATTTGGAGAAGAAAGGTTGACATTGATGCCAGTAACAACACTAACCGATGGATCCATAGTAATAACCGTGAAAGGTCAGATTAGTAGTAGCAAGATGGCAAAAGGTGAATAGAGATAAAAGAAAAATCATGCAGAAGTTGAACTGCGAATCACGGTCACACAAAACAAACTAAGAAGAAGGAGATGAGCATGCTTTGACTGATTACATAGAATAACAAACATGCAAAGAATCTTGAAACCACATTTATGGCAGAGATGAGAGGAACAAGGTCTATGGCAGCTAGGAGAAAAACCTGTCAAAGGAAATCAGAGAGGCCTAGAATCATGTTTGTGACAGAGAGTTCAGGAAGAAGCTGAGCCGACCAGGTGAAGGAGAAGAAAGTGTAAATCTGTTTTAGATAGAGAAGTTCTGATACCAAGTTAAAATAAGGTTTTAAGATAATTTGGTAAGCATCCAAATCAGGGAGGCTCCTCTGCTATTTATATTATTATGGCATTATACATCTGTTATGGTGTAACCTATAACACAAGATAAATCTATACAAAAAAAAACATAATATTTCTTATTTTACAACACATCCCATAATAATATTGAATATTTTTTTTTAATTTATGTCTAATGTGATAAAAAAAATATCTATGATACGAGATCAATCATATTAAATAATTTATCAAATCCGAGGGAAAAAGAATAATACAAATTTCTATGAGGTTAAAAAGTCCCCAAAATTATTTGAATAAAAAACATATAATAGTGTATTTGTTTAAATTACATAATAAATATAAATAAAATCATTTTTAGAACCTCATATTTTAACAAGTCTTCATATTTTTATTTCACACAAGAAAGAGTCTTAAATTCAAAATCTCTTGACATGATTGAGCTGATTTTCTATTCTTCAGAAAACATTTTATTTCAAGAGAAATATTCTCTTTCTTTCCAACAGTTGGATGTCTGTGTCTAGTTTTCTCATCTTGAAAACCAACTCCAAGAGGATAAGAATATATCAACAAGCTAGCTTCCATGAAAGCCATAATTAAAGAGATGTGGGTGTGAAGTGTCAGTATCAAACCCTAAAGAATTCTGGCTCTTCTACTTGTTCAAAGCTTTTTAGTTTTTTTCCACGACATTTTGTCTCCTGAGCCTCGACCCACCTCCCCTCTATGTCTCCTTCTTCATAATGTTGTTTCCTTTTCTATTGTTGGCTTTGGGTCAACTTGGTAGGTGGCCCTGTGTTTCGAGGAGGAGAAGAAGAAGAAGAAGAAGAAGAAGAAGTCTTGATTGATATATACAGGCACTGTATAATGATTTAATTTCATTTTAGCTTTTGAAGTATATAAATTCTATCTTTTTTTTCTCTACAAAACTATACTCTCTATCAATCACTTCCTGATGTTAGGAAAACTAACAAAAACACCTTTATATTCTATAAATTTTAGTTTTCTGCACAAATTAAACTGTAGTTTTAATTAATTTGTTCACATTATTCGTTTTAATATACATATAAAAATTGGATTCGAAAGGAAACTCGCTTAAAATAAAAAAGCACTAAAATAGAATAAATGTGAAATTTGATTAAAAAAAAGAAAAATACAGAAAAAAATTTGCAAAAAAATATTTTAATAATACTTAATCAACAAAATCATAAAATAAAAAAAATGTAAATACAAAGTCACTTTAAATTGAATTAATAAAAAAATATAGAATGAAATTAAATGAACATACTATCTAACCTTTTGGCTACGAATAAGCCAAGGATCATTTAGTTTGCACCGAACATTTAATTTTATATCAAAAAATTAGAAAAGAAAATCCTCACTCTATTTTAAGTTTCTCAACGTTATCATCTTATGAGAGCCATATGTTCAACTTGCCACGACTTGACCCGTCTTGTTACAAGGTCTCATATGGGGACTCAGACATTGCCACTTGATCCTCTCATGCCCCCACATACACACTCTTTTTTTAAAAAAAAAAAATTGATAAAGGATGATCTAGATTAACTTAAGCGTTAACCAAGAATAAATCTCGTTTCCCAAATAACGATACGATATATTTAGAGAAATTCAATAAATATCTCTATGGATTAATCACCAAGGATTTAACCTCAAGGGGGGGAATATTAAAAGAAACTAATATGCATTGGACAAGCATTCTTCATATGGAATTGTGTAATGAAGGTTTTGGGGTTCCTATCCAAAAACAATTTATTAAACTAGTTATTGAGAGTAGTATGAATTTTTTACCAGATTGAGATGGTCATTATTAGATTAATAGGAAATAATTTTATCTTTTTACATTTCTAAAATACAATAAATTTTTTAATTTTCAATCTAGTTTTAGTTATAATCAAACATGGTTAAAGAGTTAAAAAGCAATTTGACATTTAAATAAATATAAAATATATAAAAAAATAGGTGGCACGAGCAATGCAAGCATCGGGATGTGAGAGACACTCGAGCCCTTTGAGCGCTCCTCCTATTAGCTCAAAACCAGCTTTCATTGTGACATTGGAAGCCCCATGACAGCATTGGTGAGATGGTTTGATATTAACAGTACTTTCTTTCTTCTCTCTTTTCTCTCTCCCCTCAAAACTTGTGCTGGGCATGCAAAATTTCAGGGCTGTCTTATAATTTATGGGAATTTCAACATTAATTCTTAATATTTTTTTTTTAATTTTTGTTCTTGATATTTTTATAAAATTCTAATTTATTTTTAATTTAATCATCTAATCCCAATTTTCAAGGTCCTTTTGTTGAATTGATTCTTGTTTTCAATTTCACCATTCATTCAAAAATTTAAAGTTGACCTCTAATTTATTTATTTCTTATTTCAATTTTAACCCTCATTTTTTAATTGCTATTTTTAATTTTGGATCCTTTTGTATAATTGATTTTTTTTTTTCATTTCATCCTTCAACATTTGATTAGTTAAGAATTAGATTTCATGATTTTCCCAGATATAGTGTTTACGTTCTAATGACCTGGATCACAAATTTAAAATTTAACGTGGATTGACATCATTTTTGTTTTTTTACATATTTTTTTTTAAGATTTTATCATTCAACTTTGTTTTTTTTTTTTTTTTTAAGATAGGCTTTATGATTTTTTTTTCTTTTATATCAGATTATTTTGATCTTATAACCTAAATCGTAAGGTTGGCTCAATATTTGTTGCATAAGTTACATGTTTGGATGTTAAGTCAAGTTGATATGGATATGGATTATTTCTCTCTTAAAATAAAATTATTTTATTTGATCTAGTTAGATCATATATATCAATGGAGTTACAAAGAAACATGTTTTTTTTTCTTAAAAAATAAAAACGACCTCACTGTGGAGACCTTATCCACGGCTAGGCTCGATGTTTCAGCTAATTTATTTTGAAAATAGCTAAGTATTTCCAACAAACATTAGTGGGCATCCCATTTTCAATAACAAGAGATTTTGGGTCCCACTCCTTCACCTCGGGCCCAATGTCCATGTGTTACAGATCACAAGAACGGTATCAAGCACAACATAAACAAGCCCATCTAACAGTTGGTCCTTCCATACAATATTTATTATTTTTTTAACGTAAAAACATATTTAAACTTTTTTAATATGTTTTCTAATAAAAAAAAGTTAATCACTAATTTAAAATATAATAAATATTAAACATCTTTTTTAAATATCAATACAACAATATATTAGATAATTTTTATTTCTCAAATATTAAAACAACATATTAAAACTATCAAGGTTAACATATCACCTTTATAACCCAGATAATGTGAATATAATAGCCCTATAAAAAATAAATCAAGATAAATTATGATATTCAATTTCTAAGATGAAATTAAAAAAATTAAATTAAAAAAGAATAAAAAAATACCCTAGTCAACCCGGGTTAACCTGCCAAACTCGGAACCCAAATCATGAGATTAGAATAACCCTATAGAAAGCACATTAGAAAAAAAAATTATAAAGCCTAATTTCCAACCAATTTAAGGATGATATAGAAAAATCAATTAAAAAAAATTAAAAAAAACATAAGTTAACCTGAACTAATTTGTTAAACTTGCAACCTGAATCTCATGAGAATGAGATAACTTCATAAAAAAATAATAAAAAAAAGAAGAACAAAACTCCATTTTGAATAGATCTAATGTTGAAGGTTGAAATTGATAGAAAAAAAATAATAAATCCATGAGACCATGATAACTCCACATAAGGCAAATTGGAAAAAAAAATTATGAAACTCAATTCTCAAACAACCTAATATTTGAGTATGAAATTGGAAAAAAAATAAACTAAATAAAAAAAAATCAATTAAGAAAGAGCTCAAAAAAATAAACAGAGTCAACTTGTCAAACTCACGACTCGGATCATGAAATCAATATAACTTATATAAAGTAAATCAAATTTTTTTTTTGAAGTCCAATTAAAAAACAACCCAAAAAATAAATAGAGTCAACTTGCATAACCCGCAACCCAGGTCATGAAATCAGGATAACTCCATAAAAAGCAAATAAAAAAAAGTTACGAAACTCAATTTCTAACAAACTTAATGCTGAAGAATGAAATCGAAAAAAAAATCAATTAGATAAAGCAACAAAAAAAAATCTTAATCAATTCGGGTTAATCTATTAAACTCGTGATTTAGATTATAAGGTTAAGATAAGTTCATGAAAAGCAAATAAAAAAAATTATAAATTCTCCCTTCCAACCAATCTAATATTAAATATTAAAATCAAGAAAAAAAATTAATCTATTAAACTTCGAGTTAAAAAAGAAGAATACATTTCAATTTTATAGGGACAAACAGTGACAAGCATGAACATGTATGCAAGTGGGGTGCAAGAAGGAGGCAAAACCATGTCCAAACAACTCTAGTTTTATCTGTATCTGGATGTTGCAGAATCTCACACAGATCAAGTTGTTCTTTCTTGGGAAAAGGGCCTAAAGTAAGTAAATAGAACTTGACAAACATAACAGCATCTTGCCCCCGTCAGCATGAAAGCAAAAGAGAAAAAACTTGAAAACGAGCGCCTTTGGAATGTTAATTTCCATGAAATAGTGCAACTTCAGCAGCTAGCCTCTAGAGCAAGAATTTTAACATAAAAACTTTTTTTAAAAAAAAAAACAGAGAGAGAAACAAAAGAAAATCGAAATGCATATTTTTCACAGTAAACACTTTTTTCCCTTTTTGTGGCTTCATCAAATGGAGCTAGTAAAGAGAAGGAAATTAGCAGCTGGTCTTGTATTCTACAACAGCATTATGATGAATCAAGACAAAGTAGATGACACAGTAAGATGCTATTTCTGTAACAAATGGATTTATATATTTTCATCGAGCATTTATCTGTCAACGCAGCGAGTGCATCCGAGTGTAATGCGTTCTATCTTTAATGGCTTGTATGAAAATAAGCAGAGTCATATAAGGGCAAACAATTCATTCATGATATATGGCAATTTGTAATTTGGCAAGAGATGCAGAGAATATATTACCAGGGCTGATAATGATCGATGAAACAAGCATGCAAGAAGGTCGATCGATAGATGTCTGTCTACTTGAGGTTTACAATTTTCTCCCCTAAACTCCAGCATTAACGAGGCTTTTGGGCAGACGGCCACATTTTTCTTCTGGTTAGAACTGCTCAAACGGCAGAATTTTGGGAAGTTACTTCACCTAAGTCTTTTGTTTAAGAACACTGCGCAACTGAGCTTTCTGGCTTTCCATCCTGGCTTCCAAAAGCTTGGCCTTCAAACTATTCTTTTGGATGCCTCGGGACCATTTAAATCGCTTTTTTATTCCTTGAGTAACGTGTGGATTCACTGACTCTGGCGAGCTCCACTGCTCCATGGAATCTTGGTGCCGAAGCATACCTTCCCACGACTTTCTTCTGGGAGAAGTCTCCTTGTTAGAAAATTTTCCATTCAAGGTCACTCCATCACTGTCATCTGCTGTTATCTCATAGCATTTGTTGTTACATTGGGCAGATCTTGAAAGCTTAGATATGGAAGATGCCTTGTGCATTGATTCTCCTGATACCGAGTAGACACCACCACTTTGTGTGTTTGGAGAATTCTGAGCTTCATTCTCATCACATTCTCTTCCAATCTGCCAAGCATTTTTGCTTTGGCTAAGCCTGCTAACAGAGAGTTGATTCCCTTCATGGGAATAACTCGAACCTTGACCCTCAGCATGACTCACTGCATCATAGCCTCTTGCATCTTCTTCTAAATGACGGTTATCATCATTAATAATAGTCGACCCTTGCTGCAAAGAATGGTAGTTATAGGCATTCAAATCAGAACTGGCAAGATGGAGTTTGGAAGCATTGCTTGCAGGGCTGCTCTTCTTGCATTCTTCAATCTCCCTTTCATTGTCTTCAATTTGCTTGAGTTCTTCATAAATAGAGTATATATCACTTAATTTTGGTGGGGCATAAGAAAATTCCTTGATGTCTTTAACATTTACCAATTTTGCTGCTTGTCTGATCAACTCGGCTTTCCTTAACTCATTCACATCCAAGGTGCCACTTCTTGACCTTAGAAAAGTTTCAAGGTCTGTTATTAATTTATTCATTTGGCAATCCTTGTCTTCAAGGGCCAGTTTTGCATCAATCAACTTCATTTGGACACGTTCTTCACGCCATACCTCAGCCATCTGCAACATCTTCCTCTCTTCTTCCATTTCTTCCTGAATCCTGATGGACTCAGTCTTGAATGTTTCAACTTCAGCTTTATCTTCCGCAACTTTATAGGCAAGTTCATTGCAAACTTCCTCCATTATTTCTCTGGCCTTTTGTTCCTCTTCATAATCTTCCCTGAACTGCTTTGCAGAGGATTTGACATTTGATAACTCATTGACCAATTTATAATTGAGAAGTTCCAGCTTTTGACGTTTTTTTATTTCCCTGCTTATTTGATTTTCACAATCATCTATAACTGCATGAATTTTCTGACGTTCGCTGCTCTGCCATGAGGTTCTTTCTTCTCCCAGCTTCTTCTGTAAGTGTTTGACTTTCTTCTTATAAGACTGGCACTCAGCTTCAAGCTCATGAATGCGCAATCGAGCTTGCACTAGTTCTTCTTGCATGGCAGAAGCAGACACCATAGCAACCTGATTTTCAAGAAGTTTTGTGTGGCTATAAATGCTGCAGATGTCACTGAATTTTCTTGAGCATCTCGGTTCCCACTTCATTGCACCCTCCATGATATGCTTAGAATACAGTAACGGGGATTCAATCTAACAAAAAAAAAAGGAAAGATAAAGAACACATACAAAACTGACTTCACCAGACTGAAAGTAAATGATAAAACCAGAAACCACATGGTAGATTCTGGTTACCAAGCAAGTCATTAATTGAAAGTACAATAAATAAATAAATAATAAAAACGACCTCTCTGTCTATTCTTTGGTCCAGATGTCATGAATACTATTAACAACACGAAGATGAGACGAGAAGATGGTAAGGGCATACTATGACAAAGTTCAATCTAATCAAACCATTGATAGATAACCTCCTATTTATGATATTAGCTAAAGTTGGACTGCATATCTGTATTCAGACATTTTTAATGGGTCCAAGCTACCCTATTGAGAAAGCTTAAGGTTGAGCAAGGGAACTGTTAAAACAGTGATGTTATTGGTAAAGAATGCACGCCTTGCATAGGATCCCATGCTTTGAATTGGACACGAATTCAGGGGTCCGTAAAAGATCCATTTTTCTGCACCATATTCACTGCTAATGTGATGAGAGGGAAACATGGTATTTACCTGCCCAACACCAGGCTGCAAGTAAAACACGGCATCATTCCAGAGTCTCAAAACTGTTATGGCAACAAAATGTGGATGGACATTCAAATAGAACATGAACCAATCCGCGCGAAACCAATAAGACCATTACAATATTAAGCTCAATTAAACATTAAGTACTCCTGTTGATCTTGACTTTGACGGAACAAGCCAAGCATCCAAGAATAGGGCAATGAGAATGCACAGCCGCAAACTATTACTAAACAAAAAGAGATTCACGAGCTCAATCGTTGTTGCTAGATGAGTTTTAATCAGCCCAGATGCACTTGAGAAATAATCAGACAAGTTCATCATTTTTTTAACACTTTATCAAGGTAATAAATATGTAGAATCAGGTAGATCAAGGCTAACTCATTATACCGGCCCCAGAATGAAAAAGAAAATCCATTTCGACATTTCTTTTGAGCACTAAGTGACTGCACATGGATTAAAAAAAAAAATGCAATCTTCCTCTTGTTATCATGGTAAATTTTCGTTGATGAGTAAAAAAAAAACTATGATAGAAGAAATTATGACCTCCCTTTTCTTCTGCACTCTCTTGGCAATCTAGAGACTAGACAAATCAATAACAATCCATTAAGAAAAATAAAAGTGAACAGGCAATTATAAGAAAACAAGCAAACATATGGCCCATTGCATTCGATTGGTCACCTGAATCCTCAATACAACAAAGTGCTACCTGCCAAGTCTCTATCATGAAGAGAAAGAAAATATGCCAGCCAAAAATAAATAAATAAATAAAAGAGAACTGCTTGGACTTATTACGAGAAAATAACTAAATTTTCTCAGCAACCAAACATGCATTCAAGTAAGAAAATACACAATTTAATTCATTCACAAAAAAGGGTCAAATTTTAAATCAAAACATTAATAAAATACATACCTCTAACCCCAATTCATCAGTTTTCCCATATTTCAAGTTCAAAGCTTTATCACCTCCACCACCACCCGCCAAGCATAGGTTCCACAGCCCAGCCGCCAGCTTCCTAGCCGACACTGCAGCCCTACCACCAACACCAACACCAACACCTCCCTGTCCAACCGCCTTCACTCCGCTGGCAACACTGCCGGAGGCGGCGGGGTGTCTGCTCTTGTTATCATCTTGAAGAAACTTCCAATGCAAAAAAGGGGTTGGCGGGATTTTGAGCTTCCGTCGAACGGAGCCGGCGGTGTTCCTCCGGCGGCGGCGGGGAGTGGCAGTGTTGTGGGTCCCACGTGTGGAGTTCATATCTTGGTCTTAGAAAATTGTGTACTTGATTCCATTTGAAACACCAAGAAGGGGAGAGAGAGAGAGAGAGAGATTTAGTTCTAAGATTGGAAGAGAGGGTGAAGATGATCAGTTGTCAGAAGGAACCGAAAACATAACAGGCTCGAGTTTCCAAGTTTCTGTTCCTGATTAGGGGGGACTGCTGTTTCCTTTATATAACGTGTGCATGTGTTTTGTTTTCTGTTTTTTTCGTTACTCTTAGCATGTATTCTGCCCCGGTAAAAGTATGCTATTCCCCTAATTTTTCCCATTGTTTGCAAATCTGTTCTTGTCATATGTACTATTTTGAAAAAAGACCCGCATATATGCGTCTGTTGATATGACAATTATTATACAAAATTCCATTGTTTAATTCGGTTCGATTTAATTTAAATTTATTTTTAAAAAATTTCAGCTTGGTTGGATTTTATTTTTTTTCCAAAATGAACTGAACAAATTGATGCTTAATTATGATCATCACCAATTGTTTTTCTTTTGTTATTAATTTCTTTAGAAACCCAAGCAAATAAAAAGGAAAAATGATTAAGGCATCATTGGTATTCTTTTTTGTATTGTATTTGAAAAGAAAAAAAAAATCAAATGATTCAATTCATAGCAGTGTCTAATGTTCTTGCATCCAAATTTAATTTTCACCATTTCAAAAATAGAATTCACGTACGGAAGTACGAGACAAATCAGCAAAATGAACACGTATTCTCTTCCATGAAAACCCCAGTACTGTTCCAGCCACCGTCTGCAAAGCAGTGGGATTTAAGATCTCACAGATGACTGGAGCAAAAAGGTTCATCATTAAGATCTGCACATGCATGTCTCAGACGTTCGATTTTTTTTTTTAAAAAAAAGGGCAATAATTAATCTACTGTTTTTTAAAGTAATTTTACTAAAAGAAAATCATAAAAAAATTTCAAACTCTAATTGCACGAGCTTGCTTTACCTTGTTGTCTGCAGTTGAATGTTCAACAACAATCATAATGGATTCAGGAGACACGGTAAGGAAGAACCCAGCAATGCAGAAATATTTTGCCATCTCAGATGTTGAAAAATGACCAAAAACTAAACAAACTACTGAAGGCAGAAGCAGAGAAAAGGAAATGGAAGGAGCACCAAATGCCCAATTTTCTGGCCTCTTTAAGTGCTCAGATTTGTGACAGTTTGCAGCTGACAATTTTGCAACAAGCGGCCTATGAACAGATGCTGCCAACTCCAACAGGCATACCCTACAGATGCTAAGCAGGAAACTTGATAAAATTTAGACCTAGGACCTAGTGTTTGCGGGTTCTCAATCAAATTCTTCAGCTTATATCCATTGGATTTTGTTCGTGGATCGTGTCCCCAGTGAGAAAGTTGTTTTGGGAATTGGATTTTGTGAGAAGAATTTCACCAGACAAAATCCAATGAAGAGGATAAATCAACTTCCATGGATTTTGTTACATGATCGTGTTCCCGTGAGAAAATTGTGCAGATTTACATTTATTATATACAAGAGTAAAAATATATATTTTTTTTTTGTCTAATTTCATTTGTCCCATTGATTACATGAAATGTTATAATTTAATTTTTGACTTCCCGTATATATTTTGAAAACAAATCTAAAATAATGTGTTTTCAATAAATTTAGTCATTTCATTATTTTTGTATTTTTATTTAATTTTTGTGTGTTAAAAACTATGAAAATCATACAAAAAAAAAAACATATAAAAATATAGCTAGAATTGAAATTAAATCAATAATTAAATATCACAAGCAAAAACAAAGTTTTAGAACTTTTAAGTCATAAATGAGAATTTCATTGAAAAAATATAATTGAATTTGACTTTGATTTGTAAGATTAGAAAAATCAAAGAGCTTGATCAAATTAAAAAGTAAGACTTATTTGAAAAAAACTAATTAAAATTAGATTAATAATTAAATATCACAAGTCAAAACAAAGTTCGAGAACTTTTAAGTCATAAATGAGAATTTTATTGAAGAAAAATAATTGATTTTGATTTTGATTTTGATTTTGATTTGGATTTGGATTTGGATAAGATTTGCTTGACCAAATTAAAACGTAAGATTAATTTGAAAAAAAAAATTAGAAGTTAAATTAGCTAAAATTACATGATTATTTGGAATTAATAATGAATTTGCAGCAAACAACTAAATTTAAAGATTTAAATTGATTATATTATTGAAAAGAAAGAAAGGTGATTTAAAGAAAGAAAGGTGATTTAAACTAATAATGAATTTGCAGCAAACAACTAAATTTAAATATTTCTTGGGTGCTCGGTTAGATCCAAGCACCCAAGAAATATTTTTTATCCATACTGCCCAAACCATTGAAACATCACTAACACCACCAAATTCTTCTCCAAGCCCAGCCTTCTCTCATATAAACTTGGAAGACGATAGCCATTATTCCCAACCCCTGTCTCCAGACAAAACCCAGACATTCTTCTCCTCCTCTGGCGAAAGCCCCACTAAAACAATCACCCACGAAACCAAAACCTCATCACAGACCCATATTCCCTCCTTCCACGCCAGTATCCGTGACCCATCTCCTCTTCATTTCACAAATCATCCATGGCTGGCGACCTCCCTCTCATCAATGTCAACCCAGCGACACTACGCCACCGACGACGGCAACAGCTTCCCAGTAGCAGCTTCTCCACATCTCACCCGAAGCCCCTCTCAAACGGCGGCGCCTCCCATGTCTCCCTCTCACAACAGTTCCCGAAAACAAGAAGCCCTAAACTACCACAAAGAAAAATCCCATATCAATTTCTTCACAATCGGTTTTTTTAGTCGCTTGCAGGTTTGTTAAATAGGCCCGTGACAAGCACGTGAGTTCAAGTTCAGCGATTTTAAATCGGCAAGAGCGCGAGTGGCACGCGCGATGCGTTTCGTATTATTTTCCAACGATTTTTTGTGTTTTAAAAATCAACCCAATCTCATTTTTACTTTTTTTTTTTTTTTTTATGGGTGCAAAATATCCATTTTAAAAATGATTTAAATGAGAAGGCTCTTAAAAATCAACCCAATCGATAAGTTTTTACTAGAGATCGAAGTCAAATTTTTTATAAAGCAATTAAAAATTAAATAAAAAAATAAGCTAAAAACAATTAGAATAATAAAAATAATAAAAAATAAAAATTTATAAAAAAATGATGCAATAAAAGTGATATCTTTTTCTCTTAAAAATAATTAACCTCCTCATTTAATTTAATTTTTTTTAATATATACTTTTTTCGCGACTTTGAGCCCCAACTGACATTACATTACATTGTAACAGAGAAAAACTGAATTTTTTAAACCTAAAATTGAAAACAAATTTAGGCTTAGCACGCTCAGATGAATCAGATCATACTTCTCCATAGCAAGAGAAATGAGAACGAACAGGATGACTGCCGGATTTATTTGTGTACGTATAACTAATGGCATGTACGTGGCAAATTAACTTCTAGCTGTCTGTTTGATATATTTAATTTGAGCTTCTTTGACTAAAAAAAAGCTTAATATTTAATGCAGATAATTCAAATTTTAAATTAAGATACGCACGTAGATAATTCTTATATTCTAAATTAAGGTACGCACGCAGATAATTCTTTCTTCTTCTTCTTCTTCTTCTTCTTCTTTGACTAGGAAGAGGAGGGTCAATCTCTAGAAAAACCAGTTCTTATGATTCTCAAATTTGGATGCTGGCAGGCTAGCTAGCTGACTATCAAATCAATTTATTTTATTTTTTTGACCGGCTTGCTAGCCAGCTTGCGTGTGTGTGTATATATATATATATATATATATATATATATATATAGAAGAAAATGTGAAGCTCACCAATTCATCATTTATTAGAATAAAACTTAGTCTCCATCTGAGCTAATCGAATAAAAAAAAAATCAATTCATGATCACTCATTTATGGCTAAATTGCTCGTATTTTCTCTAAATTTAAAGTTATTTGATAATTAATTTCTATATTTTTAATTTTACTTTACTAATTACATGTACTTTAATATATTTTATAAAATCAAATCTTTCTATTAAAAAAAAAAACACTAGTACGCTTATGATATTAAATTAATTTTCTTCTAGCAAGAATTCTGCTGAATGGCTATAATTTTTCATTTCTCTATATTTTCTCTACATATACAAAAGGCAGCTGCAGATACAATTAATATTGCCATGACATCTTGTATTATAAGTTTAAAATATTTTCTTTACGTAAGTAATTAAAGAAAGCATGCCTTCTTCAACTACCTGCAGCTGGACGCATGGCCATCTTGTTTAAACCATATATCTCCATGGACGTTTTTCTCTTCTTCAGCTTAATCATTTCTACCATTACAATGGGCCGGCTTGAAAATTCTAGATAACTTCTCGATCGTGAAGGAAAATATCTGCAGGTTTGACAAAAATATCACAATTCTTACAAGAAAAATGTGTGTTATTGCTCCAATTTCTTGTGCGTCAATGTGCAAAACTCTTCATGGCCACGTATTATCTTACACAACATAATAGTAGTAGGTTAAGAAGGAAAGTGACAAATTCTATAATGTTTAAATTCCAACTATAGTGCTTATCATCTTAGTTTTTTTTTAAATTCAATAAGTAAGCTTACTGCGATGAGATCTTAATTAATCCAGAATAATTCAAAAAAATAATTTAAAAATTAAAAATAATATAATTTTAGTTATTTAAAAAGAAATCAACAGGTTAAGAATTGATCAGTTTTCGAAGTACAAGCTACGTTAATTTTTCTTTAACTACATCCGGTCTAAACCCTAAATTCTAAGAATTGAATTATTATTGTACGAGGAAAGCACGTACTTGTAAATTAGGATCGAGTTGAAATGTGGTAGCCTCCAAGTGGAGAAGGAATCGAAGCTAGGTCCAAGATACCATTTGCAAAAACAAGTTCACACCTGTCTAGCCCAAAGATGCCATCTAGAATTCAGTTCACACCCTCCAACTTAATCATTTAGTTTATTTTATTCATAAAATCATAATCAATTGAGTGATTTGGATCTGTAAAGGAGGATGAAACAAGTCAATACACATAAATCAACAAGAAATAAAAGTTAGGTGATGAAGCCATGTATGATTGAGCTAAGCTGGCCTATGCCTACCCAATAATTGTCAAACATGTCACCGACATGGCTAGCTTGCTTAAGCTGTGGAAGCCGATTTCCTGATTTCATTACACGACACGTACGGTTATTGCCATTGGTTGCTTACAATCTACATTGCTCTTTCTGGTCAACAAACAGCCTCTTGCTTTGCCACCTATGACCATATCTAACCATGCCCTACATGACCCGTGTAGCTTCTTGGAAATGAGGCTAGCTGGCCAGCCACACATTTCTACTTCCCTTCTCCTATCTATAAATAGCACGACCTTTCCTCGTCCAAAATCTCTCCTTTCATTCATTCATTCAAGATCTTTTATTATTCTGCAAACTTGATCAATAAACACCATGGGAAATTGTTGCAAGAGTGCGTCGTCGTCGGTCGTATGGGCCGATGACGATTGGGCGTCAGTGGCACATCACAAGCATCATCACGCTACAATGTTTGATGGAGCTGATGACCATGAAGAACATGGTACCAACATGGAGAGGCAGAGGCTACTTGGCACAGGTTCTTTGTCTTCAGGTTCTACTAGGGAGGTGAAGATTAGGATTACAAAGAGGGAGCTAGAAGAGATAATGGCAAGGGTTAGTATTCAGGGATTGTCCATGGAACAAGTCCTGGGTATGCTGGTAAACTCTACTGATCTTAAATTTGAAATGGATCTTAATCATAAGCACTGGAAGCCTGCCTTGCAAAGCATTCCTGAGGTGAATTAATGGATTGTTCATGTAGAAACCAAGTTCCTTTAATTACCCTCCTCTATGTTTTTGTTAGGGGAAGTTCCCAAATCCTTGAGGTATATTTGTAAATTAATTTAGGAAGGCTGGATATTTGATAATGTTCATGTACATCTACTCCTTATTTAATTATAAAAACATATTTTTTTCCTTTTTCATGGCTCAAGCCAAATAAGATATTATTCTACAATTAGTGGCCTGATCCAATCAGTTTTTTTTTTTTCCCGGTGGGGGGGGATGAAAAATGGTGGAAAACTTCAACATGCATGACTTTATCAACATAATTATATATACTTATTATTACAATATCTCCGGACATTATTGAAGGCTATCTCTTTTAATTTAATTTAATTAGTGATTAATCTTCTGATTTAAAAGAGAAATGAATTTAAGACATAATAAACTCCTTAACTCAAGGGTGTCTTTAAGAGCTTAAAAAGCAATAGCAAATATATATATATATTCAGTCAATTTCAATTTGCAAAGGTTTGAACATGCATGTGAGCAATCAATAGATTTTTTTTTATTTTTTCCTTGACTTGTTATTTGGATTTATTTTCAAGTTTGAAAGATGAGGTTCCGTGGAAGAGAGAACCATGCAAGAAGTACTAAACTAGCTATCGATGCGTAATCTGAAAGCATAGAAAAATGGAAGTGCATATGATTTAGCCCAATAATATTCTGTGTGTGAGATTACTTGAGAAAGTATGGTCCAATACTTGAAACAAACATAAATGTGATGCGCGCATGAGTAGGGATAGTAACATGTATACATGGATTAATATTTGAGTTTATATTATATTATTATATCTTAACTTATTATCTTGATATATATTTCTATTAATCAATTAAAATCATCCAAAATAACAAACGGAATATTCAATAACTTGTTAAAATTGTTAACAAAATTTATTTAGGGTTTGAAATCGACTTTCTAGAGCGACTAGGCAATATCGGTTGCACTGTCACGCGTGGTCACATGCATCAATGACGTGTGACGTGTGGTGGCACACGGAAGGCTTGCTTGGATGCGCGGCTCCTTCCTCTTCATTCCTATATCAGTGGTGAGCTTCATCGCCACTTATAGGAGGAGATCGGTTGCCCAAAGTTTCGGTTTTCTCTTCTTTCTCTCTTATTCCTCCCTCTCTCTCTCTCTCTCTCTCTCTCTCTAGACAGAGATGTTACTGATGTTTGCTGCTGGTTTGGGCTAATCAGTGATGGTTGTAGCGGTTGTGCGTGCGGCTAGGCGCGGAGGAGAGATTTTTTATCTCTGATGATATTTATATCCATCTGTTAATTATATATATATATATATATATATAAACTGTATAAGGTGTAGTTCATCTAGTTTTAAGTTTTCTTCTTATAAATATTAGTTTGAATTTTATAAATTTTAGAGCAACTGAAGACTTTCATAGATGTTAACTTCGAGATATCAAAGAATTAGTTAAAGTGCATGTAATTGATCTGGACACCCACAGTTAACAAAAAAAAATTATTTATATAAGGTTTGTGAGACTCGAACTAATAATTTATAAGGAGAAAACTCGAGGTCTAACAAGCTAATCTGCATCCTACAGCGCATATATATAAACATGAATTTAGTCTTATTAAATATTATTTTAATAAAAATATTCACTAATTTTTTTTGGATCTAAACTAGTCCCTAACAATTAACAGATTTGTCCTTGTTAATTGGACTCCTCTAGCAAACAAAACTAGATGTCATGCCCGCATAATAACGCGAGCCTATAGTATATTTATGCATTTTCGTGGATTTATGGAAAAAATCGTAAAAAAATAAAAAGAAATCTTACAATCCACAATGTTTTGAAAGAAAAAAATATAAAGCTAAATTATCAACCAACTTAATATTAAAAAAACTAAAATTGACAAAGATAATTTTAAAAAAATCATAACAAAAAAAAGGAAAAAACAAATCATGCAAGGAAATACTGTAGCATTCTATAGTGTTTCATGAGGAAATCTATAGTTGAAATTCTCAACCAGCCCAATATTAAAAATAATAAAATCGATAAAGATACTTTTGACAAAAAAATCATTACAAAAAAAATCATGTGGGAGAACACTATAGCAATCCATAGTGTTTAAAAAAAACTACGAAGCTAAATTCTCAGTCAGCTTAATATAAAAAAAATAAAATTGACAAAGGTAATTCTGGAAAAAAAAATCATAAAAAAACCATGTGGGGAAACACTGTAGCGTTCCACAGTCTTTTAAAGAAAAAACTAATTCTCAACCAACTCAATATTAAAAAAAAATCGACAAAAATAATTCTGAAAAAAAAAAAACACAAAAAATGAAAAAAAGAAGAAGATAATTTTGAAAAAAAAGGCAAAAAGAAAAAAGAAAAAAAAGGAAATAAAACATGTGGGGAAAGTTAAAAGCTAAGATAATTTTGAAAACAAACATGTGGGAGAACATTATAGCAAAACAAAAACCATGTGGGGAAATATTGTAGCAATCCGTAATGTTTTGTTTTTAAAAAAATATGAAGCAAAATTCTAAACAAGTTCAATATGAAAAAAATAAAATTGACAAAGACTATTTAAAAAAAAACATTCATAAAAATTAAAAAAAAACCATGTAAGGAAACATTGTAACAATCTATAATATTTTAAAGGAAAAAACTATAGAACTAAATTTTCAACCAGTTCAATATTAAAAAAAAATCGACAAAAATAATTTAAAAATAAAAAAAAAACAATCTTGGAAAAAAATGAAAAAAAAAACATGTAAAAAAAAACATGTGAAGAAAGTTACATAATTTTAGTGTATTACTTAATAAGAAAAAAACATCTTTAATAGAATTACGTACTGGAGTTTAACACAAAATAGACATGGAATGCAAAGTCTAGTTGGGCTTTTTTTGGGCTTAAATTGGGCCACCTTATGTTCCGCCCATTAAAATTGGAAACCCTATATTTCAATCAATAGACACTTATGCCTCGTAACTTTGCCTGACTTTCCTAGCCCAGCTGTAATTACAAAAATATAAACTCTATGTATATCATTTTTTATTAGGTTTTTGACATGTGAGGATGTGTATTATTCAGTTCTTAAATAATATTGTTTTTTATATAATATTTAATATATTGTTTTTAATTATTCATAAGTAAATAAATTTAGCATTTATTAAATTAAAAATATTTGAATTTTAAAACTTGAGTAGTTTTTTGTAAAGCTAGATAGTTTTATGGATAGTTTTCTTCAAATGAGTAAAAAGTCATATAAATAAAATAAAATATTTTCATAAAAAATAAGGATTCAATTTAATAATTTGATGAGCTTTGATGCATTTTATTATTTTTTTTAATTTTAATACTATTGGTTTTTAGAAATTAAGTCATTATGAGTTAACCCACTGAGCTGAATTAGATTTATAATTATAATTTCACCAAGATATATGTAGTGTATTTTTTTTTTGCAATATAAATAATTTTTTTAAATTTTTTTTTTTTTTTTGCTTAAAAAACACTAGACAAATGATAGGAAATTAGACTACTCAGGAAAACAACTTCTAATCTTGTCATAAATGCCTAGAAAACAATTACCAGAAAAAACCCCAACCCACCCCACCCCCAACTAGACAACCAGCTACACCAACCACTCAAATTTCACAACTATCAAGAAAATTATTTACAAATAAATTTTTGGAGTTAATAAAAACCTTTTTCAACATAAAACTTGTAAAAAATTCACATCAAGATGAGATTATTTAATGAGTACTCCATCTCATTATCAATCCTTTCATTTATTTTATGCAAGACTTACCACTTTATGGTCCAGAATATTATTGATTAAATATTTCATGATATTTTTGCATTTTTACAAGGTTGCATTTCCCTTATTATTAGCTTTAAAATATTTAGAGTGTTTGGAAGTATTGCAATAATTATTTTTCAAAGTACTTTTTACTCGAAAATAAATAAAAAATAATTACTAATAAATTTATTAATCTCTTTACCCTCACTGTTAGCTTTCAAATATCATATGAGATCATTAGCTATTCATAAAAATTGACTTAAAGGTATTGTTCGGATGTTATAAGAAGGTAAGATTTTACTTTAAAATGAATAACAACAATAGTGAAAAGCTCAAAACATTTTATGAAATTTATGTTTGTTTGAAATTGCTTGTTTAATTTGTCTTTCAATCATTGAAAAATATTTAAAATTATAATATAAAATATATAATATAATTTGAAAAACACTTTGAAAAACTTTTCCTTAGATGATAATATTTTCAAATTAATTTATATGTCAATCAAAATTAGATTTTTTTATTTAATTGATTTTAAATATATATATAAATATATATATATATATATATATATAATGCAAATAATAAATATACTAAAACGGATGAGTGATTCATTATAGTCCCCACATATTTTTCTATTCGCTGTTATAGTGTGGTAACTTTTTTGTCATTCACGTGAAAATTTGCTTCCTTTAAACTAGGAATATTTTTGTCTTTTCATACGATGCCCTAAGCATTATGGATTTGTTTGAGGGTATTTTGGTTGATTCAATATATTTATAAATAGTAAAATAATCAAAATACCCCCAAGTGTAAAAAAATAAAGGGTTTTGGGCAGAGTATTTCAGTATTTGTGTTTTTTATATACAATAGAATTACATATGTACCATTAGATCCAAGAAATGTAATTCATTGGGGTCAGGGGTATTATGATATTTCAGCATCACGTTTTTTTTCATTGTTAGTTTGGTCAAATGTAGTTATGTAATTAACCATTAAAATAATATTTTTAATTTGGAAAAGCTACTAGCACATGTAATGCATGTGCTAGTGCCTTGGAGACCCCACAAACTTTGGGCAGCGCGTGCAGTGGCTCCAGCTTTAGAAAATGAGCTTTTATCGTCTCATGTTATTTCTCGTTATTTCATTTTCCATTTGGAGTGGCGTGTGGTGTTCAGATATTGCTTGTTTATCATCAATAACCCTTTTTTTCTTTTCCTTTTATTTCTCTCTCCTAACTCGATAAATACACAATGATCCTCATTGTTATTGGTACTTCAGATTCGGTCTTTTTAGTTTTGATTTCTGTATTTTTTTTATTTCCCTTTTGTTAAAGCTTTTTTTTTCAATTTAACCTTTGCCTTTTAATTTTTTAGATAATATTTTTCAATTTAGTCCTTCTACTTTTAATTTTTTATTTTGTCCTTTGCCCTTTTGTCAAAGTTTTTATAGCTTTTAATTTTATCCTTTATAGTTTTTGTAATTTCAATGATAATAATGATTCCAATTTGGCCCTTCTTCTTTTATTTGTTTGTTTTTTGTTGTTGTTTTTCTTGGTTTTTTTTTTGTCAAAGTTTTTATAATTTTCAATTCTATTCTTCAAATCAAGTTAATGACTTTTATTTTTTCAATAACAACAACAAGAATAGCAGTAATAATAATAGTAATAATAATGGTAATATTAATAACAATGATGATGATGATGATAATGCTAATAAAAATAATAATAATAATGATGGTTATAATAATAACAACAACAACAAATAATAATAAAAATAGTAATGAAAGTACTAATATTATTAATAATAATAACAACAACAACAGCAACAACAACAATAAATTAGTGATAATAAAAAGAATAATAATAGTTGTAGTGATAGTAACAATGATACTATTTTTTCCACTAATAATGATAATAATAATAGTGATGATATTAATAGTTGTTATAATAATATTGATGGTAGTAATAATTTTGGTGGTAGTGGTCGTAGCAGTAGCAGTAGTGATAGTAACAATAATAAATAAAATTACTTATAGTAATAATTATGATAGTAATAATAACAATGATGATAATTATAATAATAACGATGATGGTGGTGGTGATCGTAATAATAGTAGTAACAATAGTTTATTATAAAGATAATAATAGTGATAATTGTAATGGTAATGATAATAACAATAAAAGTGATAGTTATGATATTAGTAATAATGATATTAGTAGTAATAATGATGATGATGAGAATGATATTATTAATATTAACTGAAGTAGTAGTAGTATTAGTAGTAGTAATTATAATAATTATTATTGTTATTATTATTATGTGAGGGAGAAGAAGAATAGTGATGATAATAAAAAAAATAATAATAGTAATGGTGATAACAATGATAATAATAATAGTAACAACAATAATAATAATAGTGATGATGACAATGATAATTGTTTTTAAGACAGTAATAATACTAATAAAACTATTATTATTATTACTTACAATGATAATGATGATAATAATAATAGTAATAATAATAGTAACAGTAGTAGCAGGCGGCAGCAGCAACAACAATAATGATTTTAATAATGATAGGAATAATAATAGTGGTGATATTTTTTTATAAATATTAGTAGTGATATTGATTTTGATCTCTATTTTTTCAATTGTTATTTTTAAATTTTTTTATAGGATTGAATTTTTTTAAATTTTAAATTTAATATTTAATTTATTAAAATGTAAATTTATATTTTTTTTAGATTGAATATTTCAAGTCTAATGACTTGGATGATAACTTAAAAAAATTAACATATATATTTTTTTAATTCTTTCTAATTTTTATCATATAATTTAACACGAGTTTAGTAAAATGTCTTATCACACATTCATCGTGATAGACTTTTAATATTCGTTTTGTATTCCATTTCAATACCGACCCCGCAGCAAGGGGCATATAAACTAAACCTAATATTAAACATCAAATATATAATTTATCTTTCGTTTCACAGAAGCCATCCATGCCAGTATCTAAACTATAATGCTGGCAAGCAAAGAAGTGGAGAAAGGATAAGAAAAGGCAATTGATGGCATGCTAATGCCACTGCACACTAGAGTTTTAAATCTCACTTTTGTAGTTATCTCTAATGTTATGCGGGGCCCTATGCATGAGCTAAATAGTAAAGACACTCTCCTTGTCTTTAGTGTACAGTTATTGTGAAATTGCACTTGTCCCCACACACTTATGAGTTATGACATTAACAAGCTTGCACATTCATGGCTTCTTCTCTCTTCAGTAGACACCCACTATTACCCTTCTCTGAATTCCAAGTCACATACTTTTTATCACCAACACTTGCTTTTCACTTCATTTAGTCTCTTTTGGGCTTCTTGCTGTCCTTTTTTTTTTTTTAATTTTATTTCAGTGGAGGAATGAGTGAAGGGGTGTCTCTCAAGGTGAAGCTGAGTCTGAGTATGGTTTTTGTGGAGGTGTTTCTTTTGATTTTGAGTGAGTATTTTAGCTCTCATTTGCTGTTTTATGGGTTTTGGTTATTTTTGCATGATCCGTGAGTTTTCTCAGTTGGGTTGTTTCGAGCTGATGTTTTTGTGGAGTGAATGTAATTGGGTATTGGTAATTTTATGGTTTCCCATGAAGGGTTTGTGCAAATGGGGTTTCTGGAATTTGTTAATTTAGTGGGTTTGTAGCCTAAAGTTTTAGACTTTGTGTAGGGTTATTGATTTGATGTTAGCTGATATGCAATATTGACTCTTTAACTTATTGCCCTTTGTTGTGTTGCTTTATCTCCTGTTGATAATATTAAAGCTATGATCGTTGTTCGAGCGTAGTGTGTCTTTTGCTTTGTTTTTGGTAATGTATAATGTGATGCGGTTCTAGGTTCGGTGCTCATTTAGGTTTCCTTTCATATGCACATGAAAAGTAAAGAAAGAAGATTTTTGTCAGGTTTGGAGTGATTTCAATTAATGTGATTATTTGGCAAAATTTGCTTTAGTAACTTGCTGCTTGGAACATTGGGTGTAATTGTAATGTGTTTCTTTTATTCTTGATGTGATCAACTATACCTGCCATTTTGGCGAGGAGTTGGCTTTCAAGTTGTTAACATGATTTAGGTTCTGTTAAAGCATCTTTTGCTGACATGATTCTGAGAAAAGCAATATTTTTGTTCCTTGTACCCAACTGATTGTGTAGTTTTATATCCTACTTCAGGAGAATCATTCTTTAACAAACATTATGATCAGGGGAGAGGTCAGGTTTTTTTTTCATATCTTTGGGTATTTGTACTTAGTATGGTGATTAATGTTAAGAAAATTGGACAGGGATCTATGTGGCTGGTGCATGGGTGATCGGCCATGTAGTGCTCCATTTGTTTATAAGCTATGCTTATCTTGCTGCATTACATTTGCTCTTGGAAATATCCTTTCTAGCCTGTTTTTTTCTGTATACAAAACAATCAAGTATTATGCTTATCATGCTGTATTACATTTGCTTTAAGTATTCGGATTTCTCATTGGTTGTCTGATTGTAAATTAAGATTCAAATGATCCCTTTAAATTGCATTTGATTTTCAAGAGTGGTTGACAATGTAGTGGTGCATGGATGCTTTTATTTTTTCATATGCTTCACAATGAGCCCATCCTTCTGCTATAGGTCTGAATGAATGTCACTGCAGCCCATTCAATAATCATGGAGGCTCATTGTCAACTGACAGAAGAGTGGATGGTTTTCTGCCTGAGATCTCTCCAAATTCAGCTCCTCAGCCCCTTCTTCCTCTTCTTGCACCTTCTCCTTTCGCACCTTTCACAAACATTACTATCCCAAAGTTATCAGGTTAGTCAGGTCAATTTTTATTTTTTGTGGCATTTGAGTTTAAAGGCCCAATTTTGTTCTAAATATGGTGATGTCATCTTTTTGTAGGACAATGCACGTTGAATTTCACTGCTGCTCAAAGTTTGATGAGAACGACATCAACTGATTGTTGGTCTATTTTTGCGCCATTGCTGGCTAATGTTATATGCTGTCCCCAGTTAGAAGCCACCCTTGCAATTCTTATGGGCCAATCCAGTAAAAATACCAGAACTCTTGCTTTAAATGAAACTGTTTCAAAGCATTGCCTTTCAGATATCGAGCAAATTTTGGCTGGTCAGGGTGCAGAAAGTAATGTGAATAAGATATGCTCAATTCATCTATCAAATCTCACCGGAGGGTCTTGCCCTGTTAAGGATGTCAATGAATTTGAGGGCACTGTGGATTCTTCTAAGCTTCTTGCTGCCTGCGAGAATATTGATCCCGTTAAAGAATGTTGTGATCAAGTTTGTCAAAATTCCATATTAGAAACTGCTACAAAACTTGCACTTAAAGCTTCTGAAGTATTGATCATAGCTGGGTCCCATGGTTTAACTGAGCACTCAACAAAGGTTGATGATTGTAAACATATTGTACTTCGATGGCTGGCTAGTAAACTTGAGCCTTCCCGTGCAAAGGAGGTTCTCAGAGGACTATCTAATTGCAAAGTTAATAAAGGTGAGTTTTAAAATGTGGATGTCACAAACTTGCTTTTCTCTTATGGCTAGAAAGGGCATTTGTTCAGTTGCGGAGAATCTTGTGATGATTGCATGTGGCACATCTGTGGATTTTCAAATAATTAGTCAAGTATTCTTCTAATAGGTATCTTTTGACGCCAAAAGTGATTATGTATCTATTAGTGTGCATGCAAGCATGTAATATGCTTCAGCAATCTGCATCTTAAATGTGTTTTGATGTCTCTTTGGTGCTTTGTGCATTGGCAGTCTTGCCACCACTACGCACATGAGGCAGATTTTCATTGAAGGTACTAGTAGATCCTACTTGTCCTTTTGTTGAAAGTAATGATGACATCTTTGATTCTTTCCAAAAAATGCTAACTTTCCATATGAGATGTGCTGCTTTATGTTTGCTCATTGTTAATATTTTTATGGGGGTTGGCACATTGTTCTTGATTCTGGACTTTACCTAGACCACAATCCCTTCAGCGGGCCTCACCAGTAACTGTTCTCTTCTCATTTTTTTTGTGCTTTCTGCTTCAGTTTGCCCTCTGGTTTTCCCTGACATGAGACATGTTGCAAAGGGCTGTGGGAATGAGATTAGTAACGAGACAGAATGCTGTAGTGCCATGGAGAGCTATGTGTCTCACTTGCAGAAGCAGAGTCTTATAACTAACTTGCAAGCTCTGGATTGTGCTACAACTCTAGGAATGAAGTTACAGAGGTCTAATATCACAAAAGATGTTTATAGCCTTTGTCACATAACCCTTAAGGATTTCTCCCTTCAAGGTTGATATTTTCACTGTTTTTAATAATTCATTTTTTCTTTAGTGCCCTCTCTCAAATCTCAATTTCTCTCTCTCGATAAACTGTTGAGTGTTTTCTGTCAGACAAATTTAAATCAGATACTAATGCAGGATTCTTTTCTTATTTTGCTATTTTGATACGATTCTGGTGATTGACAATGGCACACCTCAGTTGCAAAACAAGGTAATATATGTACTTTATGGAACAATTCTATGAAATTTTCTTTATGTTTGCAAACTTAGAACCCACATAAGCATGCCCAAATTATCAGTGCCCATTGAGCACCTGACAGAAAATCTGATTTCAGCCTTGGGTATTGGGCAGTTGATTCTAACCAATTCTCTTGTGTTTGTTACCATGATTAGCGTTATTTGCACAGAGTATCTGTAGCTTGCGTTATTTGTATAGAATTGAATTTAATTTCTTTGCTTCATCCACTTCTTTTCCCTTTAGAGTCTGGATGCCTTCTACCAAGCTTGCCGTCGGATGCAACATTTGACCATTCCTCAGGGATCAGCTTCATCTGTGATTTGAATGACAATATTCCTGCTCCATGGCCGTCAAAGTCTCAGTTATCAGCACCGTGCAATAAAAGTATGTCCCAGTCATGACTGTTAGTTCGTTGGATGGTTCTTCATTTTATAGTTGAAGTTATTTTAGCTATTTAAGTTCTTATTTCATCTCTTCCATATTCTATGATGTTTACCTGAACTTATTTGATTTGCAGCCATCAAAATCCCAGCACTTCCTGCTGCTGCAAATGCTCAAAGTGGTAAGATTATACTTATGCTCATGCTTTCACTAGAATACCCCTATCCAGAAAACGAAACAAATGTGTTTAACCATCAGAATTCATAAAGCTGGCTTTGGGATGTTAAAAAAACCATCCTATTGTAATATTTGCATTATCTGACTCGACTTAATTTGTTAAAATCAGATAATATCAATATTACAGATGATAGTTGGTAAAAAAACCTAAGAAATGAATATCACGGGTGAGGTGGCGGGTTGAGATTTTTGAAGCCCGGTCAACCCAACCCCCGAATACCCTATACTCCTTTTGTCTTTATATTTGATAGCTGTAGATTGAGTATTTATTTTTATTTTATTTAGAAATATTTTGACTTCAAAGTTCTTGGTAGTGGACTTTCTATTATATTTCTTTAACGTAACAAAAAAGGTTTGTCTCTTTATTAGAGAGGAGAAGCGAGGTAACTAGAATTTAATGGCGGTGCAAAATATAAAAATTAGACCTAACATTGTGAGTACAATGGCACCTACAATTCATATTGTAGGTTTGTCTCTAAATGTGGACCCATAATATCCATAAAAAATCTAGCCCATCCCAATATATTCAACCCGCTCAGGTACAAAAAAAATTTGAATGGGTCAGGTTTACAATTTATAAAATATTAGAAGTTGGGCTGGATACAACTATGAGTCCAAACCCGACCCAACTATATCTATGAACACTTAGTATGTATGATCTTGAGTCCTGCAACTCTTTCCTTAAGCAGTCATGTGATTGAGAACTAGGAAGGCTGTAGTTATAAAATAAACTGATAAGAGTTACGGGTGCATAAACCTCATTGTTTGTTTCATATTATTTACAAGTATCTTTGATCTTCTGGCCTTTCATTTTCCTCACCAAGAACGATTTTAACTTCACAATGGCCTCTACCTGACTAAACATCTGTTGCTTCACAGGTCTTTACAATGAAGATGTGGTATTTTATGTGCTGTTTGCTGCCTCAGCTGTTACCATGATGCTCTTGTAGTCTTTTGTTTGAGCCATTCCTGCTTCCTCTCGGCATCAAGAATGCTAGCTTGCATGATACAAATTTTTTATTTGTTACTTGTGAAATGAGGGTAATCATATAGAAGTTAGATAGAAAGAGGTCTCGCATGCCCTACTCTCGTCCAAACCAAGTGTACCTGGGAGAGTCTCAATCTGGTATGAATCAATCAAACTTGCTTTTCTGATTGTACTAATTCGTGATTCTTGCACTCTTCTTGTAATAATATTTTTTTGTAAAGAAATGCTAGGAAAAAAAGAGAGATAATATTGTATGTAGCAAAATCAATATAAGTTGTTGTATGTACCCCTATTTGATGGTACTTTACCATGTAAAAGAATTGGATTGCTGATCAGCTTGAGCTTACCTTGAACGTTTATTACATTCTTAAATAGCAGAACCATATGTAGATGCTAAATTATCTCTGCACTGACAGCATTGCTTAGAATATAAATCTCATGTCAGCAAAAAACGAAGTTGTATTCTGGTTGGGTTTCATCTTGTAACGCTACATATAGAGATATATTGACAGCATTGAAATGTTTAATTCTCCAAGATGATGAAGAGCTCTGGTGAAAAAGGACGATAAATGCGAAAGATTACCGTCAATAAAGATGATAGATGTCGGGTCCCTTCCCTTCTCCTAGTGAGGGATGGCCATATTCGGCCCCTTTCTCAAGGCCTCTAGAAAGAAACAATTTGTCAGTAGTTGTTGAATATTTCTTCAAGTAGATGGAAGCATAAATTCTAGCACATATCACATCTAGCAAGGTGATGTTTCGGCCTACCAAAAGTATTGATCACTAACAATGGTCCATGGTGTCGAAGGCTTTACATTGGCCGTTGGTTCTCCTCGCCTCGCACTTATTTGAGGATATAATAGAAGTTATTTTTTAAAATATTTTTTATTTAAAAAGATATTAAAATAATTTAAATAAGTTATAAATATAAAAAAAATTAATTTTTTTTTAAATTGAATTTTAACAGATCTTTATTTCAACCACATTGACCTAAATTCATAAATAAAAACCTCTTGAATGGTTTAATAAGAAAATGGAAGGGGCAAAGGAAGAATGTGTTGACATTCTAGATAAAATGTTACAAGCATACAAAATGACTTGAAAGCTTCCATTGAGACAAACGATGAAGAATAAGCTCAAACATTGTATTCCAAACTGACATAATATCCTCAAAAACAAGTTTGTTCCTTGCATTCCAAATGTTCTACAAAATCCCATAAGACTATATAGTAAGTGTTCGTCGCTAGAATCTACCTTTTACTAGATCGCTCCTTTGCAAAATAACATGATCGATCAATAGACTCTGGCATGCACCAACTAATGCCAAACCAATTCATGAAACGCCGCCAAAGACGCCAAGATGCATGACAATATTGAAGAAAAAGGTGAGTCACAATCTTTATGTTAGTATTGCAGATAGGGCAAGTTGCTTGACTTAGATTAAACAGTCGCCTACGTACAAGAAAAGCCCTTGTACTAATCCGATGTTGGAGTAAAAGCCGTAAGAACATTTTAATCTTTGAAGGAGCAAATCCTTTCCATAATAGTTTAGTGAATGTGAATGTACTTGGATACTCTACTTTATCAAGTAGTTTACTGTAAGAGTTGACAGTATGTTGTACAGTGCTTTCAGCTGCCCATTGCCTCAAATCCTCTCTATATGTACTCAAGCTGACCCCATTTAATAAGACAATAAGCTGCTGAAGTTGTGATGTATCTGAAGATCTAATTAATCGCCGATTCCATCTAAAGTTCCAGTTCCAAGATCTGCCTAATATCCCCTATTTCCACCAGTGTCTCTATTTTTGTGGTTGATATTTCATAAAGTCATGGGAAACAAGGTTGTAAAGTCCCTGCTTCTAGCCATTTATCTATCCAGAAACCTTGAAATAACACTTATTCTTTTAAGATATTTGAAGCTGCCGAATCAGAGTTAATAATGGAATATATTCCTTTCCAAGCATGAGATAATGCAACACTGAAAACTGGAAGGCCACCTTCCATTGGCAAAAGAAGGCTTATACTCTTTATTTGACATGGAATTTAATCAACTCTTTAAGAAAATGCAAAAAATAATAATATATATATATATATCCTACACATATATAAAGGAACAAAATCATGTGCTAAAAACTTGGAATAATTCTTTTTGTGGTGCTTTTCCATGCATAAAAGAAAACATAAGTGGCCACCTTTTTTATTTTTGGTAGCAAAGTTGTCAATGAAATCCTCTATTCTTTAGAACTCTTACTTCATCAACATGGGTTAAACTTACCTAGCTCAAATTCAACGGCCCTTTTTATCGTCTACTATTAATGTTGTTTTGGTTCTATCCTTCTACAACACAATCACTTCCACAAATTACAAATAGCGTGTTAGGCACGATCATTTTCTTGTTCCAAACAAGACTAGCTAGCTAGCTGGGTGTCATAGAGGAACCATTCCATGATCAAGAAATTGGGAAAGATTGCAAATTAAGCAATCCCTGGCTATTCATCATCGTCCATTTTCACATCTATATCCAGATATCGCAAGACATATCATGCATGGTTTTCCACACACGTCCTAGAATCGAACCTTATATATGCAAAAGTGTCAATGACCCTTCAATATGGAATTTCGAAGAGATCCCTTTCTCACTAGTTGCAAGCTTTTTTTATGTCACATTCATGGATTTCTTGCAATAGCTGAGAATATTGTGGCTTTGGAATTCTACGTCACATCAAGAATGAAGAAGAAAACCATTTCGATAGTGGGGGATAATCTATAACTAGAATAATGGAATGGCTAGAGGAGTAAGTGCTTTCTCTTTTCACTAAAAGAAGTGTTTATCTGCACACCTTTTCTTTCATGACAGCAATTAGAAGCACGGGAACCCTCCATTTTCATCGCAAGGCATTTAATTTTATTCATTTTTAGTCTTTAATATATTAGACTTTAATCAATATGATTTCGAAACAAAGTGTAAAATTTTCCTCTGAATGGTATAATCTCTTAATAAACCGAACAAAACAATGGAAAATATTTAAGGATATGATGGAAGGACTCGCTTGAAAATATTTGATACTTTATAGATCAATTGGAGATGTTTTTAAGTTTATGGATCCAATTCAAAATTAGTGAATATATAAATTGGGGACTAATCTGAGGGTTTCCAATGATGTTCCCAACAAATCATAACTTGAATCTTACATGTTCATTTCTAATGAGATAAGCACTTAATGCATGGATGGAGAGATTCCTTTCATTGATGATAGGATATAAAAGTATATATTTTTTTTTAATTTCTTTTCTTTTTATGGCAAGACTAAGTTTTGTTTCTCGGAAATCATTTTTTTGAAATTTTTTATTAAATATGATTATTTTTCAGTTTCGTTGTATAATAGAAAATAATTAAGTTAAAAACTATTTTTTTTAATATTTGATCATTTTGTAAAAAAAATAATCTAAGAAATAATACATTTTAAATTGTTAATTTTTTTAAATAATAGAATTTATATTACTATCATATCTAAATTATTTTATTAATATTTATATATAAGAATAATGAAGTGTCATACTATTTTAAAATTTTAAATCTTTAATGATTTTTTTTTCCATTCAATCCGAAAACAACTTACTTTATTTAATTTTAATTTTTCTTTTAACTATAAATTAAATTCCATTGACCAGTTTTTCAAAATTCAATAAAAATTTTAAAAAAACTTTCAAGGAAAATCCTTTCTGGCAAACAATGGAAGACATAAGTTTATTTTTACATTACAATAACAACTTGAGTATTTGATTTAATTGGTAATGGGAGATATAATATCTTAATCAAGTAATCCTAAAAAAATTATAAATTAATTTCTGTATAAAGTAATAGAGGGCTAGCTAGTACCTAATCCTTCAATCACCATACTGTACAGAGCACCAGTTTTGACACCAAATCACATCAAATAACCATCAAATCAAAAGAATTCATTTCACACTCCCAGATAAAATCACAATTTTAAAAGTATTCAAACAAATCAAATAATTTTTTGTTTTGTTTATATATATATATATATATATATATATATATATATATGAAATCTAAAACGCTTTAAACACATGGTTTTTATGATAATGGTTGGACACAACTATGGAATCTGTCGCACGGGTGCGGCGTCGCGGTGAAAATATATATATCCCACTTTAATATCTAAAATGTAAACCTATGTGGCAAATATGGGGAGACAAGAAATTCTTGTCGTCTATTGGTCGAAAATGGAATGGGAGTCGCCACCTAGTATTTTGGTCACTAGGAACCCTAACTGGTCTCAGAGATCGGGTACGGGGACTGGTTGCGTAATGGGAAGGTATTAGCACCCCAAATACGCCTTACCTAAGGTAAGCTGCATTGTTTGATTGTCTGATAAAAAGCTAAGGTGTTATCGTATTTCTAGTTGTTGGTCTGTCTATGGTTTAAGAAAAGTTCTCCTCAGTAAGGAGGTTCTTATCTTATCGGGTAATTATCTTATCGGGTAAAAACCTAACCGTTCTAACGTCTATAGGAAAAATATATATATTAATATCAGGAATACGTTTTACGTATAAATTCGTAATTCCCAATACTAAAGGAAGACAAAAAGATTTTTTAGAATTTTTGAAATATTGGCCTAGTTCTCGTGGTTCTTAACAAACTTGTTGTTAAAACCAAAATACATGCTAATATATATATATTTCTTGAAATTTCTTTTGTTGTAGGAAAATATGATGTGATGCTTTTTTTTTTTTTTATTATTATTATTTTTTATTTTGGAGAGACTAGGCCGTATGCATTAAAACCAAAAATATTTTTTTTATGTATTTTCTTTTGACGAAAGAAAAACGGGTATTTTAATACTGGATTTGTATCTTTACGGTATAAAAATACAAACCAATATTAAGTCATTTTGATAAAAATATGCAGGAAAATCAACACTATTCTTTAAGGATTTTTTTTTCAGAATTTTTGAAAGCAAAACATTTTTTTTTAATTTTTTAATGTTTTTGACGAAAACCGGGTATTTTAATACTGGATTTGTATCTTTACGGTATAAAAATACAAACCAATATTAGGCAATTTTGATAAAAATATGCAGGAAAATCAACAATATTTTTCAAGGATTTTTCAGAATATTTCTTTAGTTTTTTTTTTTTTTGATATATATCCATATATATATAAATAATATAAAACAATATAATAAATAATATAAAATATTATGTGGGCTGGCCCGGCCCAACTAACTGGGCCGGACGCAGCCCCAAAAGGGTTGGGCCAGACTCGGCCCAAAATGGATTGGGCCGGTCTCGGCCCAACAAACTCTCCTTTTTAATATGGGCCAGATCCAGCCCAGAAGACAATATAGCTGGGCCAGAACCGGACTGGCCCAGAGAAGAAAAAAAACAAATGCTGGGCCAGAATCAGCCTGGCCCAGTGACATATCTGACGTGGGGGGAGGGGGAATTATTTTCCCCCCTCCCCTCCTGCATGCAGAACGCTAATCTGCATGCAGGAACGAACCAACAAAAAATGCAAACAATGGAGGGGAAGAAGAACTTACCTGGCGCGGGGGAGGCCGAGGCTTGCTGATCGGAATGCTTCGCTGGTGGTGCTGTGGTGGAGGCCGGTGGCGGTGTCGTGGCTCACGGACGGCGGCTCCAAGCGGCGGTGCTGCTGTTTCAAACGGTGGAGGGTGAGGTTACTGCTCTTCCCTTCTCCTCCGTATGCCTTCCTCTTCTTTCGTTTTCGGTGGTTTCCCTTTATCCTCCCGGTTTGTTGTCAAGTTTCCTACCCCGTTTCAAGCTTTTCCTTCCTCTCCGTTTGAGTTTATCAGTGGTTCCCTTTTTGTTCGGTTCGTTCTCTCTCCTCGGTTCGTTTTCTGTTTCTCTCCGTTTCCTCTCCGTTCGTTCTCCCAGCCTCTTTCTTTTCTCTCCTCTCTTCGGTTCCTTCCCTTTTCTTTTCTGTTTTCTCTCTTCCTTTTTTCCCTTTTTTTTTCCCCCACGCGTGCTGGCGTTCAGCCTCTATTTATAGAGCCAAAGGAGTGGGGCTCATTATTGTCGCGCATGGGACAGGGCAGCGCCGGTCGGTTGGCCAGTGGGCGCCGCTGGCAAGGCGTGTTGCCCCTGATTTCTCATCATCAAGGCTTGGGGTTTCGAGACTTCTGCAGGGCACGCGACTCGCAGGAATTAATGAAGAAAGAGGAAGAAAACTGTCTACCTTCCCCTGCTGCACGTCCGGGGGAAGGAGAAAGAAGAACAGTGTCGCTCAAAACGACACTGTTCTGCCTCTTTTTTCTTTTTTTTTTTTTACATGAAACGGCGTCGTTTTATACAAAACGCGCCGTTTCATTTAAATGTGGCGCCAGCAAATGTTTTCCAAATCAGTCCTTAATTTATCCTTTGTTCTTTTAAGTCCTCACAATGTAATCTAGATTTTAAAAATTAATTCAATTGCATCCCTGCAAATTTCGGTATCCGCCCCTATAGTTAGCCGCGTTTTCCACTTTGATCCCTGGCCTCTGATTTATGCAATTTGACCCTCAATTGACCAATAAACTTCTAATTTCTTCAATTTGGCCCCTGATTGGGTTAATTACAGCCCCTCTATTTACGCGCCTTTTCCAATTTGGTCCTTGGTTTCGGATATTCTCAAATAAGTCCCTAATTGGCCATTAAACTTCAATATTTATGCAATTAAGCCCCTGATTTGGCCTAATAAATTCCTAAAAATTATAATTTGACCCCAGAACTTTAATTTCTTCCAATTAAAGCCCAAATTGACTTAAAAAACAATTTTCCTTGCAATCAAACCCTCTATAAATTCAATTAAACCTTCCATAAAATCCAATTAAGTCCATAAACATCCAATTTTGGACTTTTCTCTTCAAATTAAATTTTCTTTTCCCACAAGGCTCTCATCATTCAAGTATATACCGTAAAAATTTCAATCCTTGTATTTTTGAACCTCCTTAATCAATTTTTCTGATCCTTTTCTGAGCGCTCCCACCTCCTATTATTTTTTCTAATTTCTTCCAGCTATATATTTATATATTTATTTTTATTTTTGTGTGGGGACCCAAAAATGGGTTACAACAGATGCCCCCTCTTTATAATACTTACGGAGCAGGGGTTTTGCGTAGTAAGTTTTATAAAGATAAACAAAACTGAACTTCCAAAACTTAGTCATCTTGAGATCTCAATCTGGCGATCCTCTGACTTCTAACTTTGATTAGACTAACTTGGAATTCCATCTGAGATCCCTTCTGGCGATCTCTTTTAACCAAATTTTTTTTTTTATATATATGTAGCTTGGCCCACCTGAAATCCCATCTGGCGATTTCCCTTAGCCAAAGCTAACATCGTTATTACGGTTGGGTTAACCTGAGATCCCTTCTGGCGACCTCCTTTAACCAAAACCAAAAAACTGTAATTGTAGCTTACTCAACTTAGAATCCCATCTGGCGATTCTCTTTAACCAAAATGAAATATGAGATCCCTTCTGGCGACCTCCTCAATATCGAAATACGAGATCCCTTCTGGCGATCTCCTTTAACCAACAACCTATAATTATAGCTCAATCAACTTGGAATCCCATCTGGCGATTCCCTTTAACCATAATGAAATATGAGGTCCCTTCTGGCGACCTCCTTTGACCAATATCGAAATACGAGATCCCTTCTGGCGATCTCAATCAACTTGGAATCCCATCTGGCGATTCCTTTTAACCAAAGCTGAAATATGAGGTCCCTTCTGGCGACCTCCTTTGACCAATATCGAAATACGAGATCCCTTCTGGCAATCTCAATCAACTTGGAATCCCATCTGGCGATTCCTTTTAACCAAAGCTGAAATATGAGGTCCCTTCTGGCGACCTCCTTTGATAAATATCGAAATACGAGATCCCTTCTGGCGATCTCCTTTAACCAATCAAAAAAATCTATTTTGTAAATCGGTCAACCTGGAATCCCATCTGGCGATTCCCTTTTACCGAAGCTGATATCGATGTCGTTCTTCATGATGAAATTTATTTATTTATTTATATATTTTTTAAGGTTCTTCTCGTTATTCCAGAATCAAAATCGTGATTCTTTGCTATCATCAACTCAGTGATTCCTCCTGTAACGATTCAAAAATAATGCAATGATTTATGATTAGATGCCATGCATGCATTCGTACCTGGTTTTGAAACATAGGCCCCATCATCTTCTTCTAGTTCATGAAACTCTCTCTTCACATGAGCTTGCTTTTGGAGTCGTATGTTGGATTCATTTCTCGTGTTGCCTCTTTTTACCTATCATATCTTGGAGAAGAAGTCTTCGACTTTTTACAAGTAGCCTTTTTTTCTCAGAATGTATGACTTTTCATTGCCTCTTTGTCCTGCTTTTGTCAAATGCTTTATCTTTTTCAAATCTACGGGCTCTCATCCCGTTTTGAAATCATGTAAAACTTTTCATGAAATATCTTTTATTGCCCCCAGTGTGGAGTGTGACCCTAGTCCGGGTTTTTGAAAAAAGAAGAAATTCATTCTGGCTCAAAACAGGACCGCTAACGATGAATTTTTCTTATTTCAAAATGCACATTGTTAGAATTGATAAACTCTATTTTTATCTTGAAATAAATTTACAGGTGATTTATATATCAATTCATTATGCTATCCAGAGGTAAGGTTGTACTTCAGGGGTACCTTTTCTTAAATTTCATCTTTGATCGATTTATGATACTTTCTTTGTAACCACTCAACCTTGTTTAAAAAGTGCATAATCTCATATATATATATATATATATAAAAAGTAGGCTCAAAGACAAACACAAAATTTGGCTGACATCATGAGCCTTGATTGTCAACTAGAGAAAATAAAAGCAAATAAAAGCAATGACAAAAGCATGCTAAGGCATTTTGAAAACTACGGGAACTTCTTGGGTCACCCCGTTCTGAAACTTCTCACCCTGAGCCCACTTGCGCACAAAGGTCTTAGCGGAGACTTCTTCTAGTGTGTGGACAATCAACCGTGGCAGTGCTTTATCTTCCCCCCAACGTGTGTTTCCTTGTCATCTTCTTCGATCTCACATTCGTCATTATTGACGATTCTTAACCAAAGTTTTCCAACCCTTTATCCACTATTACTTACGTCATGACCAGGCAATGGATTTGAATTGATGTTGAGTGTGTCTTCAAATGACACCCATCCTATCTTGATGAGCTCCAACAACCTTTTCTTGAAAGCGTAGCACGTTTCAAGACCATGCCCGGGAATACCAGCATGGTACTCGCAAGTCAACTCGGGCTTGTACCAGATGGGGAATGGTGGTTGTAGCGGTAATGTGGGGATAGGAGCTATTTGTCCAATGCTCAATAGTTTGGCATACATGTCCTTCAAAGGCATGGGTAATGGCGGTAGTTGTTCTGAAATATATCTTGTGTTTGGTCTTTGGTGGTTGTTTTGGTTGTTTGACTGGTTATTTGCTCGATTAGGGGAAAAAGGTTTGTTAAAGTTTATGTGGGCAACATGAGAGGTGGGTATTTGTGGGTTATATGAATCCACTATCTTGCCCTTGGACCCACCTTCGAAGTTGTTAACGTGACCTTCCATTTTTCTTCCAATAAAACCCTTCGTCTCCAATGGCTCAGCTATGCGCCCAGCTTTAATCCCTTGCTCTATTCTTTCTGCTATGCGTACAGCATCATAGAAATGCTGAGATGAGCTACCCATTAAGTGCTCATAATATGGTGCCTTGAAGGTATTGGCAAACAAAGTTACCATCTCTGTTTCTATTAAAGGAGGTTGGACATGCATTGCCACATCCCTCCACCTTTGCGCATATGCCCTTACTGACTCTTGGCTTCTTTTCTCCATTGACATTAGACTTGTTCGATCCGGAGCGATTTCCAAGTTAAACTTGTACTGCTTAAGGAACGCCTCCACCAAATCTCTCCAGCTCCTAATTCTAACACTGTCTAACCTCATATACCAGCTCAATGCAGACCCTGTGAGGCTATCTTGAAAGAAATAGATAAGTAATTTATCATCACGGATTACTTCTGTCATTTTGTTGCAGTAGGATCGAAGGTGAGTGTTTGGGCACTCCAAACCGGTGTACTTAATGAAATCTGGTATCCTAAAATCCTTTGGTACCACAATGTTTGGTACCAGACATACTTCGGCTGCTCGTATAGGGTCGAACCAGTCATTACCCTCAACTGCCCTTAATCTTTCTTCTAAAGCAAACAGTTTGTCCTGGTCCATCAAACTAGGAGACCTATTATCCGGGATTCCCTCCGCTGTTAAGTCCACAGTGATTGGAGCTTGATTTGGCTGGATAGGGGTGATAGGCACAAAATGTTGTTCATTGGCCGAGTTTGCCCCCTGGTTTTGAGATGCTTGAGGGATGTGAGCTGCTGGCGCTCCTTCAGGTTGTTGTGCTGATGTTCCCTCCCCATTCTTAGCTCTTAGAAGTTGCTCAAGTAGGTCGGTTAGCCGAGAAACTTCATTTTTTACGGATTCCAACTCGGTCTGATAATGTGACTCTAAGTGAGCTCTTTCTTCGTTCTCCATCCTCGATCTGGACCGGGTGTGATGGACTTTGGATGTGGGACCTATGTTTCACGATCTGGAATGCGTATGATAAATTAAAAACAAAATGCGTGATGAAAATATGGTGCACATGATGTGAAAAAGTTTTTTTTTTTTATTATTATTTTTTTTTTTTAGAGCTGATTCATGACTTTTGTAATCCTTTAGGCAAGATTTCCGAGTCGACCTGATTACTGTAAAGGAGGGTTTGCCAAGTTCTTATCATAGTAGCTTACCAAAACACAATAGAAAGAAAAATAGGTCATGGCCTTCTTATAAATAGAAGTCGCTCATACAAAATGATAACAGAAAAGGACTTTCATACATCGCTGCCCTTAAAAGGCATTTCCTCTATTAGCTAAGTCCCCAATAAAAGAGGTGATGGCCCCCATGTATTCTCGATACTTTGAAGCATCATTTACCACTTGGGTGGCTTGTTGTTGTAGCCTTTCCGCATAGCGGGCTACTTGCTCGATCTGCTTTGTCATATGCCTTATCTTATCATGGAACACGGTGTTATCTGCAATTATCACTTCGTTGTTGGCTCCTAAGGATTCATTACTTCTTTCCAACACTCGAACCATATCCTCCGACCGTGCCAACTTATCCCTTACCCTCTGTAGTTCTTCCTTTTCTATATCCAGCTCGGCTATTTTGGAGTTAATTTGAACTGCAAAGCTATCCATGTAGTCTTGACATTCTTGACGTTCTTGCTTAGCCTTACTCAGCTCCTCTTCCATCTCGAAGTAATGGCTTCTCAACTCCCTCAACTCTTCTTCTCGTATCTCAATCTCAGATTGTAGAACCATCATCCTTCCTTTCGAAGACTCAGCTCTCTTCTGGTAATCTCTCATATCAGACTCAGCGGCCTTTCTTGCACTTCTCTCTTCCTCAAATTGCACCATATACTGAGCTCTGATCCTTCTTTCCTCTTCTATGTCGAGCTGGGCTAGCCGATTCTTCTCCTTTTCAACTTCTACTTTCTTTAAAAGAATGCTTTTTCCCTTCTTCAAGGAATCCATCACCTCTTTGTCAACATTCATCTTGCCTTTTGTTGATCTCTTAATCTTTGCCAACTCTTTTTCTGTGAGCCCATTCTTCTTAACCAGCTCATCATATTCGGTCATTCGATTCTTTAACTCAGCCTGGACCCCTTTTGCTATTTCTTCAGCTACCTCGACCCTTTTCTGCCATTCCTTTAAAGACGTTAACTGCTTATCCTGTTTTTCCAACCGCTGGTTCAAGTAAACCCTCATCGTATTTTCTTCCTCTAACTGACTTTCTAATATCTGTTGCTGCCCTTTACTTTTGCTGAGATCAATTATACATCGTTCTAGCTGCTTTCTTAACTCTTCCTCATTATCAGTTCTTTTCCTTTTTGGCTGCTCCATCGCTGATTCTGGATGTTCTTGTGTTGAGAAATCCCGCACTTCAGAAAGCGCTTCATTCCTCCAAACTGCATAATTCTGGCTGAATGATGTTTCAAAATTGCTCCCTTCTTCCTTTTTTACCATCAGGGGTCTTTCCCAATCTTGTCGGATAAGCTCCATCTCTTCGAGGTATGGTTGGTGCTTGAATAAACCGATGAAATCAGCTAAACCCAGAGTTCTTGGTGCATACTGCATTCCACCCAACTGTCTTGTTACAAGGGCGGGTGCGTAACTGATGTACCCGGTCACACCAATCAAAGGAACCCATATCTTGCTTCCACAGCTCATTGTGCAGATGACGTTGTTCATCCATGGTGCTTTCCATTTGAAGTTGCTCATTGGCAATGCTGCATATTTATCTATCCATGCTTTCTCATCCCAATTCTTCTAAGTCTCATCCATGGTAACCTTCAACGGTCGCAGGTCAAACCACCAAAAGTTGTTAAAGATGTCCCTTGGTGTTTCGATATGACTGATAATCCATAAATACAACATAGGGATGCAACATCTCATGGCTCCTTTTCTATGTGTTCTGCAGTGGTTGAGTGATAACATGGTTTCTCCCAAAATGGCTGACGAGGAATTGATCCGGTCACGCTCGTATTCTATGAAGACACTTGCTGCTTCCAAACTGATGACTCCGATTTCAGACGGGAACAATACTAGTCCAAAAATGGCGAAGGCCACCAACCTGTATCGTTCCTCTCCCAACTTGCCTTCTTCAGCATTTTTCTTCATTCGGGCTTCAATGACCTTCCATTTGAAACCCCCCTCGGCGACTCTACATTGGCTGATCTTTCCCAGGCCTAATAAATTGACTACCTCTGAAGCTGTGTCTCCAAATCTTCGCCTTAGGTAGATCCTGTGGCTGTTGTTTGGAAAATCTAGAATCCTTTCATATTCCTCCAAAGTCGGTGTCATATCAATGTTCCCAAAGGTAAAACTCCGATAACTAGGATCCCAAAAATTCAGTAGGGCTTTGATGGCTGCTGCTTGTATGGGTAACCTCATTAGTTGTGCAATTCTCCCATATCGCCTTTCAAAAATAGTCTCATCAATATATTCTATAATAGACAATAACTTCCCCAAGTCATTTACCATGTGATTTATCTTGGTAATGCAAGGCAACCTACTAGCATCGATTCTTGTGCATTTCCCTTCAGCTACCTGAGTCAACTCGGATTCTTGCCCAAACTCTTGGAAAGATAGGTACTTAGTCATGATTTCAGCTCAAAAACCTGAATTGATGAATTTAACATTATTAATCATGATGCAAATGAACGTAAGATACACATCCTAAGGACAAGCTCTATTTATTAAGTGAGAATGGGTAGGTTTTCTATCTGGTCTTGAAGGGTCTCATATCTGCCCAGTGACGTTCTTCGTAAAGACAGTATGGGGGCGTCGCAAGGAACAATTAAGGTAAGTATACCCACCATTACCAAGCAGGCACTCAGATATGAGTTGGGTGTTTCACGCATCTGAACCCTGACCAATAGTCATAGGGCAGATCGCTAATCCCCCACCTAACTTAAAGCTTGTGTGTGCTTCTCAAAATCAAAGTATGTGATGCATGAGACAGTTTTATACAATGCATGAATACTATGTGTAAAAATATAAAGCAAATACGCAAATAACAATAGGAAAGACATTAACAATAAAAACACACGAAAACACCAACAAATCAAACAAAAACAAAGCTTAGTCTACAAGGTCCCCAGTGGAGTCGCCATTCCGTCGCACGGGTGCGGCGTCGCGGCGAAAATATATATATCCCACTTTAATATCTAAAATGTAAACCTATGTGGCAAATATGGGGAGACAAGAAATTCTTGTCGTCTATTGGTCGAAAATGGAATGGGAGTCGCCACCTAGTATTTTGGTCACTAGGAACCCTAACTGGTCTCAGAGATCGGGTACGGGGACTGGTTGCGTAATGGGAAGGTATTAGCACCCCAAATACGCCTTACCTAAGGTAAGCTGCATTGTTTGATTGTCTGATAAAAAGCTAAGGTGTTATCGTATTTCTAGTTGTTGGTCTGTCTATGGTTTAAGAAAAGTTCTCCTCAGTAAGGAGGTTCTTATCTTATCGGGTAATTATCTTATCGGGTAAAAACCTAACCGTTCTAACGTCTATAGGAAAAATATATATATTAATATCAGGAATACGTTTTACGTATAAATTCGTAATTCCCAATACTAAAGGAAGACAAAAAGATTTTTTAGAATTTTTGAAATATTGGCCTAGTTCTCGTGGTTCTTAACAAACTTGTTGTTAAAACCAAAATACATGCTAATATATATATATTTCTTGAAATTTCTTTTGTTGTAGGAAAATATGATGTGATGCTTTTTTTTTTTTTTATTATTATTATTTTTTATTTTGGAGAGACTAGGCCGTATGCATTAAAACCAAAAATATTTTTTTATGTATTTTCTTTTGACGAAAGAAAAACGGGTATTTTAATACTGGATTTGTATCTTTACGGTATAAAAATACAAACCAATATTAAGTCATTTTGATAAAAATATGCAGGAAAATCAACACTATTCTTTAAGGATTTTTTTTTCAGAATTTTTGAAAGCAAAACATTTTTTTTTAATTTTTTAATGTTTTTGACGAAAACCGGGTATTTTAATACTGGATTTGTATCTTTACGGTATAAAAATACAAACCAATATTAGGCAATTTTGATAAAAATATGCAGGAAAATCAACAATATTTTTCAAGGATTTTTCAGAATATTTCTTTAGTTTTTTTTTTTTTTGATATATATCCATATATATATATATAAATAATATAAAACAATATAATAAATAATATAAAATATTATGTGGGCTGGCCCGGCCCAACTAACTGGGCCGGACGCAGCCCCAAAAGGGTTGGGCCAGACTCGGCCCAAAATGGATTGGGCCGGTCTCGGCCCAACAAACTCTCCTTTTTAATATGGGCCAGATCCAGCCCAGAAGACAATATAGCTGGGCCAGAACCGGACTGGCCCAGAGAAGAAAAAAAACAAATGCTGGGCCAGAATCAGCCTGGCCCAGTGACATATCTGACGTGGGGGGAGGGGGAATTATTTTCCCCCCTCCCCTCCTGCATGCAGAACGCTAATCTGCATGCAGGAACGAACCAACAAAAAATGCAAACAATGGAGGGGAAGAAGAACTTACCTGGCGCGGGGGAGGCCGAGGCTTGCTGATCGGAATGCTTCGCTGGTGGTGCTGTGGTGGAGGCCGGTGGCGGTGTCGTGGCTCACGGACGGCGGCTCCAAGCGGCGGTGCTGCTGTTTCAAACGGTGGAGGGTGAGGTTACTGCTCTTCCCTTCTCCTCCGTATGCCTTCCTCTTCTTTCGTTTTCGGTGGTTTCCCTTTATCCTCCCGGTTTGTTGTCAAGTTTCCTACCCCGTTTCAAGCTTTTCCTTCCTCTCCGTTTGAGTTTATCAGTGGTTCCCTTTTTGTTCGGTTCGTTCTCTCTCCTCGGTTCGTTTTCTGTTTCTCTCCGTTTCCTCTCCGTTCGTTCTCCCAGCCTCTTTCTTTTCTCTCCTCTCTTCGGTTCCTTCCCTTTTCTTTTCTGTTTTCTCTCTTCCTTTTTTCCCTTTTTTTTTCCCCCACGCGTGCTGGCGTTCAGCCTCTATTTATAGAGCCAAAGGAGTGGGGCTCATTATTGTCGCGCATGGGACAGGGCAGCGCCGGTCGGTTGGCCAGTGGGCGCCGCTGGCAAGGCGTGTTGCCCCTGATTTCTCATCATCAAGGCTTGGGGTTTCGAGACTTCTGCAGGGCACGCGACTCGCAGGAATTAATGAAGAAAGAGGAAGAAAACTGTCTACCTTCCCCTGCTGCACGTCCGGGGGAAGGAGAAAGAAGAACAGTGTCGCTCAAAACGACACTGTTCTGCCTCTTTTTTCTTTTTTTTTTTTTACATGAAACGGCGTCGTTTTATACAAAACGCGCCGTTTCATTTAAATGTGGCGCCAGCAAATGTTTTCCAAATCAGTCCTTAATTTATCCTTTGTTCTTTTAAGTCCTCACAATGTAATCTAGATTTTAAAAATTAATTCAATTGCATCCCTGCAAATTTCGGTATCCGCCCCTATAGTTAGCCGCGTTTTCCACTTTGATCCCTGGCCTCTGATTTATGCAATTTGACCCTCAATTGACCAATAAACTTCTAATTTCTTCAATTTGGCCCCTGATTGGGTTAATTACAGCCCCTCTATTTACGCGCCTTTTCCAATTTGGTCCTTGGTTTCGGATATTCTCAAATAAGTCCCTAATTGGCCATTAAACTTCAATATTTATGCAATTAAGCCCCTGATTTGGCCTAATAAATTCCTAAAAATTATAATTTGACCCCAGAACTTTAATTTCTTCCAATTAAAGCCCAAATTGACTTAAAAAAACAATTTTCCTTGCAATCAAACCCTCTATAAATTCAATTAAACCTTCCATAAAATCCAATTAAGTCCATAAACATCCAATTTTGGACTTTTCTCTTCAAATTAAATTTTCTTTTCCCACAAGGCTCTCATCATTCAAGTATATACCGTAAAAATTTCAATCCTTGTATTTTTGAACCTCCTTAATCAATTTTTCTGATCCTTTTCTGAGCGCTCCCACCTCCTATTATTTTTTCTAATTTCTTCCAGCTATATATTTATATATTTATTTTTATTTTTGTGTGGGGACCCAAAAATGGGTTACAACAGAATCAATGAACTTATAGTGATGATACCTTTTGTTCCACTAACTAAAATTGATAAATAGCAATATAAACGCTGATAAAAAAATATTTTATTGTCAATTTTTGACATAAATATAGATGAATAATTTCCGTTGATAATTGTCAATGTGAATAAATAATTCCACCAGTAATTACTAATGAAATTTCAAATTGATTAGAGATAATAAAAAATAAAAAAATTTCCATCCACAATTTTGTTGAACATTTGACCCATCAGAGTTTTTCAACATAATTGTCGATGGATATTTTGTTAGAAAATTAAATGAATTAATACATGACATTTCTCTCTTCCCTCCATTTAATTTCTTCTTCTTATTTCTGCCAAAATAATCAACATCCCTTCCTTTTATTTTCTCACAAATCCAACCGTCAACATCGATCTACATCTATTAATAGTGTCAGCATCCCTTTCTTGGTTTAATTTCTTGTGAAGTTTCACTACACCGAGTGAGCAAACCCATCTGTTTTTTTGTAACCCATTAAATTATGTTCCAAGTTAATTTATTAAAATTTCTTTGTAGTATTTATAGTTTGCTTGTATATTCAAGTGTTTTACAGGTTTTTCCTAGAGAATTTTATTGTATAACTGTATGATTTATATATTAGAGTTTGTTTGAGATTTGACAAAAATTGATTTTATTTTTCATTTGATAAAATTGAGTTTAATTTTGTAATTTAGGTGTGTTATAACTGAAAAAAACAATGAGTTGTTTAATAGGTACCAATTAGATTTTGTCAATTTTATTCTCAAGTTGGAAATCTGGGGAAATTTTTATGGAATTGATGATAATTAAGATGTATTAATTTAGCTTGAATAAGTTTGAATTGAAAAAATAATGGATAATTAGTTAGGTACCAAATATTTGTTGTTAATTTTATTGTTTAGTTCACATTTTTATGCAAAATTGAATTTGTGTAAAAACGATAATTAGTTATTGGATTGTTAATTCATTTTTAATAAAAAGTTGATTTTTGAATTGATACTTACATTAATAATAAATGTTATCATCAATATTCTATATAAGTTTCATTACTAATGGATGTTTGTTCTTTGATATATCAAAATTCTTGTAAAAGGTTGTATAGGCAAAATTATCTTAAAAGGGTTGAAAGTTTTATTAATTTCATACTTTTTAATTGGAAGAATAATAGTGAAGGTAAAATTAGATGTTCATGTATGAAGTGTGAGAATAAAAAGTTTCACCATAGAGATGTTGTGATGATACATCTATTTAAAAAGGGTTTGTTGGCGCTCTAAGATTTATCCCTTCTGAACAAGGCCTATTAGATACAAGCAACATTTTTGCCTCACTATTCATATTGTTAAAATACTTCATCATTGTTTGACATTCATCTACTTTAAGTTTTCCATGCATATATAATACATCTTCTCCTTCGATCCAACTAAACTTTGACTCAAGTTGCTTGATTACCATGAAGAGAAGGATCATGATTAATAGATAATAAATTGATTAAGATGTGATGCTTCATTGTGTAATAAAATTTAATTTGTTTTGGACAATTGTTGGTGCTTTATAATGCATTATATTTACTTTTGTATAATTTTAGAGATATGTTCATTGTTTCAATAATTGCACGAGTATTTTCATTTTGTTGTGGTTGTGAATTTAATGTGAGAAATTGTTGGATTGAATATGCTTGGTGGTGTTATTGTTGTATGTTTAGATTGGAAATGAGATTATAAAAACTAACAAAAAAATTCCTTAATTGCTGACAAATTCAATGACAAAAATTAAGGTTATTTTTTATGAAATCATCGATGAACTTTTTATTTTTGTTAGAAAGTTACAGAAGGCTTTAGGTTTACCAATAAAATGAGCGAGAGACTAGTTCGCCAGAAATTAAGATTTGTATTTTTGAAAGAATCGATGATGAACTTGTAATTTTTGTCGGAAAGTTATAAAAGGTTTTGGGTATTTTGTTAGAATTAGTGACGGACTAGCCCATAAAAATGAAGGTTCTTATTTTTGATAGAATCGGTGACACAATAAAAAATATTGAATGGAGAAAAAGCTTAAAGTATAATAAAAACGTAGCTGCTTCATCGAGCAGTAATATCGGTGATCATGAACATGCCATTAATTTAGGTGTCGAACATGTAGAGACATTTGAAGAGACACCTTCTGCACACATTACCAACCAAGGCTCATTCAATGTGGGCTGAAGAGCTAGAATCCCTTTTTCATAAGACTTTTATATAAGAAAACTTATTGTAGAATAGACTGACCACACAATGTTTTCTCACTGTTAAAGTTATTTTTTGAATTATGTTATTTGAAGTTTTACATTAAATAAAAATGACTTTGATGAATTAATTTTCAGGTTTACCAATACTGAAATAGCTTGTTTGATCACAATGCAATTTGGTAAGTATCAAGCAATATTATGATGGAATAGGCAATGAAATATTTCTGATGGAATCAATGATGAAAAATTCCATCGGCAATTAAGGTGGATTTTCAACAAAATATGAGTTGGAATATTTCACTTGTAAATAAGGTTGCCAACAAAGTTACTGATGGAAAATGAGTGAAAAAATCTAATTTTTAGAGTGAGTATTTCATTGGCAATACTGTTAGAAAAAGAAGTTACTTACAGAATCAATGACGAAACATAAATTCCCAACAAGTATATTGTTGATGACATGTTTTCATTGAAAGTTTTATCAAAATAGTACTTGCCAATTGAAGTTTTTCCTTAATATCAACATAATATTCAGTTGACTTTTTCCAATTTTTTAGTTTGATCATTGCCTTGGGTAAATGTATTTTACAACATTAGGTTCAAATTTTATGGTGGGACTAGATGGTATGCAATATCATGTTTATTAAATATGCTTTAAGAGATAAATACAAAGTCTGTGTTGCAAGATAAAATTCAAAGAGATTGAAGGCCATAACATTTAAAGTTTATTTATTTTTCTTGATAAATGATTAGAGTTCTTTATATTTACATTAAATTAAAATGACTTTCAATGAATTGATTTTCAGGATTATTGACAATGAAGCGGTTTGTTTGATCACATCTACGACAAAACCATCGTTCAAAGAACCATTGTTTCAATGGAATCAACTTCAAGATCTTCCTAAATTGATGAATATGGTATATGATTGGTGGGGGAAATTTAAAGTTAGATAAATAAAATATATATATTTTTTAATTTTAAAAACTAACTTGTATATGAATTGACTTTTAAAGGAATATTTTACTAAGAAGCAAAACATAAAAGGATGATCAGGAGAGTGTGGGAAAACCACAATGCAATTTGGTAAATATCAAACATTTTGATGAAATAGGCGATGAAAAATTTATGTTGGAATCGGTGATGGAGAATTCCATCGGTAATTAAGGTAGCCAACAAAGTTATCGATGGGAAATGAGTGAAAAAATCTATTTTTTGCATGAATATTTTGTTAGTGATATAATCAGAAAAAGAAGTTGTTGATGGAATCGATGACGAAGCACCAATTCCTGATAATTATATTATCGACGACTTGTTTTTGTCAAAAAATTTGTCGGTATAATAATTGTCGGTAGAAGTTTCTCCTTAATGTCAGCAGAATATTCTATCGATTTTTTTTTTATTTTCTGATGGTGTTCAATCATTGCCTTGGTTAGATCATATTTTACAGCATTAGGTTCAAATTTGATGGTGGGACTGGATGGTATGCAACATCATGTTCAAGTTGGAATAGATGTATATCATAAATCATGGCTATTGAATATGGTCTAACAAACCAACACAAAGATAGTGTCGTATGATAAAATTTAAAGAGAGTGAAGGACATAACGTTTAAAGTTCTTTCTTTATTTTTATTTTTATTTTTATAAATGTTTACAGTTCTTTATGTTTACACTAAATGAAAATGACTTTGATAAATTTATTTTTAGGTTTACCAATATTGAAGTGGTCTATTTGATCACATCTATGACAAAACCATCGTTAAAAGAACAATTATTTTAATGGAGTCAGCTTCAAGATCATCCTAAACTGATGTATATGATAGATGCTTGGTGGAGAAATCTTAAGATTAGATAATAATATATAGTTTTTTTAAATTTTAAACCTAATTCAAGTATATTGTTAGTGACATGTTTTCATTGACACTTTTGTTAGTATAGTAATTGTTGGCAGAAGTTTTTCCGTAACATCAACATAATATTCGATTGACTTTTTTCAATTTTCTAATGGTGTTCAATCATTGCTTTGGTTAGATTGTATTTTACAACATTAGATTCAAATTTTATGGTGAGACTAGATGGTATGTAACACCTGGTCCATATTGGGCTAGATGTGTATCATACATATATCATGGTTATTGAATATGGTTTAACAAACTAACACAAAGACAGTATTGCAAGATAAAATCTAAAAAGAGTGAAGAACATAATGTTTAGAGTTCTTTTTTATTTATTTATTTATAAATGTTTAGAGTTCTTTATGTTTAAAAAATCTATAACATAGTACTTTAACTCGTATTAACCTATGACCTTAAAGAGAATAAAGTTATGAAGGATTTGATGATGCATATATGCTATCATTAGACTACGTAGAATGCCTATTAGGCTTGTTTATGAATTAGGAGGAGATAGATTAGTCCAAGAAGAAGCTTGATCATACCAAAAAAAAACCATTTAGATAGAAAAACTCATAATTTTTTGAATATTTTAAATTTGGTCAGAAGATTTTGTATGTCTATTTCTATATGGGATCAACTTATATGTTATAATCAACTGAGTTCATAATGATCTTCAAATTAGGTTAAAAAATGCTCTTTCATTCAATTTTGTTATTTTCTTTTTATTTATTAGATTTCTAGTTTAATTTTGAATTTTATATTGTTTTCTATTTGATTTAGGATTATGATTTTTCAATTTTATAAAAATAAGTTATTTTTCTATTTAAAGAGTTGTAAATCTTTTGAGATTCAAACTGAGAGAAATATTCATTAATAAAACACAAATAAGAACTCTAGTTATTTAGACCCTTTTTAGCAAAATTCTATCTTGTTTTTTATTTTATTTTTATCAAGTTCAGCTATGTTATTTTCTCTGAACACATTTATATGTTGGTTTTCTCTTAGTTCAAATTAATGGTTCGAACTACATTTGGGATTTAGAAAACACCAACAAATGTTTTTATACCACAACAATCAACAAAAATGAAGGAACTCAACTAATGGTTTTCAAATATGAGGGACTAAGATATAACAAAGTTCAAATCCAAGGACTATAGAACAATTTATCAGCATTTATTCGATATATAAGCTCAAATTAGTAGCGCAAAAGAGGAGGAGAATGGACTCTGATACTTCAAGATTAAGCTCTAAAGTCTCTCACCATGACGAGACTGTAAGCAATGAGCTTGAAGAAATACTAACAAATAATCAATCACCATACTCTAAGAGACTCCGTTTAGCTTCCTGGGTTGAACTGAAATTGCTTTTCCAGCTTGCAGCTCCGGCTGTGATAGTTTACTTGCTCAATAATGTGATTTCCATGTCTACCCAGATCTTTTGTGGGCATCTTGGAAACCTTGAGCTTGCTGCTGTCTCTCTTGGCAACACTGGCATCCAAGTTTTTGCTTATGGCCTTCTGGTACGTAACACCTTCTCTCGCTCTTATATATGTCTCTTTTCCCTTCTAAATTTGTGTGTACTAGAGGAAGGATTTGGAAGTATCAGCTTATATGAAGTAGAAAATTATCCTCTAGTTTTGTTAAAGCAGGTTTGATTTTGTTTTGTCTTGCAGCTTGGAATGGGAAGTGCAGTGGAAACCCTATGTGGCCAAGCATATGGAGCGAATAGATATGAAATTCTAGGCATATACCTCCAAAGATCAACTATTCTCCTCATGCTAACAGCTCTCCCTCTAATGGTGATCTACATATTTTCCAAACCTATCTTGATTTTTCTAGGTGAACCAGTCAACATAGCATCAGCAGCTGCGGTTTTTGTCCGTGGACTCATCCCTCAAATTTTTGCTTATGCTGCAAACTTCCCCATTCAAAAATTCATGCAATCCCAAAGCATAATTGTACCTAGTGCATACATATCAGTAGGTGCACTTGTGGTGCATCTTTTTCTAACCTGGCTTGCAGTCTTCAAATGGGACTGGGGCTTGTTAGGTGCGGGCCTTGTGTTGAGTCTGTCTTGGTGGATCATAGTGGTGGCTCAATTTGCATACATTGCAATGGGTAAGACGTGTAGAAACACATGGAAAGGTTTTAGTTTGCAGGCCTTTAATGGTATTTGGAGGTTCTTTAAATTGTCTGCTGCCTCAGCAGTAATGTTGTGTTTAGAGACTTGGTACTTTCAGATTTTAGTCTTGATTGCTGGATTGCTTAAAAATGCTGAGGTTGCGTTGGATTCTCTCTCAGTTTGGTAAGCCATGAGATAGACTTGATGCTTTCAGATTTTCTCTGTCTCTTGCTAGGTACTTCAAGAAAAGAAAGAAAAAGCTTGGTGACTGACTGAAATGTTAACACTATTTATTCATCTCTATATGCAGCACGACAATATTAGGATGGGTGTTCATGATTTCAGTTGGATTTAACTCTGCTGCAAGGCCAGTTAAAATTTTCTATCTTGGCTTTTGTTATATCAAAATTGTGCTCCAGCATGTTTCTATCCAAATTTATGTAAAAAAAACTTAAAAGAAGAGAATATTACCTCACTAATTATTATATATACCAATTTAATTACACATCTAACTCAACCTTGGGTTTATATAGGGTTTAGAGCTCTGAAGTATAGATTAAAACTAGATTTAATAACTATGATTATTTTTAAATAATTTATAGTCTCAAATCAATTCCTGCCCCATATTATAATTAAATTTTGAGCAGATTGCAAATCATATCAATTATCATTATAATAAATCTTTATCTGAATTTTCAAAATATAAGAAGTCATAATTTTATTATTTTTTAAATGATTCATGATACATATTATTTTTTAAATTAAGTACCCTTCTCATCATATTATTGATATTGTGTTTATGTATCTGATTTTATCCATAATATTTTCATTAACATCAACATGGATAGTTGCATAATAAAAGATGGTCATAAGCACCTAACATAATATGAAACTAAATGAATTACATTAGTTTTAAATCATAATATATATATATATATATATATATATATATATATATATATATATATATATATATATATATATTATTGCATAGAACACAAAAATTGACAACATTTACTTGATTTCAAACAGTGTGAGAGTGAGCAATGAGCTAGGAGCAGGGCATCCAAAATCAGCATCATTTTCAGTCGTTGTGGTGACTTTATGTTCATTTATAATTTCAGTAATTGCAGCCATTATTGTGATGATATTTCGAGACTCCATTAGCTATATCTTCACTGAAGGTGAAGTTGTTGCTAAAGCTGCCTCTGATCTCTCTCCATTCCTCGCTGCCACTCTCATACTAAATGGCATTCAGCCTGTTCTGTCCGGTAACAATCTTCAACAAAAAAAAATGTTCTTTTCCTTAACAATCTTCACTGAAGGTGAAGCTGGTATTGCCGTTTACCGTTCTCTGTAATTTAGTAAGCATGAAAGTGTTGATAGTTGTCATCAAGCAAACGATAAGAGTGAAGCAAGAAACGTTTTGTATTCATAAAATATTAGCATGCAAAGCTAGCTTCAAGGCACAGGGCTAAGAACAATAGCTGAGAAAAGCTGCCAGCTTGAAGCATAGAGTTAATAAATACATAAAATTCAAACAATTGAGCTAATGTCAAAACATGGTGAAGCCAAATTGGCAGCTGGTTGTACATACACCCGGAAGCTCAAGGTAAAAAAACTCAGTCCTGTAGAAGGCAACGTTCCATAATTGAGCTAGCAAAACTTTGATTAGCTTCACTCGGCCCTATGAATAATCTCTAATCAACTCTCACGAATCAATGCAATGGGACGTATTAATTTCCATTAATATAGACAAATTAAAGCAAGGCAGATCATATAGAGTAAAGAAACATGATGGTTGCCATAATGGTGCTCACAACTCAATAGAAAAATGTTCTTCTGTTCAGAGATAGAACTTCATATCATCTGCATTACAGTGCTGATCACTCCTTACCCTGTGCACTGTAATGGTTGCCATAACTGTAGATAAATTTGTTTGTGTTGAAGGGGTGGCTGTTGGATGTGGATGGCAAGCATTTGTTGCATATGTGAATGTAGGGTGCTACTACCTTCTTGGTATTCCACTAGGGGTGCTTCTTGGTTTTAAATTTGACCTTGGTGCCAAGGTAATATTATTGCCTTCCTTACTTTTAATTACCTTTATTTTATTTTATGATAATAAAAGCAAAACTTTTAATTGCCATAAAGGTTTGCTTACAAACCATATGAATCCTTCAAATCTTGAATTGCAGAATTTTGAGAACAAGATGTCTGAAACTGAAGTAGTGGAGTTATATTTGTCAATTTAAAGGTATCTATAATTAATATATAACTATTTACTGTATTTTCTGCAGGGAATATGGTCAGGCATGCTGGGAGGCACACTTTTGCAAACTATGATTTTGTTATGGGTTACTTTGAGAACAGATTGGAATAAAGAGGTAAAAATTTTAATATTTTGTTATGATTTATATATTTTAATCTTCCAGATACCCTATATTTTTATTTATTTATTATTTTAATCTAGTTAGTTCACTTTCAAAGGATTTGGCCATTCATCTCCACTTTCTCGTAGCAGTAGCGGAGGGCAACTAAAATTATTGGTGGCAAGTTAGGAACAATAGGACTTAATGTACTCACATGATGCAATTAATTATATTTTTATCATAATCTTTTCATTTCATCCTTATATTTTCAGAAAAAGAAATAAAATAGCAGATAAAGCAGAAATTAATTACTAGTGTCAAAATTTTCAGGTGGAGAATGCGAAGAACCGGTTGAATACGTGGGATGACAAAAGGCAGCCACCTCTGCAGGAGTAAAGTGTTTGGCTGGAATGTTTGGTATCAGTAAAGAAGGATCTGCCCTCTGTATCCAATCTTTGGGATTGAAAGATGAGATGCAACAAGTAATGGTGACAAATTAACAGTGCTAGCTACTTTAATTAGTGGAAGGCTACTACGTTCTTGTAATATACTTTTTATTTATTGAATAAAACATTTAACTTCAGCTCGTCATGATGTCATCATGATTAAAAAAATAAGGTTAATGATAAAGCCCAATTTAAAAGCTAAGAAAACCTCCTATAATTTGTAAATAAATAATTCATTTTTTTAAGGCTCAGACAAAGAAATGACTAACTTTTTTTTTTTTTTTTGAATATAACTACATTTTAGATTTTATTCTCTTTACATTTATTATATATATAAAAACTTTTTAATTAAAAACCCATCATATTTCTATTAATATTAATTTTGTATAATAAATAATGTGTAAAAGTTCTTTAAAAACCCATCATATTTTCATTCATAATATATATATATATATATATCAATCAATCAATCAGGGGTATTTTCTCCCATTACTAAATATGTTAGGGATTATTTTTCTTATTAATATATATGTCAGGAATATTCGTCATCAATATTAATATATATGTAACATCCTAATTTTTAACACATGTTGTGTCCAAATAATATGCTTATATGAAACATTAGGATCAATCTTTTTTTATATATATATATATATAATTCATCTATATAAGTGGTTAAACAAAATCTTACGGTATTAAAGATCCTACCAGAATTTCAACTAAATTTTCTCTATACTTACCCCATATCAATTTTAAATTATCGACATCTTCAGTCACAACTCAAACAACACAACAATCATGGTCCAACCATTCTGAACCTTATCCTATATCAACACAACTCAAGATTGAAATATAATAAATTTTCTTCCATAAAATATGAATAATAAAGCTTAAAAATTAAAGTACAAGCATATAAAATATGTAACAAGAAAAGTAAATACATGGTACTACATCTAAAGAGTTTACAAGATGATTAATTTACATAATAAAATTAAGGATTCTACTAATTATACATAAGAAGTGTGTAAGTACAAAATATACTTAATATAAGAAAATATAACCCTAATATATCAACTATGTCTTGCAATGTGTGATGATCCTATAAATGACAACAATAAAATAATAAACAATTTAATACTAAAATTCACAAGTGCTCACTAGTATTTAAATAAATTTTGATAATTCTCAACACACTAATTATCATTTTCCTTAATATAACATATTTTCCCTTCCAATCTAAAATTTTAGTTGCTTTACAATCATAACCTCATTCTCACCTCCAAAAGTTATATTCAATATTCATAACACTTCATCTTATTTGTTTTATTTTAACAATGCAAATGATATATTATTGACTTTCATTTAACCATGAAAGCAACAAATAGTAGCTACCACTCAACGATGAAAACTACAAATATTAGCTTTTATCTAGTTATGAAAGTAATATAACAATGACTCTCATTCATTAATAGAAGCAAGTAACATATCATTGGCTTCCATTCATTAATGAAATTACAAACATTGACTTTCATCAAACGATGAAAACAACATATCATTGGTTTCCATTCAATGATGGAAGCTACAAACATTGGCTTACATCCAACGATGAAAGCAACATAAAAATAACTTCTTCTTTTTTAAGAAAACAACACACATTGACTTCATTCAATATGAAAGCAATATAATTATTGGCTTCCCTTCAATAATGAAAGGAACAAACATTAACTTTTATTCAATAATGAAAGCAACATAATCATTGATTTTTCATAAACCCTTTTCCAATATATTTTTGTCACCTCTACCAAGGTTTATCAAGTGTAAAACATCATAAGACTAATACACAAAATTAAAAGGACTAAGGTGTAAAAAAATTATCGTTGTCGAAACCACCAAAATTAATTCTAAATTTTCTCTCTTTTTAAGGAATTGATTTTTATAGCACGATAGTGAAAGTCAGGTCAAACCCAAGGAAATTATTATAATTCTTCTTACAAGAAACTATAATACAGATTAAGGATTAATAAGAAAACTAAAGAAAAATAAAATTTCGAAAACAAAACATAAAATATAATTCAGTGTTTATATGTTCGGTTCAAAGAGATTGTTCATTCAATAAATTATATTGATCATCAAAGTAAAATAAGTATTCTTTTAATTCAAGAAAATATTTAAATTCCTTTAAGCAAGAGAGATTGAAAAATATTAAATTAATTAGAAAAAGGCCCTAATTAATTCCTTAATGTCAATCAAATTCAAGATTAAAAAATAATTTTTATATTTGGTGATGAAAGCTTTAAGAGCGAAAAATTATCAAGTATCCCATGCTATTATAAAAAAACTTAACGATTTTTTACTTTTTTATTCTTTTAACTTGAAAGTTAAATCAACCAAATTTATTTATTTTGCTTCCTTCTTGATCAATAATTACAGATTGAAAAATTCATAAAAAAAAAAGCATGTTTATCGCAAAAACCATTCAAAAAACTTGAATGAAAATAATAAATCACGTATCAAATTCAGGTAAAACAAGTACTTGAATGTCTAGAAATAAAATTGAAAATATCTCTCTTCTCACAATCTAAAAAAATAATGAACAAATTTAAAATCATTAGCTGTGAATTTTGGATTTTTCAGGTGGAGAAAGCTTGCAGTCGATTGGATTCTTGGAATGACAATAAAGAAACACTCTTTAAGGAGTAAAAAGGACATTGGTTTAGGTTTAGTGGATATTTTGTTTGCCTTTAAGGAGACATTTTTACTAAATAAATCTCAAGAAGCAAGAGGTTTCCCTTTTCATTTCTTGTAGTTTCTCATATCCTTTTTCCCTTGAATTAATATTCAAGAGCATTGAGTTTGGTACTAATTTTTTAAAATCATTTTAGTTTTATAAAAGGTTTAGCTATTATTTTAAAATTAATCTATGATTCAATTGATTTTGAGTTTAGATCAATATAAGTTAAAATAAAATAAAAAATTAAAAAAACTTCGCTGATTCAATTAATCTGACCTAACTTAGTTATCAACCTATTAACTTTTTCTAAAAAATTATTTTTATCAAAATAACAATGTTTTAATTTAAAAAAAAAAAAGAAAGAAGAATTGGGTTAAGCTCTTCGACATGTGATTCAGTTTTTATTTTGGATTAATCTCGGATCTAGTTTTAAAATTATTGTAATGTTTCTTAGTATCCTTAAACCGTAACTTCTGCAGTTCCAATTTTAATTGCCAAGCCTTGTAATAGAAATCTCAAACTGTGATGATGGAGGCGTCCCGTAGAGATTCAAAACCCTTGAAACGTGCATGGTTACAAGAGCACCTCAAAAGTTCTAAAAAATTTGTTCAAATATCAGTTTTCCCTATTAATGATACGTGTGATTATAATTAACCAAAAAAAAATGATACGTGTGATAATTATCTCCCCATGAATCGTAACAAAGTATGGTCAACTAACTAGATATTTTTTTATTTAATATTGTTCAATTTTTTCTATATTTTTGAATAAGATTATAGTGTTTTTTTTAATATTAACAAGAGTTTTTTTTTTTTGCGTAATTCATGATAGTCATTCTTTTTATATTTTATTTGGTTATTTTACTACAATTGTATATAATTAAAAAAATATTTTTAAAAAATAAAATTATTAAACTTAAACAGATTTATAACCCAAATCATAAACTTAACAAATTAACTTAAGTTAATTTGTTAATTCAAAATGTCTCAATTTAAAAAGAAATATAAAGTCTTTAAATTTTATTTTTAAATTAAATTGAGTTTTTATTAGTCGATCTTCGAGAATTTTTATTTATATTTATCTCTCAACTTACCATTTAATTTAATTTTAAATTAGTGTTAAAATCTCTTTTTACACCCATTTGCTCGTGTAATTCTCAAGTTTTGTGTCTGTGGTTAAAAAAAAAATAACTCCTTGAAAAAAACGGTTGCAAAACCATGACATTTTAAAAGAAATAGCTAAAAGAAATAAGACCAATCCCAGAACAATGAGATCAATGAATATCATGTTTATATGTGTTTAATTAGGTTTTTTTTAAAAAAAAAAAAAAGAGGAAGAAGAAGACGACGACAACTAAGACTTTGGGAGCAAATGGATATTACCATCATGTTATTATGTCTTTACTATTTTGAACAACACAAAGGGTTGGATCTTACACCATATACAGTAAGTTTGATCAAGATAATATCATTTTAGGTTCAAAAAATTTCTAAATATACAACCCAGAAATAAAGGATTCTTTGAGAACATCCAAGGTAGGATTTAGAGGGGTGAGGAAGGCCCTGTTGTTTTTCTAACTTTATTGACTGTTTCGGAGTTGGCCTGAGAATTATATTGAAGCCCTGAAGAACAGCTTTCTTTAGTGGTTAACCGCATTTGTTTCTTCCATTTCTAGTCTTTAATTGCTTGAATCCTTTTGCTTACTAATTTAACAAAAACTTACCTCATACTAGTTGTCCAAAAAACTATTTTTGAAAAATTAGCCTGTTCTTTTCTTGATATAAAGCCACAAACAACCAGCCCCTTTTAGCAGATTACAGAAAAGATGAAGCCCGTTACAAGTTTCTTCCTGTTTTCTGCAACTCTAAGCCTCACCTTCTTCTTCCACCCATCAGTGGCCAAAGGAAGCACCAACCTAATCCAAGAAGTATGTACAAAAACTCATAACAAGGTTAATTGTGTTGCCAGCCTTGAATCTAACCCTGATAGCAAACAAGCCAATCTACAGCAACTTGGCATAATTGCATTAAACCTTGCATCAACGAAGGCAACAAACACATCCTCGTACATCAAGACAACATTGCTTAGCAACAAAACTCTGGGCCCTGTCAATGAGCAAGCCCTAGAAGATTGTTCAGATCAATACTTGGATGCCATCCAGCAACTTGATGACTCATTGGCTGCTTTGTTAGCCAATGCTACTAATGATGTGCGTGCTTGGGTGAGAGCAGCTGTTGCTGATGTTGAATCATGCGAGAATGGGTTCAAGAAACAGGTTCCTGGCCAACAAATGTTGCTGTCTTCGAGAAACGCAGTTTTTCGCCAATTGTGCAACAATGTCTTGGTCATCAACAAACTCTTAAGCCGAACAAGTGCTGGAAGTAATTAAGAGCAGTCGTAAATTTTTCCCAGCCAATCCACAAGGAACTTTCTTTTTCTCATTAAAAGGCCAGCTAGCTTGGTAATGAATAATTTTAAACATTATTTGACAAAACTATGGTGTGCTTTCTCTCTATTACCATTGAAGTTATGCAGAAAACTATTGTGAAGGTGAATTTTTTTAATCATATATGAGAGGAGTATTTTTTATTTTTTACATATGAATAGAAGAAAAATTACTTTATTTTTACAATAGGAAAATTCAGTAATTCACCAAGAATACCTGTCATAAAAAAAAAAAGGTTAACCATTTTTTAAAATGTGTATAAGAGATGGTATTTATTTATATATGAATCTCTTTAAATTACGACAACTAGCGCTTCATAACTTAGATTGATTATATCTTGGTGACTTAAGAATTCAGAGCTTAATCTAAATTAAATTTTATTTTAAATTATTTTTTAAAATTAATTAATCAAATTTGGATGAACTACAACATGAACCTCTAACCCATTCGACCATATTAAATTTGATTTAAACTCAATTAAATTAAAATTAAAATAATATCATTCTAGATTAAAAAAAATTATATACTTAGTTGATCAAGTAATTCATGGATCAACTTAACAACCCAAAGACCGGGGCTCTAACTAAATCAAATCTGACCAAATCTAACAATTATAATCTCAATTACATGATTTATTAAATTGACAAGAACCGCTTATCCTATTTTTTTCAGAAAAAAGGTCATGTGTGACCAAGGATTTAAGATTAACAAGCTATTCGGGGATAGAAATTGAACTTATTATGATCTCTTCGTATCTTAAAGCAATATTTGTTTACCACTTGTGGTGAATTTTTTTTTTTGTTTTTTTTTTGTTTTTTTTTATGAATCATGTGTGGTGATCCTATGGAATAATTCACTGACAAACCATGAGGAGTATTCCTCAAGTCTCTCACCATGATTATATATCCTCCAGCCCATTCTCAAATCATATTCTCCATTTTTCAACCCAAGTAACCAAATCAACATCACGATCTCCACAAAAATGGACAAAATGGAGTCTCGAGGTGAAGTCCATGAACCCCTTTTACGCTCAATCCCAGAACCTGAACCAATTTCTCAGTATCATGAATTGGACTTCCAGGCTTGAAAATGTCGACAACAACTTAGGCTACTTCAAGCGCCTCGGTTGGCATCCTGGATTGAACTTAAGATCCTTCTCCGCTTAGCTGCACCTGCTGTTTTGGTTTACTTGATCAACAACCCATGTCCTTGTCCACCGGAATCTTCGCTGGCCACCTCGGCGATCTTGAGCTTGCTGCTGCCTCTCTTGGCAATGTGGTGTCCAATTCTTAGCCTATGGCCTCATGGTAATATATACAACAAAATGACTTAAAATGTGATTTTAACTTTTTAGGGTTTTAATCTCATTGGTTTTGTGCCTTGATCTTGTAGTTAGGGAAGGGAAGTGCTGTGGAAACTCTGTGGTCAATCTTATGGATCTCGCCGATATGAGATGTTCGGCAAATATCTTCGAAGAGCAATTTTACGTTTTCGCAAAGCCAATTTGATCTTACTTGATGAACCAACAACCGTAGCGGCAGCAGCACAGCTGTCTTTGTTTATGGTCTCATACCCGAATTTTGCTTACGCTGTGAATTTTCCTATACAAAAATTCCTTCAAGCACAAAGTACTGCGACCCCATGTGCCATAATATCAGCAACTGCACTTGTCTTTCACCTAGTGTTAACTGCGCTTGCAGTGTACAATTTAAGGTGGGATTGATAGGAGCATCACTGCCTGTCATGGTGGATTATAGTGGCTGCTCAATTTGTGTTTATAGTGATCATGAGTAGGCGGTGCAAGAGCACATGGACTGGCTTTACCTGCCAAGCTTTTACTGGGCTGTGGATTTTCTGAATTTATCTTCTGCATCAGCTGTAATGCTTTGCTTGGAGACCTGATATTTGATTCCGACAAATTACGCATTATAATTTTAACATTTTCACTAATAATAGACTTTTGTAGTTTTTTTTATGCATTATAATATGATAGTTGACATATATAACAGAATGCCAGGAGATCAGTGGTTGCAAAATACATATGGATTTATGGACAATTAACTATAGGACAATGAGCTCTTGATTTATCGTTTGGTTATCGTTCTAAAATAAATAAATAAATATATATATATATATATATATATATATATATATATATATATATAAAACAAACATGTTTAATTATAGAAGCATAAATGAAAAGGTAAAATAAATTTGTTATAATTTTAAAGTGAATTTATATGAAATATATCTCTGCCTTTTTTGTTTGAGATACCAAACAAAGCTTTGGCGACGCAACACAGTTGTCACCACAGTGAATTTTGTCGAGTGTATAAAAGAAAATGGTCAAATGACTTGTATATATTATATTGCGCAATATGTCAATAATGGGGTTATTCTTCATGGTGTCAGTGGGTTTCAATGCATCTGCAGCCTGCAAGGTTACTCTTTTTACTTTAACTCTCTAATTTCCATAATTATTTCTAATATTTTGTTATTAAATGAGTTAATCAAGTTAATCAATATGGTTTCAATATAAAAAAAAAAAAAAAAAAAAAAACAACAATGTCTTTTGAAAAAAATATCAAAACAAGTTCTGATTAGATCAGAGGTGGGCAGGTAAAGCTAACCAATTTATTTTTCACCAATTTATTTTAAAGAGGTCAGCCGAGCAAAGCTTAATATCTATGATTTTATACAAAGAAAAATAATAATAATAATAATTTGGCTGTCTTGGCTTTAAGTTTGACCTTGGAGCAAAGGTAAAACCTTTCGTTCTCGTTTGCTTCTCACTTTGTCTTTGACAATTCCCTTTTAATGCATACATGCAGGCTTGGTCTTTAGGTAATTTTAAGGTAATTTGAGTACAAGCGATTATAATTTTTTCAAATATAATGTAAGATGGGCTACTTTAAAACCTGATCTGGTAGGAGCGAGTTTGGAGGGTATTTTCCTTCCGATAAGCAAATGGGGAATATGGTCTGGAATGACAGGAAGAACACGAATGCAAATCCTCATCTTACTTCAGGTAACATTCCAGACAGATTGGAACAAAGAGATGGCTATATTCCTGCAAACTACAAAATGTCTTGCTAGATATCATTTTATGCATGTAAGCAAGATGATTTGTATTGGAAAAAGAAGTGGAGATTGTATTTTCTTAGAAAACATCACCACTACGCAAGTCCTGCATCAACACCATTGTCATCAGCCCAAAAACAAGCAAAACCGTTGCCAAGACGCTCCCCTGAACCTGCTCTGTGTAATAATAGTTTTCTGCGTTGATGATACAACGTAGGATTGACAGATGTGGCGCGATATCATCAAGCATTCATAGCAACAAGTAATTATCGATAGAAAGAGGATACATTCCCATTAACACAATGGCAACCAAAAGATAAGTCTATGGTGTGGCCATAGCATCTTGTGATATGTCTGTGTCAATTGATTGCTACAGTAAACAAAAATCAAGTGCAACTGGTGTTCTTTAGTTGACATGAATCCAGCAACTTTGACAAGCATGTGCATGCATGAATGCTGGAAATAATTTTTCTCAATGATGAAGCTCCTGATTGTATAGATGTTCCAATTTCAGGTGGAGAAGGCTAAGTCATCTGGACAAATGGGAAGATAATTGATTTTCTGAAACTTAACATTGATGCTGTTCAGTTTCATCTCATCCCATCTGCTCGCCCAACACAGATGCAACTCTAGCTATACATGCCTAGCATCATCATCCTAGTTCAAAAAAAAACTAAATTCATTGGTTCTACTAGAGGAAACATTATTGCAGACTTAGTGCAGGAATCAGTTTATCAAGATTGTTGTGAATAAAGATTTTAATATTTATTTTTTCTCCTATTTCTCTCTCCACCTTATAGTTTATTGGTAATTATAGCTTGAGCAGCGTAGAATTTTTCAACAAGCATTACCGTCTTTACACGAAGCATAAGTATCTATCAAAATCAAATATGTAAATTCTCATTTCATCATGCAAAAAAGGTAACACAATTGAGTTGGGTAAAACACATAAGAATATATGCATGATGACCAAAGCATATCCTTCCTGGATATTACATTTTTGTCAAAGAAATTTTCCTCTCTTTTTTTTTTTGTATGGATAAGTACTGAACCTACAGCCCACCTCAGTCTCAAAGCATCTTTCAACCCTACCAGAGAACCAATGTTGCATGACGGCAAAAGAATCTTAGCAAGCAACTGGATATGCAAATACAAAACTCACTTCCAAGCAAAATTAATGAACCATTCCTGTGAAATATGTAACTAGCTGATCAGCCGATAAAATGGACCTAGTTCAGGATAAATATTCTGGTTGTTTTTCTGCTGTTGCTGCTTGATGACATAAAACAACAGCGTATAACAGCATCAATCTAACTCCCCGTCATCTGGTTTGTCTATGTGATCGGAATCATCTGTTCTTGGGAGAGATTTTGTTATATATTTGCAGGTCCTGAAACAAAAAAACCCCATCAGCTTCTGTGAAGAAATTAAAAGGAGTAATAACATCTAAAAGATAAGAAGCAGCAGTCAAGAAACTGAGAAGAAAACACTACTACGATAAAGGTGAGATCCTTGGAGAATAGAATCTTATCAAATCTACATACACTTATAATAGTGAATAAATAAAATTTTCAAATTCATCATTCAACGTGTATGGGTGTGTCATAAACCTATGTGTTGATATCGATCCCTTTGACAATGAGAGTGACCCAAAAACATTGTATCCGTACAGATCCAACCTTCTTTTTTTTTTTCATAGTACACCCAAAATCTGTTTTGCTTGAGTACTCGAAACTCAGGCCATGAATTTGAGTGAAATATTGCACAGCAATTTAGCTAGAAGCTTTCAATCATCACTTGATGCACAACATGCTGTCATATTTTTGTCCTTGTGATGATCTGACAAGATCAATCTTCAAAGCAGTGTCCACGAGATCAAATCAACAAGCAAAAATGTTCAACACATTATGCTATTTAGATATTGAATATAAACTACTCTATGGAAAAGGACACTGAAAGTAAAGTAAACTAGATAATTTGGTTCTACTGCAGAGATAAATATTGCCAGTCTAAGGATGTGAGAACAGTACGCATCAAAACCCTCTGCTTTTCTCTTGATTTCGCATGACCACAGCACTGGATCAACATTTTTTGGTAATGAGTCCTGCTGTTGAGTTTTCTCTTGCAGCCATTTTTCAGCCTTGTTGCACTCATCTATAACCTGAAAAATGGGGGAAATGTCAAAAGAGTAGATTTGGTGACTGATCACCAAAATCTCTACTGCCACCCTATTACAGGACAAGGATCATACCGCATCCCTCTCACCAGCTGTAAGTGACCCAGCTTTCATTCGATAATCCGCGATGCAACTTAGGAGATCCTTTCTTGCTTTTTCTCTGGCCTCGTCTTCTTTATATCGAATTTCAATAGGATCAACAAGCTATTAAATATTTAAAATTTATCAGTTGTTTCCATCAAGCAATAAATTATGGTGAATCCAAAAGATAATACTAGTCAAAGTACCTTTCTAAGATCCTCTAACTTTTGATTATAAATATTTTCTGATTCATCATCAGGTTCATCTTCGTAAAGCCACTCCTCTGTCTTTTGAAGATTTATAGAGATCTCATCCCTTTCTGACTCGGTGGCAAAGCTCTGGTACTTACTGAAAATCTATTCATATTACCGAGTTATTCCATCATGCAACTCATAAGGGGAAAAAGGGTGAAGCATGATCTAAAGGCTCACTGTTAATGAACTTAACTACAGCCTAATAAAGAACATATAAGAATATAGAATCAAGGAAAGATGGGCCTAATTTAAAATAAGAATTCTTAACAGTCCTCACAGCAATATTTCTGCAATGTCCTATTAAATAGAGTTTTAGAGACAAAACACAAGCAAGCTAGCAATTTCTGCATGCACATTCACTTCTACAAGAAAAAATATAACAGAAAAGAGAACGCAACTTTTGTGTGTGTGTGTGTGTGTGTGTGTGTGTGTGAGAGAGAGAGAGAGAGAGAGAGAGAGAGAGGGAGGGAGGGAGAGAGAGTACTAACCCTAGTAAGTGATTGCAGCTATTACCATAACTATGACATCTTACATGTGAAATAAAAAATTAAAAATGAAAGTGTATATATTAGAAAATCCGTTACATGGAAATGGAAAGCAGTGAATGCTCTTAAAGTAAAATTATCAAGGTGCCCTGTGCATGCTCCAATAAAGCCAAGCCTAAACATGTGAAACTCAAGAGGGAAAGCCCAAGCAATCTTTTGCCAAGCCATCCATCATCAAAGCAAGCCAAAGAGCATGCACCAAATTAACCTTTTAGTTCACATTTTGTATAAAGAATGAAAGAATAAAATAAGAACATCTACTAACTTTATAGTGCATTCCACAAAGACATTGGACAGCCAAGATGGCATGGATTCTGCATGCTAATTTAGAAGCTGATAACAAAAGGTTAGCTCTGGGAAGAGGGAACTTGACATGAAGCTATATACCTTATCTCGCATCTCATAGACATAGGACTCCAAAGCATTTTTCTTGTCTTTTATCCGCTCCATCTTCAAGTCCTGTTGTGCCAACTGAAGCTCTATCTTCTCAGCCTCTGAGAGCTCAGCCTTTGTCATTCCTCCATAGACTTCCTCACTGACTGGAATTTCAAGCCTTTTGAAAAATTTTCCTTTCCTAATTTCATCCTTCACAGAGAAAGTGGATCCAACATCAATATTTTCCAGCCTAAAGCACTTTTTTGAATTCATGACACCCTCAATTTGTAGTATTGCAAAATCTAAATGATATGGCTGCCAAGAATATATGACAACAGCAGTCCAGAAAAGGATAGCAAAAATCAGGCATCATTTGTCAGTTTTTAGTACAAAGCCAGGAAATATAAATCTGATATAAAACTAATATTAGAATTAAGTATCTTTTTCTTCTTTTTCATTATTGCAATCTTTTTAGATACGTTAAGCCAAAAGAATAGCAGCGAAAAATTAGAATATAAAATCATGCATATGATTGGCAATTGAACCAACACATACCGCAGGCATGGATGAAGGTGCTGACTGTGCGACATTAGTAACTTCAGCACCATTTTGTTCAACAGAAGGTGAATGGTCGGATTTGGCCACCATATTTTCTGAAGTAACATTTGTAACTTCAGCACCATCTTCAATTTGCTAATGCATTAAAGGACACTCATTTAGTAGGGGTGTAACTAAAAAATCAAATAAGTCAAAATGCTTGCTGAATTTGTCAAGATACACTTACCATGAATGCCTCTATGTTTACTATTCCATGGAGGTTTAACTGAACTCTAACCTTCACTTTCACCATTTCCAATTGATAAACTGGAAAAGGCCCAATCTACAGAAGCATTAACAGAAAATTTAAGCACAAAATGAACAAAATGTCAATCAAAACAGTAAGAACAGTCAAGTCTACAAGATTTGCATATATCTGTGAAGAGAAGCATATCTATTCTTGATTGTTGCTCGCTATCCTTACCATAAAACTGCTGATTTGTGATGCTATGCCAAAAGGCATTTCATTCGGATCAGCATAGAAGGCTTCCATCTGAAACATATTATTTCTGTGAAGAGCAAGTATCTTAAGACTTGGGAAAGCCTGGCCTTTTGGGAAAAGCGTGCTATTTGGCAATGTGCAAATTGGAACTTTATCTGATGAGAGTCCAATGGAGAAAGGAAATGAATCTTGAACCTGATAGTGGCAACATTGAACAAATTACAATCATGATATATAGTACATAGCACCACGCATGTGAAAATGGGCATGCCAGCGCATGCAGTTGCACATAATATATGATGTTAATTTATTGATGGTCAAAACAAAGTAAACTGAAGGAAGAAATTGAACTTATAATGTTCATGTGACCTGAGAGAGAGAGAGAGAGAGAGAGAGAGAGAGAGAGTGATGGATGCTAATAAATGACAACCCCACACATAGCCAGGAGAGAGAAGGAATTAATGTGCATTTGTCCATGCTAAAGCACAAACCTGGTATTCTCTAACTCGAAATATTGGGCTCAGCATTGCACACTGAAGAGCACAACCACGAGCCACACACTCGCTTGCATTTATTCTCCGGCTTGGCTCTCTCTTGAATAGAGAAGCTAGCATTCTAGTAATTGCTGGTATCCTAGACCCAGAACCAACAAGTTCAACCGAATGAATCTTTTCTACAGTCAGGCCAGAGTTAGCCAGGACCTTTTGACAGGGAACACTAATGCTTTCCACCAAACCTGATGACAGCCTTTCAAACTCCTCCCTCTTAATAAAACCTCTAACATCTTTTTCATTCATCAAGCACTCTATATTAAGCGGCGCCTCTGCATTTGCACTCAAGACCTTCTTCAATTTCTCACATGAAGCCCTCAACCTAATAGATGCCTTCATATTAGTACAAACATCAATGTCATCTTTCTCCTTGAACTGTGCTGCAAAATAACTGAAAAGAACCTCATCAAAGTCTCTCCCTCCCAGGTTCCTGTCAAATGCATGTGATAATATCTTCATTTGTCCACTCTCGAAAGATGCCAGACAGACCTGGGTGTCACAGTGACCAATATCAACAAATACAACATAAGTTGGGCCTGCATTGGAGATATCATTTTTGTAAATGCCATATCCCAGTGCAGTTGCAGTACAGTCATGCAACAACCGCAAAGGTCGCAGTCCAGCAATCGCAGCTGCATCCAAATAAGCACGTCTTTGCAAATCCGTGAAGTAACATGGAATACCAATAACACAATCAGAAATAGGCATCTCGAGACTCTTCTCTGCTATTTGTTTCAAATGAGAAAATAACATCCCCAAAATCTGAACTGGACTAAACTCATGAATCTCACCCAAGTACTGCACCTTAATCAAAATACCACCATCATGGCCCTCTACAATCTCAAAAGGAAACAATTTAAGATCATCTTGAACCTCAACTTCTTTAAACTTCCTCCCAATCAGTCGCTTAACCTGAGAAACTGTCGATTTAGGATTCATAGTCAAAGAAGCAGCTCCCTCTGAACCCATAAATCTCTGCTTCTCAAAAAAAGACACCACAGCCGGTGTCTCACGATTTGATTCATCGTTCAACAAAACATCAATCCCACGTTCCTTCGCTACTGCAATCACACAATTCTCGTTCCCAAAATCAAATCCCACCACGCTCATTTTCACTAAACCTCACAAACTTCACACCAAAATAATTAAAACACTAAACCCGCATTTCCTCAACTTTCTTAGTTTTAATAAATCAAAAATCCCTCAAATCCCATCTGAAAACAACAATCAAAATCACAACTTTTGCCACTCTGAAGCTTAATTTCTCTGCATTGAAGCATAAAACAATCATAAAAATCACAACTTTGCCCCTTTGAAGCTTAAATTCTCTGCACTAGAGTATAAAACAAGCTTAAAGATTACAGATTTTCCACCTTGAAGCTTAAATTCTCTGCATTTAAGCATAACCCACATAAAAAAATCAATTCAGTTTAAAAAAAAACCATTAAATTGACCATTAAGCTCTCGATTAAGAATTTAAAAAATCGACAAAAACAATAAAAACTGTTATTTTCTACACCAAGCGACTAAAAATCACTGTTACATTATAGCATGCAAGTCATTTAAAAGAGAGTTTAAGGAAAAAAATAAAAAATTTCTTTCATCTTCCTACATTTTCTCAGTAACCAATCAGAAGATGAAAGAGATTGTACCTGGAATCGAAGGGATGAAACTGTAGAGAAATTGTAGAAGGGACTGTTTGTTTGTTTGGGTTATTAAAATAGCTCTGAAGATCGCTTCTTATGAAGTTAACAGGGAAAATCAGGAGCGACGTGTCATTTGTCGAATAACAAGTGACATTTCTTCCCCTCTTTTCTTTCTTGCCTAATTTGGTACAATCCAGTATGCAAGAGGTCAGCCCTGAATTATAAAATATCTGATCTTCATCTTTATACTTTTTTCTTTTTTTCTCTTTTATTTGCAAGGTCACACTCCTCAAAATTATAAAAACCGGCGCAGCTAAAGACACGGGTCATTAATTGAGCAAAATAAGTTGTTTTAAGATTTAAAATAAAATTAAAATTAAAAAACAAATAAATTAGTTGGTTGGTAAACTTGTCGGTTTGACCTAATCAACTCTAAACCAAATTGAAGAAAACCCAATCGAAATCAAATTTTAAATCTACAAATCACCATCCATTTTATCTAAATTTAATAATATTAATACTCTCATCTACTACTAAGGTTTCATGTATTATCAACTTAAAACCTATATTTGGTGAGATATTTTAAATTTCCATGTGAGTTTATTGTACAAGTTATCCATATAATATAAATGAGGCATATGAATAAAATTTATGTCATCCCATCTAATAATTCATGTATATAGTATTATGGTATAGAGTTATTTTCAATAATTAAAAATACATTAAAATAATATTTTTTTTATATATATCAACACTTCAAAATCATCTAAAAACATATAAATAAATTAATTTGATATTTTTTCAAGCGAAAAAACAATTTAAAATACACTTTAAAAAAAAAAACTACTGCAAAAACAAACACTCGAGAAATGCGGGTTCTATACATAAATAAACCTCTATAAATTAATACCATTAGAGCCATGAAAAATTATTGACTAATTGAGATATTATTTAAATATTAAATTTAAATTGAGAAAAAATATTCAGTTGATGTTATTAATTTATCAAGGTTATACTGTAATTTGTTTGACCATGTTTAAATGAGATGTATAATTTTATGGATTAAAAGTACAAGGATAAATTTAATTTCACTCCTGAGATTTATGGGATCTTTCAACCCATTTCCTTAATTTTTCAAATCCCCCATTGTCCATATTTATCCATTTCTATCTACAATGGTAATGGAAATATTTATAAATACCAATTTCATTCTTAAAGTTTATATATAAAAAAATCTTAATATTACCTAAAAACTATATAAAAAATAAACTGAAATTAAAACTTGAAATTAACAAAAATGAAAAAGAATATCAATAAACAATTTTTTTTCCAGTAAAACAACAAATCTGAAGAAAAATAGTTCTTTTATTGGTATAAGATTTTCTTGGATAATATGGCTAAGGCCCCAACACTTTGAAGTATAGTCTTAAAACCCGGTCCAGCCCGGCGAGTTGATCTGGGACTCGGTCGACCCGGGGCTAGAACTTGGCTGGGTTAAAAAAAAAACATGAGAAGAAAAAATAGTTCTTTTGATTTTTTTTTTAAAAAAAATTGATTCAGACGACTCGGTGACTTGCCCAAAACCCGGAACCCGGGCCTTGGACTAGACTGGCCACCGGACCGAGTCTAAAAATTATGCTTTGAAGGACCATTTTTTACTTATACCATTGATTTTTATCATGAAATTGATTAGTTTCTTACTGTATTTGAATTTCTTAACTACTTACATATCTTCAATATTGAAAAAGCATTTATAATTCTTTCATATGTGAAAATTCTAAATTTTATGTAGGGCAATACTGAACTGGATTGAGCTTTTTTAAGTGTAGGCCCAACCTAATTCTTAAAGCTCATAAGCCCATGAAAATGAAGTGTCCCATGTCTAATGCCCACCAATAGGAAAGAAGGGCATATGATGTTGGCCCAAATTTGGTAATGTGCAAGCTTGAGATAAGTCAATAGGCTGCCGTTTGAGTGAATTTTAAATGAATGTTTGATTTAAAAAAATATTAAATTAATGTTTTTTAGTATTTTTAAATGTTTTTAATGTTCTGATATATAATTTTTTTTTTAATATAATACAATTTCAAACCCACACTTAAATATTTGACAATGTTCATTTGAAAATTATTTATAGTAATTTTCAGCTTAATCAAGAAGATGATCCTTGGCTTTGAAAATTAATTAAAATGAACATAAAATTCCCTTGAAAATTCTTAAGTTAACTCGCCAGAGTGCTTCGGGTCAGTTTGTGCGCACCTCGACTAATTCCACGGGCTCTGAAGTTAACGACCATGTAAACCTCCAGTGGCCATCATATGAGCAACCACGGGGCTCGAACCTGAGACTATAAAAAAAGCTAACATCTTGATCCCAAACTTTTATCATTGAATCACCACCTAGATTGTTATTCAAAAAGATTTTAATCCTGCACAATGTAGGCGTGTAAATTAGTATATTTATAACGAAAATAGGATATTCATACTAATACTGACGTGCATTAACCTTGAGGCTGGATTATAACTCAAAACCTCCTACTAAAATGAGAAAAACGAAAGCATAACATGATGAGTGCGAGCAGGTGACAATCACAACACAATCAATGGCAAGAAAAATGCGTAAAGCCTACATTGACTATATTAGCTGGTAAGTCCGATCTGACCATGAGGGCCCAACGTGACCCCAACCTGTTAATAGAGAGAAGCCAGCCGTGCGCCATGACTTCAAAGCTTTTGAGGGTGTGGACAGAAGTACAGAGCATATATTTTGGAAAATAAATGTGGATCCATCCAGCCCGCTTTATAAATTTATACTTGCCAGGTCGGATTTAGATTTAAGTTTGGATTCAGAGACTGGTTCAAAAAATTACTTGATAATAGAGATTAACGAAGCTAATCTAGCTTGATTTGAGTCTAGCCATCAGATCAATTAGAATACTAAAAACTCTTGTAAATGAATCGATTTTTGACGAGTCAATATGTTTAACTAGAAAATGAACCAGGCCGAGCTTCGAATTTTAAGTTTCTCGGAACAAATTTAACATAAGAGACTCGGTTTAGCAACTATCCATGAATCAGAAGGAAAAAAGTATACCCATATTGGAAAATATTAATTGCGACAACTGGATCATATGGGTTGGTTTTAATAGGGTGATGATGCCCCAGCTGCTACGTACTGGCTAGCTAATCAATTATAAATGGGGGAGTAAGAGGACAGTACGGCATGAATGGGAAAGTTCCAAGAGTATCAGGGTTGCCACTACTTTTGAGACGTGAGGGATGATTTCTCTGCTTTTGCTTTCCAAGATGAAAAAGGCGCTGTGCTTTACATACACTGCCTGTAGATTGACCATCTTGGCTTGTCTAGGACAATAGAAATGCTCAATTTCATGCCCTTCCAAGGCATATTAATCATTCAATTACCTTGAATTTAACAATATAGTATGGAATATATAGTGGTGGGGGAACACAGACTAGGAAAGATGCACCGACGACAAGTAGTGATTCTTACTCTCATTCCTTGCAAGGAACTACCTAGACATGTATATATGATCTTCGATTTAAGGTTTCCTAATTTGAAAAAAGCAGCTCTCCATGAAAATAAAAGGAGCAAAATAACCATAATATTGTTGCACACATGTGTTGATGTTCAGCAGTACCAAAAAACACTCGATATATGAAACCTAATTTCAAGCATTCAAGGCCAGCATAGGAGGAAGACTAGCAATGGCCTCTCCATCGCCAAACAAGCGCTTCCACTGACATGTAACTTGCTCATAGACTCTAACTCTTGCAGCGGATATAGATAACAACATGCCCTTCCTCAGCTTCTTTAGTTTCTTGCCAATCTTGATCTTTAACCTACACAATCTGAGTCTCAAAAGAGATGGCCTTCTTCTAGGGGAATCTGCTTGTTGTAGTGCCTTGTAGATCAAGAATTGTGCTCTTCTATGCATGACCTCTTCTGGGTCTTCTTTATCCAACTTTGAGTAGCCATATGATGATCTCCTCGCTAGAGTACCCATCTCCTCTCTAGAAGAAGAAGAAGAAGAAGAAGAAGAAGAAAAGTAACAGTGAGGAAATCTTGGAAGCTTAAAGAGAGTAAAGAAAGAAGCAATGCTCAATATTTTTGGACAAGTTGAGGTGATCAGACATGTTATATTTATAGCCACTTGAAAAGAAGTGCTGGTAAATATTGGAGTAGTGTGTGATGGGGCAAGTTGGAGGAGGTCATATGATGATGAAGCGGTGCATGTGCACTAGTGTTTGGTAGGAAAATAATGGGAAAGCTGGCCTCTTGAGCTGGCCATACATCAAGGTTTGAAAACTGCTGCTGCTCCTAACATTAGTTTATTGGTTTTGTAATCCATCATGACAGGTCTTCAATGCTGCAGGCTTATGCCAAGATTAACATTGATTCACGCCAGCATGAACAATTTAGCTAGCAGAAGCAAGTGACGAGTAGCCTAATTGAGGATTAATAATGCTTTGCTTTTTTGTGGATGGAAAACTAGGGGAGTTTCGTACTGGGATTTTGTTGGGGAAAAGATGCTGGCTAATTAATTAAGCAAGGAGGATCACAAAATCATGTGCACCTCTTGGCTGATTTAATATGCTAAATGATATCATTAACTAGTAATTAAGGACTACTTACTTACCCTTAATCATGATCATTCTACACTGAATATGATCCTCTATTTATTATACCCTTCATTTTATTTGTCCATATAAATATTTGATGCCTAAAGACGATATAGAAATAACAAAAATGTGTTTGGTTTAGAGGGATGAAAATAAAAACATAAAAATAAATTTATTTATTAAACATGAGAACAGACCCTTTTATTTGTATTCACCGTATTTTCTATCTCAAGATAGTAATGATATTCTATTTAAATATTAAAAATGATAAGAGGTGGTTAGGTGGAGATCATACTTATATAAGATGTGGAGTAGCACAATAATTATATATATTATTGAAGAAAGCAAGAATTATTGGCATTAAATATTCGGATTAACAGAGCAGCCTGCATGATTCACACCCTAGCTGAGTATAAAACTGTGCTCGACATCACTGATCAATTTTTATCTTATTAAAATTCTTGAGCTCTAGAGTCAACAGGGGAAGCATGCCTTAAATAAAATAGACCAAATTTCCACCGGCATGAAGCATCTTTGACAAAAAAATACTAGAATATATATATATTTTTTTTGGTGTCAACCATGGTTGAGTGACTGGGGGGGGGGGGGGGGGGGGGGGACAATCCCATTCCCAAAATGTTGGCCTTTGAATTTCTTGCCTGTAAATTTTTATGCTAGGTCAAGTTGCACACTAGCTGCAGCTGCGGCCTCTTCATCACTTTAGTTTTATTCATATGTATCGCCTTACATTTTGCATCGAAAATAATATATCTCATAGTTAAGAAGAAGATACACAATACGGGAAAAAAAGTTCTAATTGATGCATAAACTGATATGAAAATGAAAATTAAAAAAAATATATATTCTTTTGCGGATATGTATCTTGTATTAAGAGAGCTATTAAGCACATTTGGCATGATTCCTTGTTAATTAGTGAATTTGATCTAGGTTTTTTATTTTATTTTCTTTATCAAGTTTGTAAGTATGCTAGTAGGGTTTCAATAAAAAAAAGAAGAAGAAAAAACAGTTAAATAATTACGAAATAACATCTTGCCCTTTAAGGAGTGCCAAAAGAGCATAATTTTAAAAAAGATAATTGCAAGACTAAAGTATTTGTTCTTGATGTTAAAGGGACAATGCCTAAAAATATCTTATACAGTATATATGGTAGTTGCAGCCTGCAAAGTGCAGTCTTGAGTGTGATTTGCCGGCCACAAATTTAGTTCAAGAGACTCTGGATTTGCATATCCCTAAATGGCAAACTCCAGACGCAACCTTTGTTCACTTGAGAAGGCTTTTCTTTCCTTGCAGAAATAGCCTTTGGGATAGGAAGAAAGAGTTTCAAGCATTAACGAATCATTCAGGCTCAAAAACGTGAGCGTGAGGGATCGGTTATGTTCACGTTAAATCCGACTCCAACTAGCTTGAAAAAGGGCTTAGGTTGTTGGCTCATGAGATTGAGTCAACAAATCAACTCAATCAACTATCAGCTAGGTTTAATCAAGTTAACCAAATCATGAAAAATCTATTTCAAACCAACAGGATAGGAAGAAGAAAGAAAAAACTGAGCCAGAAACCTATGTTTCTCCCATGTCAACCAAATGTGAAGAGGCTTGCTTCTGGTCCAGCTACAAGCTTCAGCATAGTTCGGCTAAAGCACGGATATGAATCAGTCAGGTAAAAATGATTCTTTGCCAAAAAAGGCTTATACATTAACACTGTTCACGTTTCATGCCATGAGAGGCAAGCCAGTGCATAGACAGATGGCCTCTTGAAGAACAAAAAACAAGAAAGCACTCATCCTTGCATCCTTTTTTTACAGTCTATGATACAATAGGTGTAGAGTATGATTACATCATTCATAACTTATGAGTTATTCTGGAACTGCAACTCAACTTTTTCTGTGGTGGATTTACAAAGTGAACCTTACAGAGTTCTACAGTAGCAAACTTGTTGACAAAAAGATGAGAACATATCGTTACTTAGCCAGACCGTAGTTTTTGCTTAACCCACTGATCCCTCAAGCTTTAAGCTCATCAGCTGGTTCACCTCAGAACCAAATTCATCAGGAAGTTCATTGAAGACGTCTCGGCAAAACCCAGAAATCATGGCTGCCATTGCTTTTTCATAGTCAATTCCCCTTTGCTGAAAGTAAAACAGCTGATCTTCACCAATCTTGGAGGTGCTGGCTTCATGTTCAACACGTGCAGTGGGATTCTTCACCTGTTAAACAATAGAGATCAAACTACTTTTAAGTAGCAATATAGAATGGCATGAAAAGTCACAGTTTCTAGAAATAGCATGTCGAGGGGGGGAAACTGCGTGGAAGATGTAACAGTAATGTTTAAGAAAAAAAAACATATAACATGTTTGAAAGTATGCTGATTCCTGTTAGAATATAACTGCAACCGTCTCAAGCAAGTGAAGCCAATCTAAAATCAAGAGAGCTCTTATTCTTTTTTACTATTATTAAGAATCAAAGCTAAGGTAACAGATTTTAGAAGGAGCTCCACACATGCAGGAGAATGGAAACCTCCAACATTTACATGTAGAATATTTGGGAACAAATGGGCTGTCCTGCTCCATTTCCCAGAGGAATGTTTCCACTTTCACAGCCTTGTGGATGGACTATTAACAAAATGGGCAGCAGGCTTCCATCTCAGTTGCCATGGCTTTGAGATGTATTATATAAAATGACAGGAGCAACAACAGTATATTAACAAAGCACTAGGCTGCCCCTTTCTCTAATGATAAAGTCATGAAGCTGGCTGCTCCACCATGGATATGAGACCAGCCCCAGGATCATCCCCTTCAGTCTATGGTGAACTCAGCCCCACTGGCAGATTTTTCAAGCAGCCCAGCCCACCCCACTGTGCTTAAGGCTTATCTGGGTTGTCAGCAGGATAGAAGAGAATTAAATGATCTTTTTCAAAAAGGAAGGGCAAAATCCCCATCATGCAATAGTTACAAACATATTCTACCTGAATCAACGAGAATCAAGTGATGGCATCACTGCATGCAAATTCATGAAAAACTTACTGAGTAAATAAATATCTAGATATCAAGTTAATAGTACTGGTTTGTATTAGAAAAGTATATTTACACAACCTCAGCTCTGTTACAAAAGATGATGGTTAAGAGCAACAAAAGAAATACATGATCTCTTAGCAGAACAATGAACATACACTACATTGTTGTTTGGAAGACTCCAATAGAATAGTCAATAGAAAATGATATACCACATATGATCTAATTTCCCATCAAACTTTTTGAAACTTATTTTTTTAAAAAAAATTAGATTTCCACCGCGTGATATGAATTATCCATAGAAAACAGCTTTCTTGGTTTTATGGATGTTTCATGTTTGGGGACATTTCATCCATTTGCCATGCATCCAATTAAAGCAACTTCAATTTTCTGAACCAAGTATGATAATTATCCACAAAGAATCACAGTTAGCATGCACCACAAAGGATGGCACAAGAAAAGGAGTAAGAGAATCCAAAGACGGTGAGAATATGAATGTATAGTGGCAAAAAAAGATGAGAAATTGGAGCAAGCTCCTAATAATGTTCACTGGGGGTATCTGACTGCCAATCCAGACTGACTGAACTGGTTAACTGCTATGCTAACAGAAATCTCAGTGACTAATTTACCATCCATGATGTTTCCCTTAATTTTTTCCTATGTACCCTACAAGCTCACCTTAGTTGTGGGGTAACTTGAACCTGCAAATGATATCATGTTGTAATTTGCGCTACATTTCATGTCATCAACAAGGAGCTACCCTTTCCATGTGAGCGGCTTATGACAGGAATAATCAGAAGACAGGATTCCACTTACAAAAAGAAATGCATATTAGTCCAGACATCATGAATCTCTTGCTTTTCAACCACCAAGTTGGTATTTGTACTATGTTTCTTGTTATCAACAAGGACTAACCCTTGATGTATGAGCAGCTTATTACAATACCAGAATCAGACAACAGGATTAAGCTATGCCATACCAACAGAAAGTAACGCTCAGCCATAGCCATCACAATATGGCTGTCTTTGCATCAACTGATATTTAATGCCATTTAGAACATAACCCTTGAGAAATATTCAGGGAGGGGGCAAAACGAAAGAGCCAGCTCATACATGAATAGTCAACAAAAAAGTTTTAACATGCCTGGAAAAAAACACTAGCAGATTAAAGAAAGTTACCTGGATATAAGGATAGGTATTGGCAGCTGCAGTGTCACCAATAAGCATTGAGTCACATTGTGAGGAGTTCCGAGCATTGTCTGCCTTGGATTGAACCTGAACCAGCCCTCTATAACAGTTCCTAGAATGTCCAACTGAAATACCCTTTGAAATAATTCGACTTCTAGTATTTTTACCCTTATGGATCATCTTCGTTCCTGTATCTGCCTGCTGATAATTATTTGTCAGCGCAACAGAATAGAACTCTCCCACGGTATCATCCCCCTCCAAAACAACACTCGGGTACTTCCAGGTAATGGCAGACCCTGTCTCCACTTGAGTCCAAGATATCTTAGATCTATCCCCAGCACAAAGTCCTCTCTTTGTAACAAAATTATAAATCCCCCCTTTTCCTTGCTCATCACCAGCATACCAATTCTGCACCGTGGAGTATTTAATCTCCGCACCCTCAGCACAATACAGCTCAACAACAGCAGCATGAAGCTGATTCTTATCATAAGAAGGTGCAGTACACCCCTCCAAATACTCCACAAAACTCCTATCATCAGCAACAATCAAAGTTCTCTCAAACTGTCCAGTCTCCATCGCGTTAATCCTAAAATAAGTCGATATCTGCATGGGACACTTGGTATCTTTCGGTACATAGCAGAATGATCCATCACTAAAAACAGCAGAATTCAAAGCAGCATAATAATTATCCTCACTAGGCACAACTCTACCCAAATACTTCCTAACCAAATCAGGATACTTCTGTATTGCCTCAGAAATCGAACAAAATATAACACCAGCCTTCTCTAGAGTCTTCCTATGAGTAGTAGCTATAGAAACACTATCAAGAACAGCATCAACAGCAACATTCGCCAATCTATTCCTTTCAGTTAAAGGAATCCCCAATCTATCAAAATATTTAATAAGTTCCGGGTCAGCTTCCTCTAAACTATTCACAGTAGGTTTCTTCTTAGGAGCAGAATAATAACAAATATCTTGAAAATCAATAATAGGGTATTCATTATCAGACCATTTAGGTTCTTTCAATTTCAAGAATCTCTCAAAAGCATTCAACCTAAAATCAAGCATCCAATCGGGTTCTTCTTTAAGTGAAGAAATTAGCCTTATTGTTTCTTTCGAAAGACCTTTAGGAATTGTAAAGGAATCAATATCCATATTGAACCCAAACTTCTCGTTGTAATCACGATTCCTTAAAATCTCTCTAATCTTATCATCAGAGCTAGTAGAAGAAGTACCGGTTGCTGCTGAGTTACCTGGAGCGGTCTTGACTGTCTTAGATTCAAACCCAACATCAGCACGGATCTTGAAAAGATTCAGTTTTGAAGGCTTAAAAAAGATGGGTTTTATCTGAAAGGAAAAGGGTTTGTTCATTTTTGGTGAATCTTTAATGGGTTTTGGAGAAAAGTGAGGGATAGTGTTTGATAACAAAGAAGCCATGGTTATGGTTTGTGGTTCAGACAAGAGGAGGAGAGCAAAGAAAGGTGAGTACTTGAAAAGAGAAGATGTTTGTGGTTGATTCCTTTGTTCTGTTAGCCATAAGTTTTAACGATTGACTCGTGTCTCACACACGTACCCTTTGAACTGGCTAAAGGCCAAGGCTGTTCTTTCTTTTCTTTTCTTTTTCATTTTATGTGGGTATTCCGGCAGCTTGTATATTCTTTGACTAGTCCTTATAAGTTCTGAAATTAATTATTAGGTAAGTCTCTATTAACAATCAATATTAATAACCACAGGGCTCGAACTTAAGATCACAGAACTTGAACTTAAGACCACAGGAAAAACAAATATCTTGATCTTAAACTCTTACCATTGAGGCATCTACTTGATGATTTATTTTTAACAATGTTATTATAACTTTTATGGGTAGATTTTGAGTAATACATCTCAGTTATTAATCCGGTCTAATTTGATGGATTGATAAAATGATTTGTTGATTTAAAACCTGTTTTATATCAAATTATTTTAATTCAAGGTGGGTGTTTAGTCGATTAAACTCATGTAACTTGATAGGTTAAATTTAATTTAATTAACTTAACAAAAATGTGGTTAATTCAATTAAACTTAAATAAGATTTGATGAATTTAAATTAAATGAATTTTTTTATTTTTTTTTCAAATATTATTTTAATTAAATAATTGAAATGATATCATTTTAAAGTTAAATTCAACTAATCCACAACTTAAATTTTAAATGGGATCATAACTATGAATATAACTCATAATTTTTTATGATTTGATATTATTATAGAATTATTATGTAATAATTATGAAAAAATATTATCTAATATTTTTTTTATAAATAGTAAATCATCTCAACTATTTTCTCTTTTTTATTTCTAATTTTTTTTCTTTTAATTAGGCCTTTCTACAACCTAATTTGATAAATTAGGCTTTTCTTCTTCTTCTACTACTTCTTTTCAATTCATCCCTTTTTTTATTTTATTTTTTAATTTCATTATTTTTTCTCATTCTCGTCTTTAAATTATTATTTTTACAGTTGTCAAAGTTCTTTTTAAACTAATCAAGTCAACCAGATCACATCAAGACAACTTCCAAATAATTTAATTTTAAACTCAAGCTAGACAGAGAGTTAGGTCAGACAGTTTTCTCTTTCAATTCCATCATATTTTTGAACTTCATACTCAAACTTTTCTTTATCAATTGATTAGGTTGTCTTTAGACTGATCAGGTCGACTAGGTTGTCTTAGAACAACTCTCATATGATTTAATTTTAAATTCAGGTTAAGCAAGAAGTTGAGTAAATATGTTTTTTTTTTGTTGATTTTATTTTTTATTTTCTCAATTTTATTCTCAAGATTTTTTTTACCTGTTGGTCATGTGCTTTTGGATTAATCAAGCCACTTAGATCATATCGAAACAACTCTTAAACAGTTTAATTTTAAACTTGAGTTAAATAAAGAGGTAAATTAAAAGATTTTAAAATTCACTTATTATACCAAATTTAATAATAATGTTAAATAGTTGATGCGAGAGTGGCTCTCTTTGCCTAGAACTTGTGAAGCATGCACGTTGACTGGCTTATGGTTGGTTTTCTATGAATATCTATGTGGCTTATAAAAGGATGTGTCGAGGTATATTGAACAAATCAAGACATTTTTTAAAGTCGGGCTAAAATTTCCAGCAATTTGGGCTGAAATTTAAAAATAGCCCAAACTGCCAAAAAAGTATTCACAACGCTTTCTTAACTATTAATTATCATATCAATTGCATTGTTAATCCTTTCACTAATCTTATTTTTTAAGAAAAAAATTAGGATTCTAGCAAGATTTAGCTACCAAACAATTTAGATAACTGCAAATGCTAAACTTAGCAACCTATTTATAACATGAGCAAGGCTATGCACCACGAATTAGCAACAAAAGCTGCCATAAATTAATATTATTAAACTTGATTTAGTAAGATAAATTAGTAACTTATAATTTAGTTTTTATTTTAAATTAAATCAGCTGAAAAATAATTTGAATAAAACTTGATTTGATCTTTTAATTTTTCTATAAAACAACATTATTTTAACTATTTTTTTTAAAAAATATATTTTTAAATTGATCCACTCAACCCGCCTGATCTATGATTTTTTGAACCATGATTATGGTTGGGTTTAATGATTTTGCCCAGAAAAATATAATTAACTTTTTGATTATTTGTTTTTTTTTTTTTTTGAAGATGTTTATCTAAATGGGCCAATGTCCACAAAATCTACTATCGGTCTAATATAAGGCAACCTATTTAAAAGCCCACTAAAGAATCCAAAACTAACAACACAGCACAAACTCCACACTTGACCTCCTGCACTATTTGCCCTGTGGTTATGTATATTTTCTCTGAAACCAAACAAGAAAATTAGAACATCCCATTAACAGATTCTTCTAGCTTGCTTGATTGGTCTTTCAGACACCTTTTCTTTCTCTAGTGTTGATACGTAAGTTTCTCTATCGTCTGCATTGTGTTTTGGTTCTTGATTTTCTGTCATTGTTAGTGCAAGAGAGTGATCAATAATGTTAATGAGCCGTTATATTGTTTTTTAGGTGTTTTTATCTGAGATTTTGAATGAGAACTTTTTGCATTTTATCAGGGAATAGCATCGTGATGGTTGAGCTCTGATTTTTTTTCTTGATTTGATTATGATGGTTAATGCAAATCAAAGTGTGGGTTAGATTTTGGAAAACTTTTTGTGTAAGAGAAAATCTATGACAAGGGTTTGCCTTATTTTTTTGTGATCATGTTTTAATGCCATCAAGTTTGTTTCTTGTTGGCTGTGTGGGCGATTTCAGCGATATATTTAAGTGAATTAGAGCTAAAATGGGACATCCTGTTGTTGAAGGTGGGCCCCAGATGATGTGCTATGCATGTATTTGATTGCTATTGTTGGATTCTGGCCACTTTTTATGAATATGCTTTCTGCCTTCACAAGCTATTGAGGAAGTATTTAATAAATTATTGTTCCTGATTTTGATTTATTTAATGTTTTTTTGTGATAAGAACACATCTATGTCTAGGTTTATTTATCATGAGATATAAGCTTAGATCATAAAAACCTTTACTGATTTGAAAATGGATATCAAAATAGCAATGACAAAGACAAAATGAGGAAGTTTTATCAATTCTTGTTAAGGTCATAACAAAACCTCTTAGTGTTTTTTGTTTCTAGAACTTGTGACGTGTGAATTTTTCACTAGTAAAATCTTATGTTTATGGAAGCACATAAATGTGAATGAATGTGTGTGTTTATATGGATTTGAATCCTTAACCCTGCCAAGTATAGATGTTAGTGTGAAGTTGGCAAAGTTAGTTATGGGGAATGAAAATGTCAAAGTTTTCTTTTTTCATTTTTATGGACTCAAGTAATATTAGATCTAGAAGAGATTTTTGCTTCTATGCATTTTGTGTCTTTCAAAGAGTAATTTATATAGGAAAAACATGGACTTGACTGTATTCTGTTCAGCATGGCTTCCATTAAAGAAAAAAGACAGAATCTTTTCAAACACAAGAGAAGAAAGTGGCTTAAGATCCATAAGCTGAAGCCTAGTCCAAGGAGAAGGCTTAATGCAATATATGCACTTGTAGGCTTCTGATATGTATTGTCTTGTACCATGCAGACCAGAGAATGTTCAACTTAATTGTTCCAGGTTATCGTTATGATGTTAACCCAACAGAACTATGCCAGGAATAGTGTATCATCGATCAGTTTCTGTTTCTAATAGTCTTGTTGTTATTTTTACTCTTTAACTGATGGTTTAATGTGGAAAAGAATGGATACAAAGTTTATGATCTTGTTTGCAGGAGAAAATTTTTGAAGACCTGTGTAAAATCAATCGACTTGTCTACTGTGCAAGATGAACCCTCTAAGTCAGGGGACTAGCTCTTCTCGGGTGGATCCTCCTATGAAACGCAAACGTGGCCGTCCACGCAAGGATGAGAGTGCTGTGCTACGCGAGAAAACACCAGTAATGCCTGAATCTGACAATATGAAGAAAAACAAACAGACTGTAGGACCAACTGATGCTGCTGGTGTTAACATGGTGGGTCGGGTGATTACTGGTGTTATTGATGGTTTATTTGACGCTGGATACCTTGTTAAAGTTAAGGTAGAAGACTCTGACATTCCTCTGAGGGGTCTTGTATTTCAACCTGGCCGATTCACTCCCATCACTGCTGAAAATGATGTGGCTCCACAAGCAAAAATGTACAGAAGAGCAGATATTCCCATCCCAGTTTTTCATCCTCCAACTCAGTTGCCTAGTTTTGTTACTTCACCAAAGCACAGTGATAAGCAACTGGTTGAGCTAAAAAAGCTCGCACCGACTGTTCAGGACAAAGGGCTCCAATCTGGGTTTCAACCAACTGCTCCAATTGCAAAGGAGAGCCTATCTGCTTCTCAGATGCTGCCTCGGACTGAATACTTGCAGGGTAGCACAGGACCTTTGTTTGGAGGAAACGTCATGCCGCCTCAAGTTTTGGGTTCAGGACATGAGAATCAATTTATCTCTGTTACGGCAGAGATGGAGCACAATAAGATTGCCGGACAGCATGATTTGCTGCAGGAATTCGAAGCCTCACTAAGAAAAGGACCTAATTTAAATGTAACGGCTAATGAACAATTAAAATCGGTGTCTCTACCTTCACCCCCTGCTGATATTTTGCCAGTGAGTGAAACTCGAAAGCAGCCTTCTGGTGATGACCTTAAGCTGAGTCAACCGGTCCATGATGGAGTGAAAGGCCCCAGTTCTTTAATGGAAAAACAGGCTTCTCCAAAAAATGCTGGTCCTTCAGAGTCTGCTATGAAGATTATCAGTGGAGATGATACATCCCATCTTAATCGTAGTCCTATTCCTATAGGTCATGCTGCTAATACTACTGAGCCAAACTCACTATCCTCACCAATTGCAAGCTTTCCATCACTGCTGTTCGGGAGAGAAGCTATTCCCCCATCACAGAAGCTTGCAGCTGAAGGATTCTCTCTTCAGAGAGTCATTGAACCCCAGTCAGATGTTCCTTCTGGTGCTACAAATATTATGAAGGCAGGGGTAGACATTTCTGCAGCGACCAGCCTACCTGCAACTCTATTTGGGAGAGAAGCTATACTACCAGAATCCAAGGCTGCTGCTGACGAACCTGTTCTTCCTAGGATGACTGAACCCCAGCTCTGCAATTCTCCTGATGTTACTAATAATGTGGACAGTAATATCAAGGATGTCATCCCACCTGCCGAATCTTAGATTTATCTGGTGGTATCAAAACAACTCAGTGGTGTAGGGCATTTTCTTATGAAACAATAGGGCATAGGCAGGATAAAGCTGTGATAGATGCAACACATGATGTCAATGGTCGAGGAATAAATAGGCATAGTCAATAATGCTCGACATTGCCATCGTTTAGAGTCCCAAGTAGATCCTTAAATACCAGTTCACAGGTCGGGCATGTATTTTCACTTCTAAATGGTTTACCTTTTGATTTGGGATCTCATTTTATATTTGTAGTAGAAATGGATGCAGACTTTGGTAATAATTTATTTGCAGCCTTTTGGACTAATTCAGTTGAAAGTAGTTTATCTTAGTTACTAATTTTTTGTCTTAAATTTGCTAGACGTTTTGCTTTTCAAGTCAGATGACCTTAATGATGTTCCATAACTCAAAGAAAGTTTCTAAATGCCTATTTCTCTTCACATAAATTTATTTTATAATTATAATAAAAATAATTTTTTTTTATTTTTTTTATTTTTTATTATATAAATACTAATAAAGCTATAATTTTTTTTGGATCCCTATAAGCTTCACCTTTATTTTTTTAATCAAATATATTTTTATTTTTTTGATGCAAATAAATTCTCATTTTTTTTCTCTAAAAAGTTTGAATCATATAGGAGTTTATATCATTAATATTTTTTTAATAATTTGGATATTAGAAACAGTATTATTATCTTGAGGACAAATTCTGTTTCAATTATCATAAAATAATTCATAATTTTCTTCTTTCTTTTCTCTTATAAAATCAAAACACATTAGAATAAAGATAAAAAAAAATGGCTAAGTAAAAACCAATTAATTAAATTATTTATATATTAAAAAAATTAATGAACATTTAAGGTTTTAGCTAGGGATGCCAATTTATTTTGAATTTAATAGATACCTAACTGAATAAAAAGATTTTTTTAAAATCTAATGGATAATAAATAAAATATAAATATTATTAAATCTGATTAAACCTAACTCAAAATATATTTATATTATATAAATATATTTATAGAATATTTAAATATTTTTTAATACTATACACACACACACACATATAATATTTATTATTTAATAAACAGATATATATTTCAAATATATATATATATATATATATTAATTATTTTATTTTTTATTGATTAAAGAATAATATTAGATAATAAATACTTATTGAATGCTAAAAAAATTGATAAATAATTTATAAATATCTAAATTTTTTAATTAATAAATAGTAAATAAAATATAAATATAAAAAAATCGAAAGCACATCGAGTTAATACTTAATAGGCTAGTTTGTTGAATCATCCCAAAAGGGCCAGTATTATTCTAGCTTCGGCTACCGTGAAACCCCAAAATCTGCAAAGTTCCGTTTGTTTCTCGAGAAAGAGGGGAAAAAAACCTCTATACTCTATTCATTTGATATCAAAATTTCTAGCACTACTGCTACTACAAATACAAGGTTGCAATAAACATGGACATAATATCTCAGTTACAGGAGCAAGTGAATCAAATAGCAGGGCTTACTTTCAACACTTTTGGTACTCTTCAACGAGATGCACCATCAGCCAGACTCTCTCAAAACTACCCAGAACCTCCTCCAAATCCTACAGAAGATGCTGCCAGTTTCCCTGAGCAACCAAAACAGATGAGTGCTGCCCTTGTCAAAGCTGCTAAACAGGTAATTATTTCAAACAATCTAGCTCAAGAATTTAAACTTTATAGAGAAATCCAGAAAAAAAGATTGACTCTTTATGATTTTCTTGTCATTTTAGCATCTGGGTTTTGCTTACTTAGGGTTAATTCAGTGTTTTAAGCAGTGAATCGTTATTTTCTTTCTGGGCTGGTGTAGCTTGAATAATCAGTGGGCGGTTTTTACGGTGCAAGATGCTTGGAGTTTCTTTCTTTTTAATTTTTTATGCTTGTAGTTTAGTGTGTGTAAGGACAACCTTTGATGCTGAATTATAGTCTTGATACTTGAACTTAGATTTTCTGTTCTAGGATTTGTTTTGAATTTGGATAGGAGTTGATGCTTGTCTCGTCTTGAGTGCTTTATTAAGTCCTGTAATCAAAACTGGGAAGTGGCTAAGATCTTATCTGTATTATTAGATTTTGCTTGATTCATCAGTAGAAGTTTGTTTAGAATGAACTTCGAAGCTTTTTGTGAAGTCTGGATTTTAGGACCGTTTGAAATTCTTTCTAGTGTTTGTTAGTGGAGATTTGTAGTAATAGGCCCCGTCCTTTTACTAAATTTAATGAAGATTCTTTTGTTTGTGGAGTGAACAACTCAAGTGCTAAAGCTAAAGCTGCCTTGTCTGTGAATGCAAGAATCTAACAAAAATGTTGTGAGTGAAGTAAATATATGATGCTTTGCTGTGTGTAGGGATTAAAGAGTTGAAAATTCCGTCGTATGTTAGAGAAATGTGGGGCTTCTTGAATAATCTACAATTTTCTTTAAAATGAGAGTTTGACCCTTGCTTTGTCATGTTAACAAAATTCATTTTTCAGTATACTGAAAAACTGGTATGTTAGCTGATTTGTGTCAAAATGGCTGGAAGTTTTGTGGAAATCAGTATAGAAATCAGCACAAATGTCAGGGTTTTTTTTGGCGATGCAAGGGAATTGGCTAGGTAATGAGAACAAGAATGTGTGAATCCAAAACAATTTGCTTTTTTGCTCCATGAGATTTTGATTTCAAGTGTCCAGCTGTTGGTTTTCTGTCCATCTCCTGTGTACACTTTAATAACTGAGTTGCACAGGATGGTGCAACTAATTCCTGGTTGTTCTTTGTACAGTTTGATGCATTGGTTGCAGCTCTCCCTTTGTCTGAGGGAGGCGAGGAAGCCCAACTGAAAAGGATTGCAGAACTCCAGGTTTATTCCACAGAAACTTCACTGATTTACACTTTCTACATCTAGTATTTTAGAATTGATGAATGGTCTGTTAACTTGTCTGTGAATGCACAGGCTGAAAATGATGCTGTAGGCCAGGAACTTCAAAGGCAACTGGAGGCAGCGGGTAAATTCTTCAACTTTTCAGCTTGTTGTTTGATGTGCTGTATGTGCTCGGACACTAGTTACAATACTTTGTCCTGCTTCAAAATAAATATTATAATTAGCTGGCAGTTTGAGCAATGGCACCTCCCCTGCAAAGCAACAGCAGCGCATAGAATTCAGATCCTGAATTCTGAATCCTTCCCCTTGCTTCCCTAAGACCCATAAAGGGAGGATATAACATTCATAATGCCATTCCAGTAGAAAAAAACGAATTTAGCAGTTTGGAAAGTGATTTAAAGTATAGTAACATGAAAGGAAAAGGATATAGCAAGTTTTGGAATCATGGTCACCATCTCAATGTGATTTGTTTTTAACAGTTACTAGATTTAAAATGGGTTAGTTTGGATGATTTACATGCCCCCGGCATATGTTTTCATCTTTTCTTTACTCAGTGGTTTCGATGGTTGCAGAGAGGGAGCTAAAACTGGTGCAAGAGTTGTTCGGTCAAACTACAGATAATTGCTTGAACTTGAAGAAACCAGATTGAAGACAATTGTTTCTTCCCCCCTCTCTTTCTTGTTTCTCAAACCTTTTCCTCTTAATTTTTTTAAGGATATTGCTAGATTTACTCAAGGTATTTGGTTGAATGTTTCTACATATACTCAGAAGGCAGAATGCTATATTAGTTATCTACTAGATCCTCGAAGTCATTTTCTTGGAATTCCTTTTTGTAGAACCAACACTCACACTTAGAGAAGGGAATGCCTAGTCTATGCTAATGCAATTATTGTGGAACGAATTGCACCACCTGAGTTTAGTTTTGTTCTAATTTTTTCAATAATTCAAAATAATTATATTGGTGAAAACTATTGTAGGGCAGCCCTGAAAGAATATAGAATTGTTTTAGTACTAATGAAAACCTAAATTAAGAGGGATGCAATAAGCATTAGCCCTACAATGGCTTGCTGACATGTGTCAAACTTTGTAATGGATTCAAGTGGATTCTTTAAGTCGGGGGGAACCAGCAACTCCAACAACCCACGGCAGCAACCAGCAACAATTCCACTCTCCGGACTGAAAATAATTATACTGGAATTTCTTCAATTTTCTTTTTTTTTATCACACTTGACCATGATTTCTTTTGTGGGCTTGGAAAAGCCTCTACATTTCCAAAAAAACAAAAATCTAACAAAATGGACACCATTTACCATAGCAGGAGAAATGTTCCCATCATGCAGTTGATTATCAAGAGCACGCTAGGCCCTCGGGTACCCTGTACCACCAACAAGCAGTATTCGGCCAAGTCCGGCTCTTGATCCCCAAGTTGAACTAGCCCCCCACCCATAAATGTTCAAAATATTCACATCAAAAAATGAAACACAGAATAATAATAGCATAGCTCTCTTAACAAATCTTAAACAAGGTAATAGTTTTACAATTTTTTAAAAATGGAGGTTTGTACTTGCAGCAAGAGAAGAACACGGCCTGAAATAGTTTTCTTCCAAAAAGCATACAAGATGAGAAGGGAAAAGCACCATCCTTTCTACTAATAAACTACAAGGATAGTCGATGACATGCCAAGACTTCTCAGCTATATCCTACTTGCTGCTGCTGGCCCTGCTGATAGTTCCCATAACCAGGATAACCTCCGTAGTACATGTTGGGGTCCTGAGTAGCTGGGGCATACCCATAATTTTCATATCCCTGTTGTCCATATCCATAGTATCCACCACCATACTGGTTTGCATCTGGCTGAGCCTGCAAATGAGGAGACACACCAGACACATGTATCAGGTTCATGAGAACATGCGAATCTCTCTAGAGAAATTTAAGTAGGTGTCAGCTAATGTAAAAAAACCTGTTTATTTGAAGGATTACGGCCCCATGACAATCGAATATTCTGTCCGCTCAACTGAGCTCCATTTAACATTTCAGTGCTTCTTCGCAGAGCTCCTGACACAATGCCCAAATGCAGGTTAAAAAAGTTAATTTTCCTCAAGAGCTGTCATCAGCAGATGCTCAAGCAAATTTCCTTACCTGTCAGCAAACTGAACAAACCCACATCTCTTGCCTGCAGGTATCTTCACATGCAATAATTGTCCATATTGGCCAAAGAGTTCTTTCAAATGATCATCCATAACATTAGAATCCAAATTACCAACAAATATCTGTTTAAATTGTCCAAGTCAGAATCAAGTTGGGAAAAGTAATTTCTACAATAAAAAGAACAAAGTACCCACAGTTGTATTATTAGGGTCGCCGTCGTTCTGAGGCTGAGGATTCTGATATGAAGCTGCATATGAAAATATAGATGAAATAAACAAGAAATACAAAATGACAGGCAAGACAGCCTCCAGAGATAATGGTCCCCCATAGTAAAAAAGCTGTTCAAGAAACACAGATGGACATCTCAATTCATAAAACAATTTATCATGAAGAAGAGCACATCATTAGTTCAAATACACAAGTGTGAATAAATTCAACTCAACACCAATATCCAAATAATTCTTCAGAAGTATCAAATCAATTCCCATCATTTAGCTTGCATGTAGCAAAAGTTCCTGCTTGATCTCTTGTTTCTTGTATCAAGTGTTTTGCTCTCAAATAAAAGGAAACAATTAAATGAAAGTAGAGCTTAACATTCAAATTTTTATTTGCCCGATCAATCCGTGGCAAAAAAATGTAGTATTTGCACCCAATCTCCAGTCATTCGCTTCATCAAATTCTGGGGAGTAAATAACAGAAAATATTCTGATAATTAAGCTACAACAATAAAGAGCAGTTAAGAAGCATTTAGGATATCATGAAGCAGCATAGCATTAGTCTCTTAAGAAAAAGGTTTGCATCAAGAACGTTATAACCTTTCACAAAAAAAGGCAAAAAAATGTGGCAAAATTCAGGCTACCAACTTATTCACATTGGAAGTTGCACCAAAATGTTAATTTGAAAGTCAAGCCCAAGTAAATCATCAATTTGAAATCATGCAATATGAAGGAGCATGGCATGCCAATCTGACAAACCAGAAAGCAACAAAACCACACAAGTGTAAGACATTGAGCAATTCAGCATCTGCTCCAGTGAAAGTAACAAACTACACTAATTCGAACAAACTGTTCACCTGATTTATTTGGCTTCTGGAAGTAGTGATCATTTAATACTTTTAAGAATGATAATGGTGGGACAAAAATAAACTCCCTCAGAATTTATTGCAAAAGGTGTGAAAGACTTTGGTTTTGTCAAAGAACATATTGTCAATGTTGGTGGTTTTATTAGGAACTATATGTCATATCAATGTTCTTTTTAAAAGAAAGATCTTTAAATGTCAAACAAAACTCATCATCCACTCCTATGGAGAAACAGGCAAACTAGCACCCAGAGCAACTAATGGCACAAAAATATCCTGAAGGAGCAAAGATTAACAAAATCAAGCTTATGTATTAAGTAAGGACAAGAAGAGACAGCAGTCCCAATAAAACCTAGACACAAAATGATGGTGGTGTATGTGGCACCACTAGTTTCAAGCAATAGAGTCACCACAGGCTACACAAAGTAAACTGGTAGTGGCTGGGAAATCTAAACTCAAAAAAAATGCAAAGAAATTTAGAATTATTAATTAGAGTAATTCATTAAGGAACAATGAAGGAATATCTAATGAATGTATAATTAAGTAAGGACAAGAAGAGACAGCAGTCCCAATAAAACCTAGACACAAAATGATGGTGGTGTATGTGGCAATACTAGTTTCAAGCAATAGTCACCACAGGCTACACAAAGTAAACTGGTAGTGGCTGGGAAATCTAAACTCACAAAAAAATGCAAAGAAATTTAGAATTATTAATTAGAGTAATTCATTAAGGAACAATGAAGGAATATCTAATGAATGTATAATTAACTGGGAAACAGACATAAGCATTTTTTTCCCTAATGACCAAAAAAAATGAAGAAGAAACACTAGACCCTCCCTATCTAATGGTAAAATGACATGATACTGAGCTGATAAATCTTAAGGTAACCAGAGTAGTAAGAAATATAACTTGACAGAAAGCTCAACTAATTGAACGAACTGAAAAGAAGCTTGAAATGTAGCATTGCAGATGCTACACAGAAGCTCAAATAACAGGCAGGACAAAAACTTAAAACTGACCTAAGTGAGGCCACGCACTAAAGGGTAACCAATTCAGCTGAAATCAGTTCCAGGCCCTTAGATGATAGAGCCTCTTGACGTCCTGCTCTGAGACAACAGGAATTCTATAAGTTTTTGCATGTTT